>JAWWTY010000071.1:1303711-1326094 GCA_035222235.1 Margarornis squamiger | reverse complement strand
TGGTGACACTCTAAACATCCCTCTCTTCTTCCTCCTTCCCCCAGCTTTATATGCTGAGCATGACATCATATGGTTTGGGATATCCCTGTGGTCAGTGGGGGGCAGCTGTCCCAGCTGTGTTCCCCCAGCTCCTTGTACCCCCTTGGCCTAATGCTGGTGGGGCAGAACAGCCCTCAGTGCTGTGCAAGCCCTGCTCAGCAGGAGCTAAATCATCATCTGTGCTGTTTTCAGCACAGATCCCAAACACAGCCTCACCTGGTGCTGTGAGGAAAACCAGCTCCACCCCAGGCAAACCCAGCTGATGGAGCGAGCCTGGTGAGGAGGTGGAGACAGATGCATCAAGCTCACTCCTCATGGTTGAGCTGGGGCAGGTTTAGTGGGACAGACCCTCTTGCCTCCCATCCCCTGCCCCTGTGGATAGGGTGAACTTCTAGGAGCAGTCAGGAGTCTTAAGAGGTGGTGTCTGGCTGTGGCAAGCAGCACCTTAGTCATGTTTTTGGGGTGCTAAGGCAGGGAGAAGCCCTGAAGCATCTCCCACCCTCTGGCTGTTCAGCTCAGACCTTTCCAGCGCTTAGGTTTGTCCCTGCTTTGTTGTTTGCAGTTGCCCTGAGGGGTGCAGTGGTTGGTCCCCATGTCCCAGCTCCCCCTGCACTCAGGGTCTCCCCTCCTGTCCCACAGGGCAAGCGGGTCATCGGGGAGGATGGCTCAGAGGGATACAGCGACCTGTTCCGCGAGAACGCCATGCTGCAGAAGGAGAACAGCGCCCTGCGCATGAGGGTGAAGGCCATGCAGGAGGCCATCGATGCCATCAACAACAGGGTCACCTACCTCATGAGCCAGGAGGCCAACCTGATGCTGGCCAAGGCAGGTGAGGCTTGGCTAGTGCATGACCTGGTGGGTCAGCCCAGGCAGCGCAGGTGGGATGGTCTGTGGTACAGTCTGTGTCTGCCTCGCCCCACCTGCACCTCTGCCCCTCCAGGTGATGGTAATGAAGCCATTGGAACCCTCATCCAGAACTACATCCGGGAGATTGAAGAGCTGAGGTGAGTGGGCACAGGGCTGGTGAGCCACTGGGGTCCCAGTGTTGGGGTCTGAGCCTGGGTGGCTCATAGCTCAGTGCCCCCAGCATTGCTGGGGTGAGCTGTAAGCTCTGTGGAAGAGCAGCTGATGGCACTGATACTACACAGGGTTGTAGGAGGCCCAACCTTGGTGCTGGGCATTGCTTTGGCCATCATTGTCCTTGGTGTAGGCATTAATGGAGGGGGAGATCCTCTTGGGAGTGTCTGGGGTCTCTCAGGTACTGCTGGCCCCAAAACAGTTGGGTCCACCCAATCTCTTGCACAGTCCTGGGACCCTGTCTGGCAGCATTGTGACTTTCTGACCCATCATTAGCAGGAATGGCTTAGCAGTGACCCTCCCTGGCTTACACCATCTGAACACATCATGTTCAGTCTGTAGAAGGCTCCAGGGAGATCTCAGAGCCCCTTCCAGTGACTAAAAAGAGGGAGAGCAATTTTTTTTTACACAGGCAGACAGCAATAGGACAAGGGGGAATGGCTTTAAACTAAAAGTGGAGAGATTTGGGTTAGAAATTAGGAAGATATTCTTCCCTGTGAGGGTGGTGAGACAGTGGCACATGTTGCCCAAAGCAGCTGTGCCATCCATGTAAGTGGATGGTGCTTGGAGCATCCTGGTCTAGTGGAAGTTGTCCCTGCCCATGGCAGGGACGTGGAATGAGATGAGCTTTAAACTCTCTCCCAACCCAAACCATTCTGCGACCCTAAAACCAGGCATGACCCCCTTCTGTGGGGGGCAGTGGGATGGGCTCCTCTTTGGCTCCATCCTGTCTCCTCTCCCTAGAACGAAGCTCCTGGAGAGCGAGTCCATGAACGAGTCCCTGCGCCGCAGCCTGTCGCGTGTCTCCTCCCGGCCCCCCTTCTCCATGGGCTCCTCACCAGCATCTGGGCTGGCTGGTCTGTGCAGCCCCGCAGTGCCCGTGGACACCGAGGCATCCGATGTGCTCCGGCGGGCCAAGCAGGACCTGGAGCGCCTGAAAAAGAAAGAGCGGAGGCAGCAGAGGAAGAGGTGAAGGCAGATGCATCGTGATGGTGGTGGTGGTGGGAGTGGAGAGGCTGTGTGTTGGTTTGTTTGTCCTTGTGGTGTTGAGTAGCCTCTGTCCTCCCATCCATGCTACAGCCACAGCCTGGACACTTGGGTTCCTCTCCCAACCCCTCCTTACTCATGGTCTCCTTTTCACCCATCGCACAATTCCAGAAGGTGTTTTCTCCAAAGGGTCCACAAGTAGCATGCTGAGGGTGATCCTGTTTCTGGGCTCCCTCACACTGGGACTTACCAGCCCTTTACCAGCCCTTACCAACCCCGCTTTGCTCCCCCCTTAGCCCAGAGAAGGAGGGGTTTAAGAAGCGGCAGAAAATGCAGCAGGACAACGGAGAGGAGACGGATGAGAACGAGGTGGAAGAGGTGAGCGGGCATCATGCTCATAGCGAGGGGTTGCCTGGGTCTGTAGCATTGTAATCACCCCACATGGGACAGGGACCAAGCCCAACCTGGCCCTGAAGGAGATCGGAAGGGTCATTTTGCTGAGGACTCCATGCTGGAGCAGGGGAGAGTTGGATGCTCCCCAGCCAGCCCTGCTGTGGAGGAAGGGGCCCACCTTTTGGGAGCTTTGGTTTCAATCAGCATAGGTGAAGGGGGGGGGTTGGCAGTGAAGGGCTGCTCAGCTGGGAGGGGCTGGATGCAAGGGTGGATGGGTCACAGAGCTGCTGCTCTCAGCAGTGTGTGCTAGGAGTCCAGAAATGGGGCTGCAGCCCCTGGGCATCCATGTGTGAGAGGCTGAGTCCCACTGTGGGGGCTGCAGCCCATTGCTGTAGGGTGAGCTCAGGTTTGGAGGAGAGAAGAGCAGGCCATGCGGCAGGCTGAGGTTGGGCACTTGTCTCTTAGGAAGAGGAAGAACAGGATGAGAGTGGCTGTGAGGAAGAGGATGGGCGTGAGGATGAAGATGAGGATTCAGGCAGTGAAGAGAGCCTGGTGGACTCCGACTCGGATGCAGAGGAGAAGGGTAAAGTGGAGATCCACGTGCAGCCCTGGGCACGCTGGGGCATTTACTGGTGTCTCTGGCAATGAGCTCTGCTCCTGGGAAGGCAGAGCCCTGGCCACGTCTGCTCTGGGGGACTTGGATGAGCCCCTGGGTTGCTGCAGTGCTCTTTGGGGAGCTGCTGCTCCCCAGAAACGTGGGTTCCCATCAGCTCCTCTGCCCTCTCCTCATGCTGTGGCTCAGTGGGGCCAAGGGAGTGATGCTCCCTCATCCCTCCCAGCCTGATTGTCCCTCTCTGCCTCCAGCTGTGAATTTCCAGGCCGATCTGGCGGATCTGACCTGTGAGATTGAGATCAAGCAGAAGCTGATTGATGAGCTGGAGAACAGCCAGCGGCGCCTGCAGACCCTCAAGCATCAGTATGAGGAGAAGCTGATCCTGCTGCAGAACAAGATTCGGGACACGCAGCTGGAGCGGGACCGGGTCCTGCAAAACCTCAGTGAGAACCTCCTGACCCGGGGATCCCAGCCCTGCAGCATCAAGCCCCAGTTCCCACTCCTGCCCAGCTGACTCAGAGTCAAAGCATCCACCCTTGGCATGCAGCACTGGCTCTGGTAGTGCTTTGTCACCCTCTGCCTCTGCTCAAGTCCCTGGGACCCCCAAGACTCTTCTTGTCTTGATGTGGGAGTGGGACCAGTCAGCTGCAGAGCTCCAGACCCTGATGGTGCTGGAGAAGGATGGCGACACAAAGCCTCTTCTAGCCTTGAGCAGCACTTTGTGAGCCCCCACTACTTCAGTGGGGACGCCTGGGGAAACTGTGGGGCTGAGGGGCAAAAGACCCAGTGGTGTGGATGATCTCCAGGCTAAACAGGGCAGGGTTACCCATAATGTGACTGTGGGTTTCAGTCTGCAGCTCTGCCAGGGGACACAGCTCAGCCCAGCTTTGTCCCCACCCTGCCCTGAGCCCTTCCAGCAGGTATCCCCAGACAGACCGCAGCCTGCAATGGGGTCATGGGGGGCCCTGGTGGGATGGGGAGGAAACAGTGCCTGGTGCCTCCAGGCAGGGTGTGTGGGGGCAGGAGGATCCCAGAGTGTGTGGCCATCACAAACCCTCTCCTCACCTACAGGCACCATGGAGTGCTACACGGAGGAGAAAGCCAACAAGATCAAAGCAGACTATGAGAAGAGGCTGAAGGAGATGAACCGGGACCTGCAGAAGCTGCAGGCAGCCCAGAAGGAGCACGCCCGCCTGCTGAAGAACCAGTCCCGCTACGAGCGGGAGCTGCGGAAGCTGCAGGCAGAGGTGGCCGAGATGAAGAAGGCAAAGGTACCTGGATGTGCCAGGGCAGGGAGGGATCCCCTGAACAAGCTTGGCTTCCCACTTGGAGCAGTGTTTTGCACTCTGGTGGCAAGTGCAGAGTGCCCATCTGCTGGGTGGGTGGGTGGGTGCCCCAGGGCAGTCGGGCCACAGGGAGCCATCCATTGCAGGTGGCACTGATGAAGCAGATGCGGGAGGAGCAGCAGCGCAGGCGGCTGGTGGAGACCAAGAGGAATCGGGAGATCGCACAGCTCAAGAAGGAGCAGCGCCGGCAGGAGGTGAGAGCCCAGCTTGCCACATTCAGCAGGGCTGGTCTGGCTGGGGGGGTGGTGTTTGTCCTGCTCTGGCACTCCAGGTGCTCAATAAATACCACGAGTTGGTGAAGCTTGGGGACCTGCTGCACCCGTGGCCTCGCTGGGGTCACACCTGGCTGGATGGTTCCCAAAGGCTTCTCACAGCTTCTGTTGCAGGTGTGGGGGATGCCTTGGTCTCCCTGCTCTGTGCAGGAGGCAATGTGCAATCAGGGGCCAGCTCGAGGCTGGGAACCTGCTTGCTCTGAGGAGCAGGAGTGAGGCTGTTTGTGCCAAAGGGAGCCCTGGGACTGCAACTCTCCCTGGGGTGAATGGGCAGGACCCCAGGGGTGTGTTTTTCTTTCTCTCTCGTGCAGTTCCAGATCAGGGCTCTGGAGTCTCAGAAGCGGCAGCAGGAAATAGTGCTGCGGAGGAAAACCCAGGAGGTGAGGGCAGTGGGTTCCTTCCACATAAGCCTGAGCCCCAGTGGAGGGCTTGGACTTAGAGAAACCCCATCCTTCAGACAGGGCCAGCTCTGGGAGTGGGGTTCCCAAAAGGGTGGGAAGGGTTTTGTGTCACAGGAACCATGTGGGAGAGGCATCCTGGTTGCAGGCAGCATCAGAATTCCTCATCCCGGGCAGCAGAGCCTCGTGGCAGGGTTGGGCTGCAAGGGAGGAGGAGGAAACCCATGAGGCACATCTGGGCTTGGGGTCTACATAGCTACCACTCTTGGTCCCGTGGGGCCCTGGGAGTGACCTCAGCAGGTTTGGGCTGGGTGGGGGTGCCCAGCTGACCCGCTCTCCCGTGCCCTTCCTCTCGGGCAGGTGTCAGCACTGCGCCGGCTGGCCAAGCCCATGTCGGACCGGGTGGCGGGCAGGGCGAGCCAGAAGCCGGCCATGCTGGACTCGGGCGCGGAGGTCTCGGCCAGCACCACGTCCTCGGAGCCCGAGTCTGGCGCTCGCTCCGTCTCCAGCATCGTGCGCCAGTGGAACAGGAAGATCAACAACTTCCTGGGAGACACCTCGTCCTCCGTGAATGGGGCTCGGCCTGCCAGGTCAGGGCAGGGGCTGGGTGGGTGAGACACCCCAGTGATCCCCATGCCTGGCTCTTGGCTGGTGGCAGAGGTTGAAGGGTGGCTTCTTTAGTGTGCACTTGACCCGTATTAAACCAGTGACCCTGTGACAGGCTGTGCTGGCAGAGTGTGACTGTCACCTGGGCTTGAGCCCAGAGCTGGCCTTCCACGAGGATTAAATGCCATGGCACAAACCCTGCTGGGCTCATCTCTTGTCCCTCTTTGCTAAGGGGCAATGGAAAAGCTGTGCAGTCCAGAAACAATGCAGATGCCTCCTCTGCTTCTGGCCAGCCAGAGCCCAGGCATCCTCCAGGGGCAAGCCTAGCTCTCCAGTATGGTGTGGCTGGCTGCCTATGTGGCTCTTCTCCCTTCTGGCTGTAGGAAGAAGTTCCCCAAGAAGGGGTCAAGCCAGACCTTCAGCAAAGCTGCCCGCCTCAAGTGGCAGTCGCTGGAGCGGCGCATCTTTGACATTGTCATGCAGAGGATGACCATCGTCAACCTGGAGGCGGACATGGAGAGGCTCATCAAGGTGGCCGTGGTGCTGGGGATGGAGAGAGCTGGGTGGTGGGTGCAGGACAGGGCCATGGCTCTGTGGACAGTGCCAATCCCCCTTCCCTTTCCCCCAGAAACGCGAGGAGCTGTCACTGCTGCAGGAGGCATTGCTGGGCAAGCGGGCGAAGCTGCAGGCAGAGAGCCCCAAGGAGCAGAAAGGGCTGCAAGAGCTGAATGAGGAGATCGAGGTGCTGGGGGCCAACATTGACTATATCAACGACAGCATTTCGGACTGCCAGGCCACCATCATGCAGATTGAGGAGACCAAGGTGGGCAGTGGGACTGGGCTGAGCTGTCAGGGAGAGAGTGAAAGCATCTTTCTGTGGCAAGAGCATCCTCGGGCACAGCCAGCTCTGTGACCAAGAGTCCCCTGAGCTGTCACACTCGCTGGGGCTGCACCCACACACTCCTTAGGGGGTTAATTGTGGAGAGGAGCACTTGGCATGTCCATGGACAGGCTGCTGGCATCCCACTGCCCTGAAATTGTAGGGAAGCTGTGACCCCCATCCTGGCCATGGTAGTTGTGGTCACTTGTGCCCATGGGAGCTTCATGTGCTGGAAACATCCTAGGAGGACTGGATTTTTTCCCAGCAGAAGCCATCCAGGTTTTGTGTCCAGTTGTGACACGGGGCATGCCACTGTGCAGCTCCTGCTTCCCCTCAGTGCCTGAAGCCTGAAAGGGAGGCTGTGTGCTGTCCCTGGCTTGTCCCCAGCTGTCACCTCGATTGGCAGGGAAGGAGGGCTGCTGTTAATTCACACTAGGCTTTGGATTGTGTATTCAGGTCAGGCTGGTGTCTGCTTGGTGTCTAGTTAAGTGTTGGCACCAGAATTTCTGTAGCAGTGCAGAAGCCCTTCAGGTTGCATTGGACATCCCCATGGCCAGATTGCCCCAGTAGCCACTGGGCATACTGGGGAGGGCTTGCAGGATGATGGAGGTTGCTGTGCTGGCCATGGAGCCCCTTCTGCCCATCCCATGTCCAGCAGCAAAGCTACCCTGCTGCATCTGGCACTTGGCTCTCCACGTTTCAGGAGGAGCTGGACTCCACGGACACCTCGGTGGTGATCAGCTCCTGCTCCCTGGCCGAAGCCCGGCTGCTGCTGGACAACTTCCTGAAGGCCTCCATCGACAAGGTGTGGTGTGGATGCATGGCAGGGTTTCTCACAGGGTGCCAGGGTGGGGACCTGGTGGCAGGGATCCGTGGCACCCCCCTGAGCCCTGGTATATGGCTGTCCTTGCCCAGGGGCTGCAGGTGGCCCAGAAGGATGCCCAGATCCGCCTGCTGGAGGGGCGCCTGCGGCAGACAGACGTGGCCAGCTCCTCACAGAACCATGCCCTCCTGGATGCCCTAAGGGAGAAGGCCGAGTCGCACCCTGAACTTCAGGCACTCATCCACAACGTGCAGCAAGGTGGGACCAGGGGTGGGTGCATGTGTCCTCAGGCCAGCTGTGCTGCTTGTGGGGTGGGGTGCCCACCCATGCTGGCCCCCCCAAGAAACACCTGGAAGTGCCCTGGCTAGGACCCTGCCTCAAGGGTGATGATGCTGGGTAGGGATATGTGTCCTGGCCACCAGGTAACAGGGACAAGGAGTGGGTCACCCCCCACAACTGCCTGGGGTGTCCCCTCCACTGTGGGGTCCAGATGGGGCTGGGGTTGATGGGGTCTCCTCTGTGCTGCTGATGTGCTGTCTCCCTCTCACACAGAGAATGGCTACACCAGCACGGATGAGGAGGTCTCAGAGTTCAGCCTGGCTTCAGATGGGAGGTAAGCACCCAGCCTGGTGCTGCCTGAACTGGTACTGGCTGGGGCAGGGTGTCTGGTGCCATTCATGGGGCCTTTAGGATGGACATGGATGAACAAAGCTCTGCCTGAGCTTTTCTGTGGTACTGAGCCCTTGGTGGGGGGAGCAGAGATGTCTCTTGGACACCAGCAGGGAGTGAAGACTTGGTCATTCCTTGGAGAAAGGGTGCTAGGGAGCAGGGGGTGAACCCTGGAGTCTGGTGGACCAGTGGAACAAGCTTTCTGAAGGGAGTTTGGCAATGAAGATCCATCCCTACTCTCTTCTCCTTGCAGCATCTCCCAGTCTTTCACCATGAAGGGCTCAGCAAGCCAGGATGACTTCAAGTTCAAGGTTAGTTGGCCTTTTTGTATGGCCCTGTCACAGGGACTGGGAGAGGGATGGAGGGATGTTCAGTGATGCTCTGTGGTCTGAATCTTGGAGAACCAGGCTGGCCATAAGGCTGGTCTCTGGATGGGAGGAACCAAGGTCTTCTGGTACTGTGGTCCTGAGGCACCAGGAACTTGGGAAACACCCACCACATCAGCCAGTACCCTGTGGATCTGAGTGGCACCAAGGAGGTCCCTGTGCAGGGCACAGGGGTGGAGGGAAGCAGCTGTGGTTCTGTACAGGCTGTCACATTTGCTCTGAGCATGGAGAGCTCCCTGTGCTGGGCATCCCAGTGTGGCACAGCCTCCTGTGGGCAGAGAGCATGAGCATCCCACAGCACTGGCTGCTCCCACTGCCCACCCCTGAGCCCTCTGCCCTGCTCTAGGGAGAGCCCAAGCTCTCGGGACAGATGAAGGCGGTGTCAGCTGAGTGTCTTGGACCCACGCTGGACGTGTCTACCAAGAACATCACCAAGTCCTTGGCATCCCTCATGGAGATCAAAGAGGATGGGATTGGCTTCTCCATCCGAGACCCCTATTACAAGGAGAAGGTGTCACGCACCGTCAGCCTGCCCACGCGAGGAAGCACCTTGTGAGCACGGGGTGATGGGTCTCTGGGCACTGGGAGGCTCGTGGAACCACGGGCCAGCCCATGGGAAGTTGTGCCTGCCCTGTGGAGGTGCAGAGGGGTGAAGGTGAGCCCAATCCAGCATCTACCCAGGTTTGGCTGCAGTAAGCAGTGGTGGATTTCTCCAGTGGGACTTGAAGAGTGTCTAGGAGTATATTGGTGTCCTCTGCAGATGGGAAGGAGGGTGCTTCAGGAGGAGGGAAAGAAAAGGGGGGTGTGTGAGGGTCCCCAACTCCCTGCTCTTGGTCATCAGCCTTCTTAGGTTGCCCAAAGCATCCACACTCAGGGCTACCTTGAGGCATCTTCTGACCATGTGATTGTGACTCCAGGGCAGCCCAACTTCTCATTTGCTCTTCGGGGGGGGGACAGAGGTGTTCAGTGTGGAGGGATCCCAGTGCAGGGCAGGCACCCACTCTCCTCTGTTCACTTGCTTCAGTCCCAGGCAGTCTCGGGGCTCAGACACTTCACCTCTGACAAGGCGGAAATCCTACGACCGTGGCCAACCTGCCAGGTGAGTGGGGAGAAATGGTGACACGGGTGGGGGAGGCTGGGTGGCCCAGGTGAGTGGGGAGAAATGGTGACACGGGTGGGGGAGGCTGGGTGGCCCAGGTGAGTGGGGAAGGATGCTGTCTGGGCAGCTCTGCTGGTGCCAAGTGAGCAGCTCCTGAGTCGTGTGTCCCTCTGATCCTTCCTGGCCCAGGCCTGCAGACATTGGCTTCACACCACCCTCATCCCCACCCACCCGTCCACGCAACGACCGCAATGTCTTCTCCCGTCTCACGAGCACCCAGAGCCAGGGGTCTGCCTTGGACAAGTAAGTCCTGCTGGGGTGGGAGTGTCTGAGTGAGGGGGACCCAGACCATGACAACACACACATACAGCAACTCCTGTGGGGGGCATATAGGAGCACCAGGACTTGGGTTGGCTCCAGCCAGTGTCCTGTCACTGCTTTACCTCTCTGCTTCTCCCTGTGAGGGAGCAGCTGCTGTGCCAGTGCTGTGCTGCTGCCCACTGTGCCCTGCTCTGAGTTCACACTCCTGGCCCGTGCCTGGAGACAGCGCAGTGCCAGACTTGGACCCTGGAAAGGTGATGGAGCAGGATGGGGTGAGGGGATGAGGGCTCACAGGAGCTGATGGACTGGCAATCACCCACAAACGCTGCTCCAGCCTCCCCTGGCAACAGGTTGGGTGCTCCCCTCAGCTCTGACATTGTTAGCAGCGCCGGCGTTCCCTGATGGAGACCTGCTGTCTGATCATCACCTGCCCTTCTGCTCCTCTGCTCTCCCCTGGTTCTCCATGTGTGCTTCTCTTTCTCCTTCTCTCCCCTCCTCCCCTCTGTCCTACACTGGCTTGGATGCAATAACAATCCTCCTCCTCTGACTCCACTGCTGCCTCCTCTAGTCTGGGTTTTCTCTCCCATAATCCTGCTAATTTTCTGCCCCTAGGTCTGATGACAGCGATTCCTCTGTCTCGGAGGTGCTGAGGTATAGACAACTTTCTATTTATTATCCCTTCCTCCGCTCCTCCTTTTCTCTGTCTCAGGTGCCTGCTCTCCCTGTCCCCACATGCTCTGCCTGCACCTTGCTGCTCTCCCCACCTCCCAGCTCGTGTGTCTGTCCCCTCCTGGCATGCCACCTCTGGTGCCTGATGTTGTCCCCTCGGTTGCAAGTTAGAACCGTTCCTGCTTGGATTAACCCTTGGAAACATGGCGCTGGCCTCACCTGTGGGCACTGGCTGGTTTGGGGTGGCAGCATGTTCTCCTCCATCTCTGATGGGTTCTCATCAGCCTGGGGCCACCATGTCCCACCCCTTCCCCCAGCTCTCCAGCAGGACAGTGGGATGGTGGGAAAGGGAGCAAGTGACCCTGGGTGCTACCAGTGTGTCCTTCGTGCAAGCGTCTTCCAGGCAAATATCTCAGGTTCTCCCCATGCCTGGTTGTTCTTCCCTGGGGCTGAGCTGGGGAAAGTTGATCTCTTTCCCAAAGAAATCAAGTCAGATTTTGGTACAGAGCTCAGCCTTGGCCTTAAGGTGCTCCTGGGCTTCTCCCACTGCACCCACCTGCTTATGGAGGTTTCCCAACACAGGGGCCAACTTTCCCCCATCCTCAAGGAATATCAGCCTCACTGCAGCCTTCCAGTGCCTAAAGGGGCTTATTAAAAAGGGAGAGTGACTTTTTGCAGGGGCAGATAGTGACAGGACGAGGGAAAAGTTTTAAACTGAAAGAGGAGGGATGGAATAAATTCTTTCCTGTGAGGGTGCTGAGGCCCTGGCACAGGTTGGGCAGAGAAGCTGTGGCTGTCCCATCCCTGGAAGTGTCCAAGACCAGGTTGGATGGGGCTTGGAGCAACCTGGGCTAGTGGAAGGTGTCCCTGCCCATGCCAGGGCTGTGAAGTGAGATGGTGTGTAAGGTCCCTTCCAACCCAAACCATTCCATGGTTCTGTCATCAGCCCTCCAGCACCTGGGAATCCCCTGACTCTGCCTGTCCCCTGAGCTCCTGCAGGCCCCCAGTCGATGGGGAGGTGACACCAGATCAGTCTGGGCTGCGTCACCTTGAGCAGTTTTCAGTCAGGCAGGCACACAGGGTCATTGGAAAGGGAAGTCAGGATTTCCCCTTGGACTCAGTGTTGCTTTGAGACTGGTGGAAACGCTGGGGAGGGCTGTTGGGCTGGCATTGGTAAGTGCAGAGCTGAGGAACAACGATCACATGCATGCGATTTCCAAACCCAAATTAATGAGCCTGTGCTTATCCTCATGACTAACGCAAGCCTTGCCCTCCTCCAGCCCCATACTGCAGTTTTCCTGCCTGTAAGAAGAAACTAGCCCAGGCTGTGGTCCCTTGGCTCTGGGTGGCTGTGCTTGGTGACCAGGCACACCAGTGTCCCAAGGGCCACACACAGAAGGGTTGGGCTGATGGTCCTCAGCACCCTCAGCATGTCTGAAGTGGAGGGGATTGGCAGATCCTGTGTCCCCTGGGACAGGTTTGGCAGGGGTAGGTCCTCTCCTGCCCAGAGCTAGTTGTGGGTCCAGGAACAGTCACTGTCACCCTGGGATGCAGGGTGCAGAAGCTGGTGCTGCCCTTTGTCACCCCTGTGGTCTGTGTAAAGAGCCCTGTCTCCAAATGTCACCAGCCACAGGCTGACAGCCTCCGAGGGACTGGGATGCTGCTATTGGTACCCTGAAACATTTATCCCAGCAGAGCTTCTGGCTGGAGAGGGCACAGTTTGTCCCAAAATGGACCTCAGGGCCAGGGAGCTGGGTCTCCTGACTTGCCCTGGGTCTCTGCTGGCTGGACACGAGGTTGGGGGGCAGAGCAGAGGCCACTGGGCAGCCTCTCCCTTTCCCAGTCTGTAGTGCTGGGACAGAGGTAGGGCAGGGGCTGCCCCTGGGGAGACTCCTGGGGCTTCCACAGAGACTTTGTGTCAGGCATGCCACGTTCAGGAAGATGCTCGGTGTGAGACAGCTCTGCCATGCCCTGGGGCTGTGGGCACAGTGCCTCTCCACCCCTGCACTGTACCTGTTCTCTCTCTCCCACGAAGGGGCATCATTAACCCAGTGGGTGGCACCAAGAATGCCCGGACAGCCCCGCTGCAGTGTGTCTCAGTGGCAGAGGGACACACCAAGCCTGTGCTCTGCCTGGATGCCACCGACGAGCTGCTCTTCACCGGGTCCAAAGGTGCGTGTTGGGCAGGGGCCACAGGGAAGGTGTGGGTGTTGTGAGAGCAGGTTGGCACTAGGAGTGTGGGAAGTGCTGGGCACTGTGGAGATAGTCCCTGTCTTAGTGTTGAGCCCTGCCCTGCCCCAATGCTGGGGCTAGCTGGCTCCTTTCCTCTGGCCCTGTGGGTGGGGGGAGATGCTCAGAGGAGATATTGTCCCCATGCCACCATGCCCTCGGAGGAGACTCCCCCCTGACACTCCTGGGCATGTTGTTCCTCCCGCAGACCGGAGCTGCAAAATGTGGAACCTGGTGACGGGCCAAGAAATCGCTTCCCTCAAGGGTCACCCAAACAATGTGGTTTCCATCAAGTACTGCAGCCACACGGGGCTGGTGTTCACTGTGTCCACGTCCTACATCAAAGTGTGGGACATCCGCGACTCAGCCCGGTGCATCCGCACCCTCACGTACGTACCCTCAGCTTTGGGAGACCCAGGGCACTCTGGGCATCTCTGCCTTTGCAGAAACCAGTCCCAGGACCTACAGGGGCCAGGGACAGGGCCAAGGAGCAGCTCCTTTAGTGCCAGTTTGCAGTGCTGCTTCCTTAGGGAACAGGGAGGTTGTGAGAGACTTTGGGGTGAGGGGAGCCATAGGGACCTTCTTCAGCAAAGACTCAGGATCATAGAATCATAGAATATACTGAGGTCAGAGGAACCTGTCAGGGTCATTGAGTCCAGCCCCTGGCCCAGGACACCCCAATGATAACACCATGTGCTGAGAGCATTGTCCAAATGGTTCTTGAACTCAGACATGCCTGGTGCTGTGACACTTCCCTGAGGAGCCTGTTCCAGTGCTCAGCCATCCTCTGGGTGAAAAACCTTTTCCTGATATCCAGCCTAAAGCTCCCCTGCCTCTGCTCCAGCCGTTTCCTCAAGTCCTGTCACTGGCCATGAGAGTGAGGAGATCAGTACCTACCCCTCTGTTGTCCCTCCTGAGGATGTTAAAGAGCACAATGAGGTCTCTCCACAGCCTCCTCCAGCTGAACAAACCAAGTGCCCTCAGCCACTCCTCATAAGGCTTTCCCTCCAGACCCCCATCCTCCTGGCCTGCTTTGGACTGTCTCTAATGGCTTAATATTTTTTTGTATTGTGATGCCCAAAACTGCCCCCAGGACTCGAGGTGAGGCCACCCCAGTGCAGAGCAGAGTGGGACAATCCCCTCCCTCGCCCAGCTGGCAATGCTGTGCCTGATGTCCCTCCTGGCTGCCAGGGTACTGCTGGCTCACATTCAACTTTCCATCGACCAGGACCCTCCAGGTTCCTTCCCACAGGCTGTTCTCCAGCCTCTTGTTCCCCAAGCTATACACACAGCCAGGGTTGCCCCATCCCAGGTGCAGAATCCAGCACTTTCCCTTGTTAAGGGTCAAAAGCTTTGAAGAGATTTTGCAGCTACTCTGGGAGTGGCCAGGAGAGGTAGCAGCTCCAGAGGGGAGACACAGCCCCAACAGCATCGTGGCTGGGTAAATCACAGCTCTACAGTGGGAAATTTGGATCTCTCTGAGGAGTTTGAGGACCAGAAAGGAGCATGGAACAGGCTGTAGCTGTGGCTGCAGGCCTGGAGTAGGGATCAAATGTTAGGAGAGTATGGTGGGACAGAGTTACCCGCTCTGGCACAGGGCTCCTTTCTCTGTCCAGCCTCAGCTCATCTGCCTTGGCTTGAAGGTGCTTTTCCCTTGGTGCAGAGGTCAAGACCTCTGCTTCCTTGTGCTGGATGCCAGCACTCACCAGCTCTTCCTGTGGGAAGCAGAAAGGAATGGGAAGAGAGCAGAATGGCCCTCAGATGGAATCCAAGGCAGGATGCTCTGTGTCATGCACAGACCCAACATCCCTGGCTTTCTCTGCAGGCTGGGCACTGATCTGGGGGACAGAGCTCTAGTTGGTCTCATTGTGGCCAGAGAGATGGGTCCTTCGGGGCTTTTTCTCAGTGTGGGACCCACCTGAAGCCAACTGCAGTCCTTCCGTGGCTCTGCTCTCCACCTCCTCCACCCTTGACCTCTCTCCTTTAGGTCTTCTGGACAGGTGATCTCTGGGGATGCTTGTGCCGGGACCACCACCCGCACTGTCACCAGCGTGCAGGGGGAGCACCAGATCAACCAGATCGCGCTCAACCCTACGGGCACCACGCTCTACGCTGCCGCTGGAAACTCCGTCCGGGTCTGGGAGCTGAGCAGGTGAGGGCAGTGCTGAGCTGGGCAGGACCTCTCACGGGTGTCAAGGGGCCACTGGCTGCTCAGAGAGGCCTGAAATGATCCCCCTGGGAAAAGTGGTAGCCTTTTTCGTAGTGAAAGTAGCCTGAAATAAGGATTTTGAGAGCCTTTTCCTATGGGACCCAAGGAGTGATGAGGAGCATTGGAGCAGGTTGGGATGGGGGCTTTGTCTGTGTGCTTGGCAGAGCTTAGGAGAAGGGGGAAGACAAGTGGAATGAGCACCAGTACCCCCTGGTCTTGCCCTTGTCTTCCTACCTGCCTCCTGGGCTGCAAACCCTGTGCTGCAGCCTGGGCTCTGCAGCCAGATGTTGGCGTGCTGTCAGGCTGTGTAGCCAGATGTTGGCACACCCCAAGACTGCTTTCCTTCCCTGGCATCACTGGGAATGAGATCTCCCTGCCCACTTTCCCCCAGAGGGAACAACCCCTAATGAGGGGCTCCAGTGCTGGGGGGAGGGATGGGATGGGGGGTGTCTCTGCCTGGGAGGGCCCTTTGGAGGAGCTCCAGCACCCAGGAGGGGGCTGACCTGTGCCCTTGAACCCAGGTTGCAGCCTGTGGGAAAGCTGAGTGGCCACATCGGGCCCGTGATGTGTCTCACGGTGAACCAGACGGCGAGCAACCACGACCTGGTGGTCACGGGTTCCAAAGATCACTACGTCAAGGTACTCCATTCCTTGGGGGGATCAGCACCCCGTGTCCAGTAGGGAAGCCCAGATGTTGGGAAGGCCAGATGTTGGCAACCCCTGAGGTCTCTTCTCTCCTGAAAGCTGAGCTTAGATTCTGTTTTCACTTCTCTGTATAAGGTTTTCACTTGTTTCCTCTTCCCAATGCACCTTTTGAGAAGGATTTTCATTTCTCTCATCCCTCGGACCCTCTGGCTGGGACTTGCATGGGATGCCTGACCCAGATGAGCAGATCACCCTGTTCTGCTCAGTTCTGCCCCCGTGCCCAATATAGATGCTTTGTGCCTGCTTGGTCACAGCTCCAGCACAGCAGGAGCCTGTCCCTTCCTTTCAGGTTTTAGCAGATTGAATCAGAGCTGGCATCAGGGAAGTAAGGAGGGATGGTGAGTGAGACAAGATCCCACTCAGCTGTCAGCTTGGCTTATGGGGAATGTAAAGGCTCACCAGAAGTAAAATGCAGCACAGTGGGGCTGTCCCTGGTGACAGAGCTCCTCTGCTGGTGGCAGGACCCTCAGCCCCAAAAAGCCTCAAGTGGCCAACAGCCACTCCCCATTCCAGCACCACTCTGAGTGCCCTGAGTCTAAAACACAGAGGGTGGTGACCAAGCACCCCAGGAGGGTGCCAGCTCTGTCCCCAGTGCCATCTGTGGTCTGTTACCCACTGCTCTTCCCTAGGTGTTTGAAATCACGGAGGGCATGGTGGGCAATATTGGCCCAACTCACAACTTTGAGCCCCCTCACTACGATGGCATCGAGTGCCTGGCCATCCAGGGAGATGTCCTCTTCAGTGGCTCCAGGGACAACGGCATAAAGAAGTGGGATCTGGAGCAGCAGGAACTCACCCAGGTCTGGAGGGGAGCACAGCACAGGTTCTGTGGTGGTGTGGGGTAGAGGGGTGTTGCTGCTGGGGTCTGGGGGGACCCTTGTCCAGGGTCTTCCTGCTGGTGTCCTGCATGGAGCTCACCAGGGAGGGCATTCCTGAGCCTGGGGAGGGGGTGCTGTGTCCTCGTAGTTTGTGCTGTGGGGCACTCAGGATTGCCAGCTGCCCCACAGACAGGCTGGGCATCTGTTGCAGCATGGGGGGTTGTGTTCTGCTCTGAGTTCAGGATTGTTGTCTCCAAGCCAGGGGAGAAACCAAGCCCTGACTTTTGAGTCCATCCCCTTGGCTCCTAACTGGGCATCACCAGTCCCACAACCCCAGTGAGCCCCAGGGTGTCAGTGAGGACCCAGCTGCCCAGGATGGGTGTGTGGTGCTGTTGGTGGTGCTCTAGATGAGGTTGGTCACGACCTCTGCTCTGTGCCCGTCCCTACAGCAAATCCCCAATGCCCACAAAGACTGGGTGTGTGCCCTGGCCTTCATCCCTGGCCGCCCCATGGTGCTGAGCGCCTGCCGAGGAGGGGTCATCAAAGTCTGGAATGTGGACACCTTCACCCCCGTTGGGGAGATCAAGGGGCACGACAGCCCCATCAACGCCATCTGCACCAACTCAAAGCACATCTTCACTGCCTCCAGGTGAGCCCCAGGCTTTCTGCCCCTGGGAAGGGGGCTGAGCTGTCACCCCTGGGTCTGGGTGGGTTATGTGCTGGGTGAACAGGGAGCGGGGAGGGAGGCAAGGGGAGAGGCTCACAGCTTTCTAGTCCCTCCACTCCTTCATCTCCTCTTGCCCACTTTAGCCTGCCCATGGCACGGCCTGTCCCCAGCCATCCCCTGCCCACGCTCTGGTGACGCCCTGGGTTACCCCCCATGCAGGGACCCCTCTTCCCCGGGGCTGGGCATCCTCTGCTGCTCTTGGGGAGCTCTTTGGCAGCAAGACTCTGATACCCTCTTTTCGACCATGTCCCTTTTTTCCCTTCCTTTTTCTCTGTCTCTCTCTGTCTCTCCTCCTCACCACCTCCCATCTGTGCCACAGCGACTGCCGGGTAAAGTTATGGAATTACGTGCCTGGGCTCACCCCTTGCCTTCCACGACGCGTCCTTGCCATAAAGGGCCGTGCTACTAGTCTGCCTTGACCCTCCTGCTCTTTGACTCTCTTGCTCATGTGCTCTTCTTCTGTCTCTCCTTCCCTTTTCTCTCCATCTCTTCCCCCTCCTCTGTCCCTCTCACTGTTGGTTTTGCTCTTCTCTCTCTTTTCTCCCCTCTTTCTCTCTGGTCTGAGCTGCTTCTTCACGGTATGAAACTCTTCTGCGTTTTTCCCCACTTGATAAGTCTTTGCTAGAAGGGGCTTGTCCCCTTGTCCCAGCCATACCCCCGCCTTGCTTTCATTTGCTTTTTGGGGTTTTTTGTCCTTGCCAAGTGCCCACATCTACTGTGGCAACTCTATGGAAGCCGTGGCCTTGCCCACACCTTTGCATGGATAGTGGGTTGGGAAGTCAGCAGCCACCCCCAAATCAGCCCATGCCCCGGGGGGACTGAGCAGAGCAGCTCCCTGGATAGCAATGCTGGGACATAGTCAGAGCTCATTTGAGGGGGACAGGAGTCCTGGTGTGGGGTCAGCCCTGGAGGTCACCATTTCCCTTTGTCCCCAACTGCTGCCAGTGGGCTGAGCCCCACTGGGCCTGCCTGCTCCCCAAAGTGCATCAGGCAACCTCCTGCCAAGGGAAAAGAGCCTGGAAGTTCTGGGGGCTGCATGCTGCCAGCGTGGGTGGGTGGTGGGGAGCATGTCCCCTCGTGGTGCCCCTCTGGGGCAGCGTCTGCGGGGCTCCTGCCCCAACCCCTGGGTCATGCTGTCCCTCTCACCTTTGTTCCTCAGCGACCTGACAGTGAAGCTCTGGAGTGGCAGGAGGTTGCCCGCAGGGTCCACCTAGGAACTGCAGAAGGACTGGAAGCTGTGGGAGCAGGGTGAAGGTCAGAGTGCCTGCCCTCGCTGTTAGGACTCGGTCATCTACAGCAACTCAGCCCAGGACAGGGATTTCTTTGTGCCTGACCCAACGGGGTGGATGATGCCTCATCTGACACTTTGAGTGCTGCCAGCTCCTGTGAGCAGACAGCTCTGTGGGGCACTGGCAGCTCTGTGGGGCACTGGCAGCTCTGTGGGGCACTGGCAGCTCTGTGGGGCACTGGCAGCTCCACCTTCCCTCCTGCTGAGGTTTCTCGATGGTTCTCCAGTGACCAGGAAATGTTTCATCTCTCTTCTCACCCATCCTGCTGTAAGGACTTCTGGGGGTCAGAGCTCCTCGGCTCCTTCTTGGAGACACCCAGTTCCCTCCTGCCAACTGTGGGCTTGTGTGGCCTCTGCTGTGTTTGCTGCTCTGGGGCTGGTTCCTACAGGAGTTCTTCTCCACTCCACAACCACGAGGACGTTTGGTGTCTGCTGGCCAGGACCACAGTACAGAGGGTGCTTCTCTGGAGCCATTACTCGTGGGACACCTCTCTGCTGTGGGGGCTGCAGAAGGATTTCCAGGTATTCCTACCCTTCCCCATCCTCCATCTACCTGTCCCCAGCAGTTGGAGGTGTGCATCTCTGAGCTCCTTTGCCTTGTCCCATCTTGGGGGACACAGCAAGCCTGGAAAGATCTCTGTCAGGCAAATTCCAGACAAACCTGCTGCAGTTCCCTGTGATGTCCTTCAAACCCCAGTTGCAAACACAACTGCCCCATGGCTCTGGGCTCTTCCCCACGTGCCCACCCTGCTCTGCAGTGGGGAGGGAAGGGCTGCTCAGCCCTGCTCTGGGCACCATGACCCCCAGCACAGGTTTGTGGTGCACTCCTGCAGCGTGTTAACCCCCTTGAGATGGAGAAATGAAGCAAGAGTGGAGGTTACAGGGTAAAAAAGCCAAGGCTGGATTTGTCACCCCCACTCTGTGGCCTGTCTGTCCTTCCCCTGGGCTTTGCCCTCAGCCTGGATTGGAGCTGGGATGGAGAGTGCCCAGCAAGGCATGGAGCAGCTGGAGTCCACTGTGCCAAGAGCAGAGTGAGGAGGGCGTTGCACACACCGGTCTCGCACAAGTCCCCTGGTTCTCCCTGTGCTTGAAGGACAATCCTGCAGCAGATGATGTTGCACAATCCCATCTCCCTGAGGGGCTGGAGGCTCCGTCCAGGAGCGTTTCCCCAAGGACGCACCTTCTCCAGGCTCCTTCCTCTCTCTCTTCTGTTCAAGGGGCTGGCAAAGCCCTGGTCTCACACTGGAGCTTCCCTACATCTCTCCTTTGGCCTCTTGGAGCATCCCCTGCTCTGTCCTGCCCTGGGCTACACAGAACTCTCATGGGATGGCTGAGGAGGCTCCAGGGTTGGTGTTGCCTCACATGCTCTCCTTTCCCCTTTGTCACAGAAGAAGCAGCACTTGAACTCAAATTTAAGGATTTCTCCATGTGATCCCACCAGCACTGAACTGGGATCTTGGAGGCCAAGGGCTCCAGGACCTGCCCCATAAAGCACAGACCATTTCCCTTCTGCTCTCTCCAGCCACGGTGACACCTGGACCAGCCCCAGGTCATTTGCTACAAGCCCTTGCTCTGAGTGTTCTGACTGGAGCATGGGGATTCCTCTGCACCCTGAAGGACAGGAGCATCTCTATTGAATTGTGTGTATGGGGGTTTGCCTTTTGGGGGGAAAATTCCATCCTACTGGCTTGCCTTGTTGGAGGATGTATGGCATGTGTGTGTGTGACCCTGCCCAGGACAGCCACCTGTCCCCTGTGATTGTGGCTGAGCCCTGCACAGCCAGG
This sequence comes from Margarornis squamiger, assembly GCA_035222235.1. Lineage (NCBI taxonomy): Eukaryota > Metazoa > Chordata > Aves > Passeriformes > Furnariidae > Margarornis > Margarornis squamiger. The sequence continues at coordinate 1,305,756 of JAWWTY010000071.1, read as the reverse complement.
ACTGCTGACTGTGTTGGGGTGGGGAGCCCATCCCTCCTGTGTGACCTGTGGAAGTGGGGACACAGACAGAAATGTACAGGGCACCTCAGCCACCCAGTAATGCACAGACATGGGGGCTGGAGGAGGTGTCATGCCCCCAAGCCTGTCTTGGAGAGGGTTTCCCTGCTCATTCCTCAGCTGTTTTGACCTTTGCTTGGCCAGAGGGGGTGTGTGTGTTTGGGGGGGTGTCTGTGGTGGGGTGTGTTTGGCTGTAGTCATCTGTCCCATGTCCCATCTGCCAGTGCCTGCCCTGAAATCTCATCCTGCTCCCTGCTGCTGTTGGTGGAGGGGAGCTCTGGGAGGCCTAGGGGAGGACCTGCCTTGCTTTTCACCACCAGTTTCTTCCTGTGGGCAGGCTACAGGTGCCTGTTTAATACTCCAGGGCTGAGTGGCCAGTCCTGGATGGTGCTGAGCATCCCTTGCAGCTACATCCAGCTGCACCTTGAGAGGCTCCAAGGCTCCAGCAGCCTGTGGAGGGAGGGAGCTGATACTGCAGCACTGGAGTCCCAAGGTGGGGGGTCTTTGAAGTGAGGGGTGTTGTGGTTTAGGGGTGGTATTCTCCAATTTAGTACTCCCAGTAAAACCATGCACTGCTCACTTCCCCCTCCCAGTGCACTGCAGTGGGTTGGAGAGGAGAACTGGAGGCCCCAAAGGTAAAGATCATGGGTTGAGATAACAACAATTTACTCAAAACAGCAACGAGACAAGAAAATGGACAGTAACAGCAATAATATTAATAACAAAAGTGCAAGGGAGAGTGTTTCAGATGCACAGTGCCCATCCTGGAGCCCCTGACCTGACCCACAGCCACCCTGCCTTGACCACAAGACACCCCTTGTCTCTGGAAGAGAAGAAATGGATTCTGCCCCTACTCTTGTGGGACTGATGGGCCACTGGATCCACCAGTAGATCAGACTGTCCCTTTCCTCCACCTTTCTAGTTCTGGTCATGGTACTCGTTGCTCACTTCTTGTAGATACGAACTGGAGGTCCCTTGAGGGGGATTGGAAGCAACATCAGCCCTCCTGTTTTGTCTGAGGACTTGCCCCCTGGAAACTGGGGTGGCATTTATCCTTGAAGAATTTCCTGCAGTAGTTGTTCTTCCTCTCAGTTCACATCCCCATGCTTCCAGGGCAGAGGTGGCTTTCCCATCCCACTTCTTCATCTCTCTGTGGTCATGCAGGTACAGCCACAGGTTATCTTAGAGTATCCCCTCTCTCTTGAGCAGGGGATCACTTGCTCCTAACAACAGAGACTCTGGTCTGTACTGGCAGGGCATTGGACATTTGCTCTCTAACTTGCTTGAGTCTTTTGAGTCTGTCCACAGTCTTGGACAGTCTTTCCACAGCCGAGGTGCAGGTCAGTAGAGAGTAAAAAAGGTGATCTTCGTATTGCTGGAGTCAGGTAGTCACCTGAGGCACTGTTTGCTCTCCTCCCTTCATTGACATTAATGCTCACTGTTTGAATCCCTATGGATTACCTCCAGCACAGCTCATTCTCTCAGGTACTGGATACCTTTCTCCATGGTGCTCCACCTGCTTGGCAGCACTAATAGGTCATCCTTGAGAGAACACCTTTCCCTCACACTTGACAGTCGCCTCCAGAGGCTGAGAGTTTCTGTTCTCTTCCCAATCCCCTTGTCAGTGCCCTGATCCCAGTTGCTTGACTTCACTACCATCTAGTTTCATATCCCAGCCCTGGAGCAGCCACATCACCCGGGGCTCTCCCTGCTGGCAGCTGAAACCTTTTCACTCATCCTGCAGCTCACCAAGGATGGGGATCGGGTGATTTTCTCTGGCCCTGCCTCCTCCTCTTCTGAGAGCCCTACTTCCTCTTCCTCCCTCACTAAGCAAACAGATTTGGTCTTGAATTGTTCTGTGCAGGGGTCACTGCTGCCACCACGGGTTGTTGCTCTGGTTCAGCTGCAGTTTGAGTGGCCGTGGTGCCTCTTGCTCTGCTTTCCTCCTCCTGCCCCTCAGGGGGCTCTCTGGTGACAAGCAGTGTCTG
>JAWWTY010000071.1:1285687-1298724 GCA_035222235.1 Margarornis squamiger | reverse complement strand
TCAGGGGTGGGGAGGGATGCTGGGTGGGGGAGATGCAGGGTCAGGGGTGGGGAGGGATGCTGTGAGGATGCAGGGTCCTGCCGGGGGTGGGGAGCGATTCTCGGGGAGATACAGGGTCCTGCCGGGCGTGGGGAGGGATGCTGGGTGGGGGAGATGCAGGGTCAGGGGTGGGGAGAGGTGCTGGGGGAGATTCAGGATCAGAGGTGGGGAGGGATGCTGGAGGCGATGCACGATCCTGCAGGAGGGGTATGTTGATGGAGATGCTGAGGGGTGGGACCACCACAGACCCAGCCAGTGGGAGATGGCAGGGGTGGGGGGATACACAAAGGGGATGTGTGACACGGTGCCAGCGTGCAGTGCCTGCTGAGCCCTCGGAGGTGACCGATGCTGGCACCAGCTTTTGCCACCCAAGACACTGGACAGCCAGCCTGCTCCAGGGTGGGGAGGTGGAGGCTGCAAGGTGTACCCCCCACCCTGCAGGGCCGGGCTCAGCTCCTGCAGCCTCCACTTTCTCTTTTCCAGCCAGCTATCACTGGTTGAACTGGTCAGACAGAGCAGCTGAGTGGCAGTCACCAGCCCTGGGGCTGTGCCCACACTGACCCCCTGGATGCAATTCCTCCCACACACACTCCTGCTCCTCTCCCACCCCGAGAACTGAGGGCTCCAGCCCTGGACCTGCAGTGCTGGTCCTGAGTGACACTGGGCTGGCCCTGAGGTGTTCCTGGGGGCTGGCAATGCCCAGAGCCATCCCAGCCCTCAGCACCAGGCCCTGTGTCACCCTCAGCCTGTGCCATGGCTGTCACCTCGACATGAGCCTCCATACCCACAGCCAGGTGCTGCCAGGGCAAACAGCACCCTTGGTCAAGAAATGTGGGGGTGTCACGGGCCAAATTACCCTTGGCAGGGCAGGTGGCATCACAGCATCCCCCTCCCACGTGGTGCCTCAGCCATGCATGGCACCACAGACACCTTTTCTTGCCAGTCCTCATGTCACCATGTCACTCTACACTCATGGCCACTGCTTTCTTGCTGCAGCAAGATGCCAAGCCTGGGCTGGCAACCCTCTGACATGCACCCCACATGCCTAAAGATGCCCTGGGAGCTTGGACTAGCAGCAAGGTGACAGCAGAGACACACCCCTGGGAGCTACCAGCTCTGGCCATGGGATGGTGGCAGCCCTCTGCCACCCATCCTCAGGCTTGAGGAGTGGTCCTTGGCAGGGCAGGGTCCCATGGGCACCATCCTACACCTTGTTGTGCCCTGTGGCTCTGAGGAGGGCATGGGGACACCTCAGGAGGGGTTTATGCCCTCCCAGACTGCCAGCACAGTGCCTCAGCATCTCCAGGGAGCGTTGCCCACAGTGATCTCCCCATGGCCCATTACAGCATCCAGGTTGTGGCACATCAGTGGACAGAGGGGAAGGAAGGGCATTTCTCCAGGCAGGAAAGCTGGAGGGTTGGGGAGGACTGCTCAGGTCCACTGGCCTCCTGAGTCCCAAACCCAAGGAGAAGAAAGGGGGAAGATGAGCACCAGAAGGATCCAGAGGGCTCCCAACATGCCAGGCACATGCCAGGGGCTGAGGATGTTGCCCACTGAGGGCACATCTTCCATCGGTGGCATAGCCTAGGTGCATGGACTGACTGTGATGCTTCCCTGAGGACTGCTGTGGGTCTGCAGGGAAGGGAGACATGGGAAAGGGCTCAGTGTGGTCCATGCCAGGCAGCCCTGTCGGGCATCCATCAGATCCCCTGGCATGGGGAGAGCCACAAGTGGGCTGTGCATGGCTTGGGCAGGAGACTCCCAAACGCCACGTGCCCTCCCCATCACCCCTTAATCTGTGGCCCAGGGCAGGGCACAGTGCTGGCATGTCCCACCCTGCTCCAGGGACACCTGCATTGCAGCAAGGGATCAAAAAAGCTTCCCCAGGGGCAGGTTTCCAACCACAGGCACTGGCAGCCCAGTCCCCAGGCACGGGGCTCAGCCCTTGGCTGGGTGCAGGTTCAGGCTCTGGGTCTGCCCGGGGTTGCTGCTTTCTGCTTTCCCTGGTGGTCTTGGCTTGTTGCGTGGCAGGGATGGCAGGGGCTGCTCCCGGGCATGGGCACGTCCCCGTGGGATGCTGTGCCCAGGAAAACAGAAGGGCCTGGCAGCACCCAGCACTCGTGACTGTGCTGCCGTGGAATGAAGCTGGGGCAGGTGATCAGCTGGCGTGACCTGCTGCCTCCTGGCTGGCACGCTGGCCCTGCCTGCCCCAGGGCTGGGGGATGTGACAAGGGGGACGGGACATGAGCCACCCTGCCCTTACCCATCCGTGTGCCAAGGTGGAACATCCATGTTTGCAGCAGTCTGTCACCACTGTGTCACAGGAGATGGTTTGCTGCCAGCCGCCAGTTTGAAGTGACAAAGACCCAGAGGTGGCAGTGAGATGCCAGGGTCTGCCCTGCCCCTACAGGGTCCAGGTTTGCCTCAGCCTGTGTGTGGCATGGGTGCTTTGGCAAAGTACCAGCACTGGGCAAAGGGGTACCAAGCTGTTGGCTGGGACTGGCCTCTGGCCCCCCTGCAGGACAGGGCTAAAACCAGCAGGAACATAATTCCACAGGGCCACAGGTACCCCTGCTCAAGGGCCAGAGGGGCAAGAGCCACCAAGGTAATTCTCCAAATGCATTCCGCGACTCTCTGGTGTGTCTGCCTGTGCCAGGTGAGCATGACTTAGCAGCAAATGGGCCATCAGAGCTCTGCAGCCTGTCCCAGACCTTTCCCAGGCAAAAATCGACAGAGAAAGCAGTAATTCTCAGGCACCCACCCTGTCTCTGCTCCATCCCCACACAGACCACCTCTGCCCACCTGAGTCTCACTCCCTGACTGGTCACTGGGTCCCTGCTCCTGGTGTGGGAGAAGCCCGAGGCTGTGCTCCAGGCATGGCCAAGGCACCCACGCACACACCTGCAGAGTACAAGGGCTGGGCTGCCCACCTGGCTCTGTGGGTGCCTGGGGCAGCGTTCCAGCTCCTTTCCCGAGGGCAGAGCCCCGGGGAGGGATCCGCAGCCCCCGAGGGCCAGCTCCGGCCCCACGGGTGTTTTTTTGGCTGCGGGGAGCTTGAGCGAACCCAGTGCTGTGAGCAAACAAACACGAGCCGGGCAAATGGCACCAAAGAAAACAGCCCGCGAAGGCAGTGTGGGTGAAACTCTGGGCACCGGCGGGGCACGGGCTCTGACAATGATTAAACTGGCCAACCCAGATTTCCCGGCAAGGCAGTGCAGGGCTGGGACCCTGTGCTATTATGCAAATCACCTGGATCTGGGAGCATGAACGTTTGCGGCTGGAATTCCCCTCGGGCTGCCAGATTGTTACGCCGCCCAAGCTATAAAAGAGGAGACGAGGGCAGGGCTTGCCCATCGGCACCAGCCTCCCGGGGCCCATGAGAAGTGGCTAGCGGCCAGGCAAGGGCTCCGTCTCCCCTTGGTGCTCTCTGGATTAGCCGCCGCTCCTGCCATCGCAGAAGGTACCAAAGCTGTTGACGTCCCCCAGCCCAGGAACAGACGCTTTGCTCCCCTCCTTGTGCATCTTTGCTCTCGCCGGGGGAAGCGCTTGGTCTTTTCTTGCTCCACGCCTGCTCTGCCACCGCAGCTGCCAGCCCTTTTTTTTTGGGGTGGGGGGGACAGCGGGTCCCCGCCAGCGCCCGGGGTTTGTAAAGCCAACAGCAAGAGCTGGCTCTTTTACGAGGGCCGAGCAGGGGGTTTGGTCCCCTCCTGGCTGCGGTTCCCCAGGATGTGCTTCTTGCGACTGGTTTTGATGAGCGGAGCGGCTGGCACTGGAGCCCCAGCGGTGCAGCCAGCGGTGCAGCCAGCGGTGCAGCCAGCGGTGCAGTGGGGCTCGGGGCCGTGCAGCGGCCGAGTGCCCGTCCCCTCGGAGGGGCTGTGTGACACTGCTCTCTGCCAGCCGCTTGCCGTGCGCTGCCCGCGGGGTGACAGGCTGCTGGGGACAGGGCTCTTGGCAAGCAGGGTGAGGCCGTGTCCCCGGCTCGCTCCGGCTCAGCCTCCCTCTCTCCCGGCCCCCGAGGGGGTGGTGAGTCAGGCCCCAGCCCCAGCCGGCAGGTGCTGGGTGGATGTTTCTGCAGAAGTGACCTGAGAGGTGACGATGGGTGGAGGGAGGAGGGACAGCCCGACCTCGCCCAGCCTGGTCCCGGGGTGCTGCAGGTGCTGTGGGTGTGGGTGCCCACACCTCCGTGGGGCCGGGGCTCACTGCCATCATCTCCCGGCACAGAGCTCGATGGCAGGATCTTGTGAGATCAGCAACATCTTCTCCAACTACATCAGCGCCATGTACCAGCCAGAAGAGGTGCAGCCAACGCTGGACGTGCTGGGACACCTCGGGGAGGACAGCAGCCTGGGGCTGAGCCTCCCCACCAGCCAGCCCCCAGCGCAGAGCACAGGTAGGACAGGGCAGTGGCAGTGGCAGCACCAGGGAGACAGTACTGGGAAGGGCACTGCAAGGTCCTTGTCCCACTGGGACAGATCAGCAGCTTCCACCATGGCCCAGTTTCCCCATGGAAAGGCCAAAAGGCTGTGGCAGGAGACCCTGGGTGGCACAAGGCATGGCTGCTTGGGAGCTCACTGATATATACAGGGGATGGGGGAGTCACTGTCCCCCTGCACAGCAGAGGGGACAGGCTGCTGGGGCTCACCAGGAGCAGTTTGGCAGTACAGCCCTGGTGACGGGGGACCATCATGGGATGATGCTGGGGAAGGCACGGGGAGCACAGCAGCAGAGCAGGGCAGATCCCAGCATGAACAGGACAAATGGCACCGAAATCAGCACAGGGGTGACAGTGGGGTCATCGCTGTCTTCAGGGCAGGTCACTAGGGACTCTTTAGTCCCATAGTCCTTCAAGTGCAGGGCCTGCTGCATCCCACAAGATTGCCACTGGACCACACCTGGTGCCCAGTGGCCGCTGGCAGCCCACGCGAGGCACTGGCACGGCCACCCTGCCCTGAGCGCTGCTCTCCATCCCTTGCAGACAAGCCAGAGTGGTTCAGTGAGCTCCCATACTTCTGGACCAAGGTGCAGGTGCTAGAGTGGATCAGCTACCACGTGGAGAAGAACAAGTACGATGCCAGCTCCATTGACTTCTCCTGCTGCAACATGGATGGGCACGCACTCTGCCACTGCACCAGGGACCAGATGCGCCTCATCTTTGGGCCCCTGGGGGATGAGCTCTATGACCGCCTGCATGAGATCAGTGAGTGTCCCAAGGTCTCCTTCACCCCCACGCCTGGCAGCTCAAAGCATGAGCCTGAGAGCCCCCCACTAGCCCAGGATGCCCTGCTTCTGGGCACTGCAAGGGTGGCGTGGGGGGATGTGGGGGCACAGACCAGAGTCCAGGCAGAGCTGTGCTCAGCTTCCAGTATGCACCATTCCCCTCCTTACGGAACAGGCATCACTAATCCCAGTCCTCCACCCCTGCAGCCTCTGATGAGCTGAACTGGATCATTGACTTGCTGGAAAAAGAAGATGCGACTTCCCAGACCTTTCTGGACTCCAGCCACCTGGGTAAGAGAGGGGCTCTGGCCAAGCCTTTTCCCCAGGAACCATGTGCTGATGGCAGCAAGACTAACTCCTTCTTCCCTTCTCTGCCCCTTCCAGAGCTGGGAAATCCCTGTGCCAAGGACTCCCTGGAGGACATGAAGCCCACAAACCCTTTCCTATCCACAGACTTCACCTGCTTGCCTGGTGCCATGTCCCCAGGCAGCTCTGATGTCTCAGGTCAGTATTTTGCCAAAGGTGTGTTTGAGTCTTGCAGAAGTCTGGTGGTGGATGAGACTGGGGGGAACCAGGGGGAAGCATCTCCAGATTCCAGCAGCAGGCAATCTGAGCCCTGTCCCTTTGCCTCTCCAGGGCCTGTGATGTCCCACAGCCCCAACTCTCAGGACTCCGGTGGAAGTGACCTCGACCTTGATGCCACAGAAGCAAAGCTCTTCCCTGACGGTGAGTTTGCTTCCTGACAGGAGCTGGAAGGGGCTCCCGGGCACTTCTGCATGTCCCACCTGGCACTGATTTAGGGACAACACCTGAACACCCATCCTCACACTGGGAAGGAGGGAAGGGTCTGTTTCCCTGAGTGCTCTGCTTCTGTTTCTCTCCATGGAGCAGGGTGATGGTGCAGGCTCTGGGCAGCAATGATTCTGGTGGGAAGGGGTGGGTAGTGGCAAAGGAGTGAAGGCTGCACCCAGAGACCCTGGGCATGGAAATCAGTGTTCAGGATTGATCCCAGCTGGTGATGATACTGGGAATACCAGGAATGCAAGGAAGCAGTAGGGTTTGGGGAGGGAACAGCATGCTGCCCTAACCATGGTATCATGGATGAAGGTGGGATGAGACTGGAGGGAATAGGGAGCCTTTGGTCTCAGAGACTATTTCCCTGGTACCTGGGCCTGAAAAGAGAGTGCAGCCCCTGCTCTCTCTCCACACCCCAAACCAGCTTCTGCTGCTGGGGAGGACATCCCTGTGCCCAGCCTGATGTGTGCCCCTCTCTCTGTGCACAGACCACTTCACGGGCAGCAAGAAAGGGGACAGCAAACACGGCAAGCGGAAACGGGGACGGCCCCGAAAACTCAGCAAGGAGAACAGAGACTGCCTGGAGAACCGAAAGGGCAAGCACTGTACGTGAACCCTCTGGGCTGGGAGCTTGGACTGCCTTCCTCTCCTTGGCTCTGTTTGGGGTGATGGGAGGAAGGGCCATGTCTGCTGGACATGGCCCTTGGCAGGGGAGTTTAGGGAGATCCAAAGTGCAGAGACCCACAGGATCTCCCCTCTCTACAGCTCACTCTCCTCTTTCAGCCCCACGAGGTACCCACCTGTGGGAGTTCATCCGGGACATCCTGATCAACCCCGAGCTGAACGAGGGGCTGATGAAGTGGGAGGACCGGCGGGAGGGGGTCTTCAAATTCCTGCGCTCCGAAGCGGTGGCTCAGCTCTGGGGCCAGAAAAAGAAAAACAGCAGCATGACCTATGAGAAGCTGAGCAGAGCCATGCGGTGAGTTCCCTCCCCTGTCCTGGGGCAGACCTGCCCCACATGGCTGGGTCAGCCCCACCGGGGCTCAGCCTGCTCCCCCCAGCATGTGGGGCTGTGTCCCTGATTGCACCTCCATCTCCTGCAGATATTACTACAAACGAGAGATCCTGGAGAGAGTGGATGGGCGGCGGCTGGTGTACAAGTTTGGGAAGAATTCCAGCGGCTGGAAGGAGGAGGAGGTGCTCAACAGGAACAAGGAGCTGTAGGAGTCCTGGATGAGCCAGGGTCTGACGAGCCCCTCCGGGCCAGCCCCAAGCTGGGCTCCTTGGCAGGGAACTTTGCCTGCAGCTGTGTGTGGAAGCTGCTGTCCTGTGCAGCGTGTGGAACTCCGACCCTCGCACGGGCACGCTCGTGTGTGCTGGTGACTCCCAGCACCCAGCTGTTCAGAGCCAATATTTTGGCTCCAGTAGGTTATTGCAAACTGTGATTTCCCTTGCTGGTTTTGTACCTCCGACCGGAGCCACGGGGACTGTGGCTGTTTCAAAGCCTGAACTGATGCAAAGGGGAAGAGAAGTTGAAGAGGCTGCTGGTCCCACCGTGAGAGCCCACCTGGTCTCCTGCTGTCACCCACCTCTTGCCTGGGCAGAGGGGCAGCTCCTCGGTGTCACCTGTGACTGGACAGTGTCCCAGCTGTGGGGTCCTCCCTGTCACTGCTTGTCCCGTGCTGAAGGTGCTCCTCATCCTGTTCACTCCACGTGGGACCCCTCTGTGTAGCACCTTCTCAGTGTGGCACCTGCTGAGAGAAGATGGGAACGTTGTGGAGCTCCATCTGGCCCCAGAGAGCCCTCAGAGGAGAGAGGACACGGGGCAGCAGGGCCACACTGCATTTCCAGCCTGGCTACCTCTGTCTAGAAACAGGCCTTTTCCCTCGAAGTAGCTTCTAATTTATGCAAGACCCCCCAAAGAAAACACATAGTGAATGTACAGATATATTTTTTCAAGGGTAAGATGTTCCCATGTGAGCGTGTGCATTGTGGGGCACACAGGGGTGTGGTGGTAGGTGGTGATGCTCAGCTGGACTGATGTTGGTGGGCACAGACTGGTGCTGTGCCCACCACAGAGGGGGACGCCAGCCTAACCCAGAAGGTGCATGTGGTTTCCTCCTTTTCAAATGGGAACATAAGATGAATAAATTTTTGGTTTGTTGGTTTTTTTGTACCTACTTGTCATTTTTCTTGGTTTTCCTTAAAGACATGGTAGGGGCCAGGCTTGTGTTACCTGGGTTGTCCCATGGCAGGAACCCTGTCTGCCACCATCTCCTGCCTGCTGTGGCCTGGATCTGCCTGGTCACCCTGGCACAGGGTCACAGGGTCTTCCTCAGGCTGAGGTGGGCTTGTCCCAGGCTGATGGGAGTGAGATCTGGAAGCCTTGGTTTGAAAATACCCATGCAGAGGCATCTTACACCCCCTCCCCCCAAACCTTTGCCCTTTCTGAGGACCCTTCAGAAATCTAGCCCAGGCACTCACCTCTCCTGCCAGAGCTTGCCAGTCACAGCCTGATGGGAAACAAAGTTCTGGGTGGTCTGGGAAGGGGCATCTTTCAGCTCCTTCCACATTAATATCCCCAGCCTGGCTGGGGGTCACAGGCTGTGGGAGCACCTTCAGCCTCTCCCTGACCACTGACATGTGAAGGGACATCAGGAAGCAGCACAGGTACTGCAATATGTTTAAGGCTTGCTCATCTTCCAGCCTGGCTGTTTGCTGGCCTCTCCCAGGACCTGGGTGCCTTCAAGGACCACGTCTCAGTGGGACCACGATATGGGCAGCCCAAACACATCATCTGCCCCTTCTTGCCAATGCCAGCCTCCCCCACCAGTCCAGCTGTGAGGGGACAGGGAGGGTGTCCCAGGGGTGTTGGGAGGATTTCTCCAATCTACAGGATATGTCTGTAAGGTGGCAAGAAGGAATTCAGGGGGCTGGAGGCCAAGCAGACTCGCAGATATGTTGCTACCATGAGCTTGGCAAATAGTGGTTCACACGTGGCTCCCAGTTGGCACAGACTGCCTGCATTTCATGGTGAGTCTTTCAGAACACTGTTGGGCACCAGAGGATGTTGGTGCCACCCTGAGCTCCTGCTGGTGCTCAGGACCTGATGAATGTGGGCACACAGAGGACAGAACTGCTCATTTCCTGCTCACCCCCAAGGGGAAAAGCCTGGGGGCCCATCCTGGGAGCTTGGAGCTGGACCAGGTCTGGGATACCCAGCCAAAAGCTATGCCACATCCTTCTCAACAGTTCCAGCCAGTCCCCAGAGGGATTAAAGAGGGGAGCCAGACCACCAGCAGGAGGGTGAGAGGAAGTTTGGGGATGCCCCGAGGCAGTAAACGTGTCTTGCGAAGCCTGAGATGACTTTTTGGCAAGAGGACCCAGCTATTATCATAGAATCATAGAATCCTAGAACACTTTGTGTTGGAAGGGACCTCAAAGCTCATTTCATTCAACCCCCTGCCATGGGCAGGGACACCTTCCACTGTCCCAGGTTGCTCCAAGCCCCATCCAGCCTGTCCTTGAACACTTCCAGGGATGGGGCAGCCACAGTTTCTCTGGGCAATCTGTGCCAGGGCCTCACCCTCCTCACAGGAAAGAATTTCTTCCTAATATCTGATCTAAATCTCTCCTCCTACAGTTTAAAACCATTTCCCCTTGTCCTATAATTGTCTGCCCATGTTTCCCAACTGCCCTTTCATGACTGCCAGAGACATGGTCCTGTTAAACATTCCCCAGCCCACACTTACAGGAGTGTGACCTGAAGCAAAAGAAAGCAGCCAGCCCTTCAAAGCAAGGGGTCACACAGACCATCAGGGCTGTCCCCCCTGAGCTGTGCTGGTTGCAGCAGCTGGAACTGGTCCCATTCTGCCTTGGAGCATCCTCTGGGGGATGCTGCAGTAATATCAAGGGCATGACCCAGCTGCTTTGCAGTGGCAGGAGCTTCCCATGGGCCAGATCCAACCTCTTTTTGGGTGGTTTCAGCTGCTATTTACATGGCGAGTTGCCCTGCAGGTCCACCTGGGATACCTGCTCTCATATGGAAGACCTCCATTCCTTGCCTCCCAGTGCGCTGGGCTGAAGTTTCTCTCCTGCCAGGTCCACATACTGGGATGTGGCCATCAGGGCTGCCCTGTGGTGCAAGAAGAGGTCCCAGTGGCTGGGTGTGAACCTGGAGCCAGCCCGTGGTCTGGGCCACAGCCAGACCTCAGCCAGGTTCCTTGCGCAACCCTGCCCAGGGAACAGGTTTTCCCGGCTGGCGTCTGCTGGCTCCAGCGAGCGGAGGGTGCTCCAGGCCCATCCCTGACCTCCTGGAGCTCCTACAGGGACCAGGCTGGATGGAACAGTGCTGAGATGTTTGCTGCCCACACAAGTGGTGTGCTTGGAAGGGGGCTAGGATGGTGCTTGGTGGCAGTCAGCGTGTCCATGAGGAGACACGGCGAGCAGGACAGCCCCAGCCCTGGGCCAGGTCTCGCAGGAGCCGGCTCCTGGCGCTCCTGGCTGCTGTCCCTGAAGTTTGGGGTTGTGGGCGAGGTGTTTATTCTCCGTCAATAGATAACCCCAGCAGGTTGGCAGTGAGAGGGGAGCACTTTGTCACGCAGTCTGGTGCCCTGCCAAGCGTGCCTTGTTTGCTCAAGCAGTTTCATTTCTTTGCCGCTGCAGTTTGTGTTACCTAACTGGCCCGGGACAATGTTTAACCAGCAGGGAACCTGTCTGCCTCGCCTCCTGTGCCCCCCGTGTCCCCACTGCCCACCCCTGCCATCGGGGATCACACATGATGGGGATCACAGAATGGATCACAGAATGGATCACAGAATGGTTTGGAAGGGAACTTAGACCACCTCATTCCACCCCCTCTGCCACACACAGGGACATCTTCCACCAGAACAGGTGGCTCCAAGCCCCGTCCAACCTGGCCTTGAACACTTCCAGGGATGGGGCAGCCACAGCTCCTCTGGGCAACCTGTGCCAGGGTCTTACCACCCTCATGGGGAGGGATTTTCTCCTACAATGTAATCTAACCATACCCTCTGTCAATGTGAAGTTATTCCCCCAGTCCCTGGAGGTCTCCCAGCTGTGTGGGTGCCCTGTGTGTGTGGACATGGGCAGGGGGAACAGATCCTGCAGCCTCTCAGGAAATCTGTGTTGGTCTGAGGGACAAAGAGCCAGGGAGAACTGGAGGAGGGAGAACAAAGGCAGAGACATACAACACACATACACACACCAGCATACATGCACACACCGGCACACACTCAGGGTAACCCCTGCAGTGACCTCCCAGTCTATAGTGAGCCACTCCAGCAGAGCCTCTCAGCACAGTGGCATGAAAAATAGATGATTTATTTAGTTTTTTATTCTTCTTAGAGGTGCCTGGATTTTATGACTGTGGCAAGCCATGACAAGACCTGGAGAAAAAGGATTTTCCTCCAAAACAATCTTCCCTCACACATTTATCCTGGGGTCTGCTGGGAGACTTTTCCCATCAGGTGGTCCCAGGTTGAACATGTTTCTGCAACTCAGTTCCCACAGAAATATCTTGGTCACCCCTCGAGTCTGATCATTAAAGTGTGTTTTGTGTCCCTCAAGACTCCCCAAAGGGACACAGGGACCACTGGCCCCATTGCTGAGCCCTGGTCTTGGGGAAGAGGAGGGTAGTTTGCCTGGAACCCGTGGCCCAAAGCAGGTTGCTGTGGCTGAAATGTGCTGAGGGGGAGCAGAGAAATGGGGTGAGGGGAGAGGTTTTGTCCAAGGCAGCAAGAAGGTGTTCAGTATGCCACATGCCAGACCATGAACTGCCCCTGAGCACAGCAGAACGACCTGATTTTCCAGCCAAGCCGGACTGTGGCCATCCTTGAGCAGATCAGGGTTAGATGGGAATGCAGTGGGGACAGGGACAGCCTGCGGGAGGCAGGGACCATCTCCTTGCTCCCACTGCCATTCCTGCAAGCTCCCTGCAGTCCCTGCTCCTTTTACCCTTCCTTATCCTCTGCCTCTGGCTCGGCATGATTAGAGAGCAGGACTGAATCCCTTACTGGGAGTGACTGGGAGTGACTGGGAGTGAGGGCTCCCAGCTGCTGTCCCATTGCAAAGGAGCTCCCATTAGCACAAGGATGGAGACTGACCCCAAATCAGGGGCCAGGGGGAGAGAGCACAGGTCTGGGGCCAGGTTGGTTCACAATATCCAGTGTCTCCTTTCCTTGGGGGAAACATCTCTTTGGTGGGACATTTCTTTACTATGTTCCTGCTGGGGTACCTGGTTCAGGTGGCAATTAGCCCTTCCAACTCTGGGTACAAGCTTGCAGAGTGAAAGATGTGTGAATTGTTGGGTCTCATCCTCCTGAAAACATCCAGATAAAAAAAACCCTTGGAAATCTTTGGGAGAAGTTTCTGCAGCTGGACTTCTGCAGCTGTGACAAGAAAACCTTTTCCACACTAAATTTCACCTGCCACTGCCCTGAGCAGCCCCAGGCTTGTTTCGTGCCACCCAAGCTGGTATCTCCCAGATTTTAGGACTGGCTGTACCTGGAGGAGTTGTGCAGGATTCGGCACGGACAGATCCAGGCTCCAGAGTATGCAGACTCTGACATGGAAGTTGTTAGAAAGCAAAATTGTCAGGCAGTTTATGCTGCCCAACTGTTTTGGGTGCTTTTCCAGCAGGTTAACAGCCAGCTGGCACAAACATGGCTGGAAAAATCTCCTCCTGATGGGACACCCCACCTGCACCCCCCTGCCCTGACCTGGGAGCAGGGATGGCAGAGCAAGGAAGCCACTGTGGGAACCAGACACACCTCGGGGACCCTGGGGACAATGGACATGATCTCTGCACCAGTAGTGAAGGTGTGGGGCAGGTGGATCCACTGCTGAGGGGTCTCGTGAATGGATCTTTAGGGGTTGTGTTGGAGTCAGGAAGGTGAATGTTTGGAGGGCAGGCTGTGAGGGATGGGTGTTTTACATACCTGCACTTCTGGAAGTGGAATTGCAGA
>JAWWTY010000071.1:1251336-1285587 GCA_035222235.1 Margarornis squamiger | reverse complement strand
GGGGGGGGGGTGGGGGGGGGGGCAGAGTTCTTGCCCAGGGGACCTACATCACACAGGAGCTGGACAGGACAGCTCTGCCAGGGGTTCACAGCACCGTGCTGGCACGGCAGGCTCCAACCCAGCCCAGTTTCAGGGCTGGGCTGGCATGCCCAGGGCTGGGCAGGCCCCCTGGGGCTGCATCCCTCCTCCCCAGGGTGACTGCAGTTACCTGGGCTCCCAGAACACACTCCCCGCTGCCTCCCAGCCCCACGGTTTCCTTGATTGTCACCTCCAGCAGCAGCTGCCAGGGGTGCCTGCTTGGCCAGGGCAGCTGCCTGCCAACGGGAGCTCTTCTGGTAACCCTGGGCTGTTTGGTTGTTTAACAAGAGAGTGGTTGTTCCCACTGCAGGAATGGGGAAGCTGCTGCAGGGGTTGCCTGGAACCAGAGACTGCAGGCAGCCAGTGACACCAGGGAGCACACCCAGAGCATGGGGGTACCACCCTGGGGAATGGGGGTACCAACCTGGGGAATGGGGGTATCACCCTGGGACATGTCACATGCCTCTGCCTATTCATGCCCATCTTCCCCTCTCCCTGTGGTCAACATTGCATTCTGACTTGTGCATCCCACCTATCCCTTGCCTCCAGCCAGAACTCCCAGGATCTGTACTGGGATGTCCTTTGCTTCCACATCCAGGATGGGGCTGGAGGGTTCAGGGTCCCAAAAGGAGCCTTGGGTTATTGCTCCCTTGGGTTATTTGGCACCAGGCATTTTCTCTGTAGCCTGGGAGCAAAGCAGAGGCTGTCTTGTCATCCATGGGGAGGGATTGTCCCAGTCCCATGTCTCCTGTGCTGTTTCCTTCTTCTCTGGGATCAGGGTTCTGCATGCCCTCTGGCTCTTGACAACCACAGTGCCTGGTCCCTGCTTCTCAGGGACAGATTTAGTGACCAGGTTGCCCAGAGAAGCTGTGGCTGCCCCGTCCCTGGAACTGTCCAAGACCAGGTTGGAAGGGGCTTGGAGTAACCTGGGGTGGTGGAAGGTGTTCCTGCCCATGGCAGGGATGTTGGAATGAGTTGGTCTTAAAGGTCCCTTTCAATGAAAACCTTTCTATGACTCTATGATTATATGACCCACTCCCAGCCCAAAGCTTTATTCCCACCCAAATCTGAGAAAGCTGCATCTCTGCATCCTCCCTAGCTCCTGTTCCTGCTCAGATGCTTCCCCTCCTACAGAAAATACCAAGTCCCAAAGTGCTCAGGTTGTGATAGATGTTCAGCCCTCAGTCTCTGGCATCCTCAAAAAGATCTTCTTGGGTGGGTGTCTCCCAGCTTACTCCATTCCCCTCTATCTCTCACTACTACTAAAAAACTCAGGCCTGTTTTGTTGTGGAAAAAAAAAAAAGAAGTAAAGTTAATCTCATTCTTGTTTCCTGGCCAGGCCTGCCCTTTGTTATTCACCAAACATGACACGGAGCCTGGCACTGCACCAGCTTGAAATGGAGTCGCTTGGCAGAGTCCAGGAGTGGGAAAGCATGAACAGCATCCATGGTGGGCTGGCAGATGCCACAGAGGGGCTACTGCAGCCCAGCTCCCACCACACACACTTCCACTGACCAACACCTCCTACCTTCCCACAGGAATCAGGCACCTCTAGCTCTTCTCCCTGCTCCTCCCGAGCAGACCATGTTCAACAAAGCTCAGAAGCCCCTTTGCCAAGCTAGCATGTGTGGTCCTCAAAGCCCTGTGTCCTGGAGAGGCTTGGGGCTGGAGCCTGGGGCTTGGTGATGAGAGCCCATGGGGACAGGGGCAGCTGCAGAGACACTGTGGCTGTGGGATGGGGGGGACAGAGCTGTGTGAAGGCACAGGCTGCAGCTCCCAGTTGGTGTTTTCTTTCCTTCAGCCTGTGGAGGTTCATTTCATAGTGAGGTCACCAGGAGCCCTGATCTTCTCCACTTGTTGCTCACCCAGCTGTGGCCACCTCTAAGTTTCCTCTGAGAATACACACAGCAAATTAAGATGTTAGAACCCACCAAACCATTTTGGGGTACGTTCTGGCCCAAGTTCAGCAAAGCACTGCGTGGCAAGAGCTACTCTTTGAAAGCTGGAACGTGGGAAGCCAGCGTGGCCAGGACACTTGCACCTGCACTCACCTGCCCTGCTGCAGGTGTGTAAGTGAGGCTGCCCCAGCTCCCTGGACAAAGAGGGAAATGTCTTTCTGGGTGCTCCAAGAAGAGTTCTGGGGGTTCCTGCTCTGCAGCATCGGGTATGACATGAGGGGTGCTGAAGACCAAAGATGTTACAAGAGCACCTGAAGAGGACATAGGAACTATCAGACAGTCAATGTGTCACCCTGTGGTGGACGAGGGAGGTCATGGACAGGAGCATCACAACCCTCCCATGTCTCTGTCTGGTAGGATCCAAAAGGTTGGTGGGCAAAGATGGGAGACAGGTACAATGAAATATCCAGCCTGCTGTGCCATGTGGTATGGGGTGCTGTTTGCTGGATTTCCCTGCATGCTGCCTGGGAATCACAGAGCCACAGAATGGTTTGGGTTGGAATGGAACTTACAGACCACCTCGTTCCACCCCCTCCATGGGCAGGGACACCTTCCACTAGCCCAGCTTGCTCCAAGCCCCATCCAACCTGGCCTTGGACACTTTCAGGGACGGGGCAGCCACAGCTTCTCTGGGCAACCTGTGCCAGGGCCTGCCCACCCTCACAGGGAAGAATTCTTCCCAGTATCCTACCTAACTCTGCCCTCTGTCAGGGTGAAGTCATTCTCCCTTGTCCTGTCACTCCAAACCCTTGTCAAAAGTCCCTCTCCAGCCCTTTTGCAGCCTGTTTAGGCACTGGAAGGGGCTTTAAGGTCTCCCCAAAAACTTCTCTTCTCCAGGCTGACCAATCCCAAATTCTCTCAGCCTTTCCTCATAGGACATCCCCCAGCTCGACCTCTTCCAAAGGCCCTTAGAAAAGCACAGTCCCAGAGACCACGGCCGTGCATCAGGGCAGGGTGACACCTGCCAGCCAGAGTGATGTGCCCTGTCACCAGCCACGAACATCAGAGTTTTTCAGCTGCCTGGTGTGCCCACTGAGCAGGACAGGGATGGCTGTGCCCTGAGATCTGTGGGCACACCCACTGAGCACGAGATGTGCTCTTGCGTCAGCCCAGCCGAGCTCTCCGCCAGAGCCCCAGGGCAAAGGTCTGCTTGGGGTTTGGGTGGCAGAGCTCCCTCCATCTCCAAAGGACACGGTGAGCCAGGGAGATGAAGAGCTTGACCAAGGTGAGCTGAGGATCTAGTCCTGGTCATCCCAACGGGAAACCTTGGAGGATGTCCCTTCACCTTGGAGGATGTCCCTTCACCTTGGAGGATGTCCCTTCACATTGTTCTGGCTTGGGGGCAAATCTCCCTCATCCAGGGTACCGACCCCTGGGGTGGCGAGGTCTTTGCTGCCACAACACAAGGTGACCCTGGACAGTTCTGGTGGCCTCAGCTAGGGTGTGTCCAGCTGGCTTAGGGGCTGCCACTGTGGTGGTGGCAGCTCCTGTGTGATTCTCAGGCTCCTTGGAGAGCTGGCATTCCTCCCAGCCTTTGCCTTCAGGACTGCAGGAGAGCAAGCCCAGGCCTGAGCGTGCTCTTGGGCAAAGGGTGGGTCCAGTGAGAGGATCTCATCGCTCCAGGCCTTTCTAAAAGGAGCAGAGTTAAAGAGCACGCTTTCTGGGAGCCCCAAGCACCACTGCCATTACATAAGGCGTGTTTGGGGCAGGGCGGGTGGGCAGCAGGGTGATCAGAGGAGAAGCCCAATTCTTGAGCCATAGGGAGGTGCAAAAACAGGGACTTTGGGACCAGGTCCTGAGGGCTGAGACAGTTATACTGTCCCCATGGTGTGTGCATTGTCCCAGCACTGTACCCCCCCAGGACAATGAGAGCCTCGGTGCTTTCTGAGCTCAAGCAGCACCTGACACAGTGGGCACAGGGTGGCTGGTGCCATCAGGAGATCTGCACAGGCTCCCAGGTGTGGAGATGCCAGAGCTGCTGCCTGTCCCAGTTTTCTTCCTTGCATATTCTCAGTGTACTCAGCTGAGCACAGCAAGCCCTGTTTTTGTCTGGCACTGGGCTCCAGCTGGTGGCTTCTGAGGTGCTGGTCTTGTCAGGAGCCAGCCCAGAGCAGGCAGCAGGTCCACCAGGATGGACAGAAAGTGCCTGGCCCCAGGTCAGCTGCTGGCAGTGGTCAGGATGTTCTGGGTAGGATCTAGAGGGGCAGATGGGCACTGAGTCCCTCAGGGTGTGCAGGAGAAGCCCTTTACCTCCTCCACCCCAACAGGATCCACATGCAACAAACCCTTCTCCAGCAATGGGATTAAGAGGGAGAGTGTCCTGACATGTGCCTCAGGGGTTCTCTGAACACAGCAGGAGGGGAGATGGGGCACATGGAAGTGTCTGTCCCCTCTCCTTGGACACAGCTGCAGGAAGCCCTGAGGTTTCCTAGGGACTCTGGCACTGGGAGCCCTTCCCAATCCATCCTGGGGGACAGGTCTCAAGGGTCACTCTAGCTGTGGGCAGGCCCTCAGCCTTTGTGCAGAGACCCATCCCTCTTGCATCCTCCCTTCCCAGAAGTGACGGTGGCAGGAGGTGGCAGGTGGCCAGCCCTACCTGTCTGACAGGTAGAGCAAGGGTGGGGGCAGCGGCTGGCACCCGCTGCCTGTCCCAGCCTGCCAGGGTCCTGCCAGGGATCGCTTGCTGCAGGAGAAGAGGGAGTGGTGCCCCCAGCCAGCAGTGCCACAGTGCAGCTCTACCCCAGCACGCAGAGAAATGGGAGGTGATGCACTGCTGGGTGGGTGTATCCCGAGACTGGGAGCTGGGGTTGTACAGTCTGGAAAAGGGAAAGCTCTGGGGAGAACTTAGAGCCCCTTCCAGTGCCTAAAGTGGGTTTATAAAATAGGAGAGCAACTCTTTACACAGGAAGATAGAACAGTTTTAAACTGAAAGAGGAGAGATTTAGATTAGATGCTAGGAAGGAATTCTTCCCTCTGAGGGTGGGCAGGCCCTGGCACAGGTTGGGCAGAGAAGCTGTGGCTGCCCCATCCCTGGGAGTGTCCAAGACCAGGTTGGATGGGGTTTGGAGCAAGCTGGGCTAGTGGAAGGTGTCCCTGCCATGGCAGGGGGTGGAACAAGATGAGTTTTGAGGTCCCTTCCAACCCAAACCTTCCTATGATTCTGTGATTCCATGCACACACATGGCTGCACACACAGGGGGTCACAGAGTGTCAGACAGTCTCAGACACACAGCTATGGGCACATACAGAGTGTGTTACACTGGAAACACTCCCAAAGGCAGGAGCACAACAGTCACAGGCACAATCTGAGAGTTGCAGGCACAATCAGTCACATCCAGACACAGTGTGTGAGTTGTAGGTGTGCACACAGACACACACAGATGCACACTGCATTACTCAGGCATTTAAGCAGTTGTACTCAAGGTTACTCACATGCAGTTACTCACACAAGTCCCCACACAACTCCTCACCCATGGGTGCACACACTCCCTCAGGTAGGTCGCACCCAGCATGGTCATGGCACAAGTGACACTCACATCCCACCTCCACCACCTGCAGAAGATGGCCAGGTGCCTCCTGGCCCCCAGCCATGCCATGGCTAGCCATCCACAGCCCAGCCTGCCTCCTTGCTCCCATCTCCCTGCATCGAGAAGGGCTTTGGGATGGGCAGAAATGCCCGTGGGGTACTGATGGTCCCAAGGAATCACAGTGCTGTGTCATGCCCTATTCCAGCCCAGCTGGAGGCAACAGGGAAGGGCACCTGATGATACAGGGTGAATGCTCCCTGTTTTGGGGCAGCAGAACCTCCAACAGGCAGAAGCTAATCCCCAGCCTTGTTCCCCAGCCTTGTCTGGTGAAGGTGCAAACAGACCAAGGGGTGGACTCTTGCCCATCCCTGGTATTTTATCAGAGGTGGCAAAGACAGGCTTTGTACCTGTGGGAGTGCCAGCCAGCACCCTGCCTGCTCTGGCACCCATCCACCCCGTGTGTCCCATGAGGGCCCATTCAGGGCATGGCTGGGCAGTGTCCAAGGGCTATGTGACCTCATGCTGTTCATTTTCCTAGTTTCAATCCCTGTGGATTGGTGACTGGAGCTCAGAATTTCAGGGACAGGCTTGCCTGGGGTCAGAGACCTCCAGCACTCACAGCACTTTGGCATTAACTGAGGCTCACAAACAGCCTCCTGCATCTGGCTGGGCCACTCCAGCCCTGAGTGATGTGCCACAGTGTCTTGCCCAGACACTTTCAAACAAGCCAAACATCTTGATGTCTCACAAAGGGGCTGCAGACATCTCAGCCCCCTCACAAACCAAGCTGTGCCTCTCTCCTCCAGGCAGTAGGAGGGTCTGTGTCCTCTTGCAGCTCCTGTCTGTGAGATGTAACCCAAAGATCCCATGGGACCCTGCTTGACATGCCAGCACTGCACCTCCCCTGCTCATGGGGTGCTCCCAAAGCTGCTCCAGCTTCCCAGGTGCCCACCAGGCTGGGGTGAGAGTGCCATGCAGCTGCCCAGGTGCAGAATTAGGTGGGCACCTCTCTGCCCCAGCAAGCCAACCACACTGGATCACTCACAGACCAGCCCAACTGACTGGCAGCCCAGGCAAAGGCCACCAAAAGTCCCTGGGGCTGTAGGGCGTGGAGGACACATGAGTCCCTGAGCACAGGGGTAGGGTGATGGAGCTTGCTGGGATGAAAGCTGCAATCAGGTCTCCATGAGGTAGACACTCTGGCCAGGGTTCAAAGCAAATCCTGCATCTGGGAGGTGGGGAGGGCTGAGGGTGCAGCACAGCAAGAGGTCACTTGGCACTGTGCAGAACTGCTGGTGCATGGGGTTCTGGAGAGACCAGTTCCTCCCCTTGATCTGGGAATCTCAATGAAGATCCTACCACAGCCTCTGGCTTGGTTGCCCCCCGTGCCCAAACAGTGAGAAAATCCCATTTATGCTGTGGAAACAGGCACCTCACACGGGGTGTGCCACAGGGAAAGCTCGATGGGGAAGAGGCCAGAGGCTGCATCTCCAGTGACCCTGTGACTGTCCCACAGTGTCCCCAGAGTGGCGATGAGCTCATTCCGCTGTGGTTACCCTCCGAGCTGCATGCCAGGTGCTTTGTCATGAGGCAACAGGAGGAGGGGGAACAGGTTATTCAAGGTCTGCAGGGCTCAGGGCACGCACAGGTGAGCGCAGGGGCCGGGGGTGGGAGAGCAGGGTCGGCAGGCAGAGTGAAGCCCCCTCCTCTTCCCACAGGAGCTCCAGGAAGGGGGTCGGGAACCAGTGCCAGGCACTGCAGCACAGCCACAGGGCACGGACAGGGGGAGCAGCAGACTTTGCCCCCACCTACAAGGTGTGGCAGAGAGGCTGAACAGTCTGCAGGGCATAATTATCATCAAAGCCGGAACAGGCGGGTTGGGGTCAGGACGGGTCATATTTGGGTCAGGTCAGGAGACCTGACCTGGTTGGGATCAGTAGAAATCCCCTGTGATGGGTTTTGCAGCGTAACAGCCTCCTGCCATGGGAGGACAATGTGTCCCCCACTGTCACCTTCCCAGCCTGAGAACCAGCAGCTTCAAGGTACCCAGATGGACTGGAAAAATTCCAGAGCCCTGTCCTGACCTCCCCAGGCTCGTCTTTGCCACCTGACCACCAAACTGGGCAAACTCTTTTTGGGAGGCCCACAGGGAGAGCACAGGGACCAGGCACAGCATCCCTTCTGCTCTGCCATCCCAAGGCATTGGACCCCCTGGGCACCTTGGAGATCTGGAGATGCTTCACAGGAATTTATTCCTCCTTTTCCTCTCCAACAGCTGTTTTTCCTGCTGACAAGTGCCACAGCCACAGCCCCTGTGGACCTTGTGCTCATCCCACAAGCCTCTGGACAGGTCAAGCATCATGTCTGGTCCTTAATCCAAACACCTGCCTGGGAAACAGTTGCAGCTCCTCCCTGCCCTGATGATGGTTGGAAATGTTCTCTTTCCACGCTGAAGTATGGCCAGGGACTTTGTTATCCAGTCACTTCTCCTTCTGCCACTTTTGCCCATTGCCAGAAGAGCTGCCCCCCACTCCCTGAGCCTGTGAGAGGTTGTCAGGCAGGGCTGCACCCAGATCCCAAGATCTGGGTATGGGGGTAAGAGCAGAGCTGAGCATACCTGCCTTGGATGGGGCAGGGGGATGCCATGGGAAGGCAGAACCCCACACAGACAGCTGCCAGGCACCAGCCCAGTGCAGGGGGCATGGCAGCAGTGTGAAGAAGAGCAGGTTTGGGAGAGCTGCAAACCTGACACCCTCCCAGGGCACAGCCAGGCACAGCTGAGCTGCACTCTGCCTGGTGGAGCCAGTGCCAGAGCGGGTCCCTGACCTGGTGGGTGGATGGACCTGCTTCCATCAGCCCCCCATCCCTCCTGCTGCTGGTTCTGGTGTAACCCCAGCTCTGCTTGTGTTGTGGGATATGCATGTACATGTAGGCAGGGCCCCCAGCATGGAGCTGAGCGAGGATGCCATGTCAGCCAGGCTGTGGCACCACCCATACATTCATTTTGCAAAGTGAGGGGTCATGAGCTACACAAAAGGCAGGTGTTGGGTTGTGGCAGCACCCTTGCTGAACCATGCCTCCTCATCTAAGCCAGCCTGGGAGAGCAGAGCCACCGTGGGGCACAGGGAGAGGAGGGAGGATGCAGGGCAACACTTTACCCTGGGACAAATAAAGCATCAGCTCATGCAAACCCAGGATGTTTTGGGACCGAGGATTCCCCCAGCCAAGTGCCTGGTGGGTCTGTAACAGCTGGGGCTGCATTCCTGCATGCCTGTCCCTGCACTGGGCACGTGGATCCAAGGTTCACGGCCGGCTGGCCAGACTCCCAGTGGAGGTACGGGAAGCCAGGGAGGTTCCCAGCACCCCCACCCAGATCTCCAGGGCACCGAGGGATCTGGCAATCCTGCTGGGTCTCCCTGGGCTGCTGATGGTGGCGAGGCTTTTAGTACAGTTTAGCTGTAATGACCCCAGCACCACTTGCCTGTTCCTTGGTGCAGCAGCCAAAGCCAGGGCTGGATGTCCTGGCAGAGGGACCTCTGCCTGCCCTGGCCTGAGTAGCATTGCCACAGCCCTGCTCCTCCACCAGCTCAGGGGGTCTTTCAGCTCCAGAGGGTA
This sequence comes from Margarornis squamiger, assembly GCA_035222235.1. NCBI lineage: Eukaryota > Metazoa > Chordata > Aves > Passeriformes > Furnariidae > Margarornis > Margarornis squamiger. The sequence goes on along the minus strand of JAWWTY010000071.1, from coordinate 1,276,409 downwards.
TTTAGGGTGCAGGGGGCAGGACCCTTTGGGGCTGCAGGCTCTGGGGAGCTCTGTCTGTTTTCAGACACATGCTGGTCCTGAAACTAATTTGCCTTCAAACCTGTTGCTCACAGAAATAAAATGCAACAATGAGAGTGCCAGTGGAGACCCCAAACCAAGGCCCATTTTGAAGTCCTGCTCTCGAAGGTGCTCACCTGCCTCTTGCCCTCTGCTTTGGCTCAGAGCTGTGTATCCCCTGGACACCAGACCAGGGGCTTAGCAAGTGTGGCAGAGCTCTTACTCCTTCTAATGCAGGACTGGATGATATATCCACCCAGATGAAGGCAGCACCTTGCCCCCATTTCCTGGAGAAAGGAAGAGATGACGGGGAGGGGAAGGACTGCAGGACCCTCTGAACTCTGCTCCTGTCTGCCTGGGAACAGGGCAGTTCATGGGGTGCCCTTGGGCATTGCCCTGCAGCCCCAGAGGGAGCCACCCATGCCATGGAGCCTGTAGGCTTGTCCCCAGCCCTGCACCTTGCTGCCCGACCTTGGGCTGGCCACCACGTCTCCCTGTGTCATTGGGCTTCCCAGGGAGAGGGCTCTGCTCAGCTGCTGGTCGTGGAAATTCCCCACTTCCCTGCCACCCACAGGACCTGCTCTGCCTCAGTACCCAAGGGCTCTCCCGAGGGCTCTCCAGGCTCCCTCGTGCCTGGAGAACAGCCCATGCCCTGACTTTGCAAAACGCCGGGATGAGCAAGCCCTGAGAGCGCGGGAGGAGGAGCTGGATGCAAACACTGGCCCCTTTGTCGTGGCCAGGAGCAGGCGGGTGCCAGGCTCCTGGGATTTATTTATTTATGGAGGTGAATGCTAACAGCTTGTTTGAAAGGAAAACAAGCACCTCGGGGCCCTACAGGCAGCGGTGCCTCCCCACAGCCAAGGCCAGCCGTGTGTCCTGGAGGGTGGGAAGGGCTCAGAGCACCCAGGTCTCGATCATTCCCAGCCCAGAGCCCACCCCAGCCCTGCTGTAGGTAGTTTGGGAAAGGGGAGACTGCAGCAAGAAGAAGGGAAGGGCAGCAAAAGTCCCAGTCTAGGATCCCTGCAGCATTGTCTCATGGCCAGGACCTGAGGCAGACACCAAATCCAGCCCTTAAGGGCTTGTCTGGATCTGCTCCAGCCCTGAAATCCCACACCTGGACCAGCCCACGGAGAGCTGCACCCACTGCAGGCAGCTCCTTTGGCTCACGATCACAGTGGAGCTGCCGTTGGGATTCTGTGGGATGGTTGGCATGACACCTGAGCCATGTCTCCCATGGGACTGGGAGCAGTGGGCAGGGAAGATCAGGAGCCAAAGTAAGTGAGGTCACAGTTAGGACAAGAAATGGTCTTGATCAGCTTCGGGCTGTCTTGTGGGCAGAGGAGCTTCATGTCTACTCAAACTACAGGTCTTGGATGCCATGAGATTTCCACAGCCTGGCAGCAGCAGAACTCTCCATGGCATGAACTTGGCTGGCCAAACCCACTCCCAAGGTGCAGCTCTCACCTGTGAAACCTGCCTGCTGTGTGTTTTGGGGGACAGGCCAGGTGAGAACTTGGTAGGTGTGCTGGAGGGAACTGTACCCCTGTGTGTTACCTGGGGTTGTGGAGAGAAACTGCTGAGATGTCCTTATTTGTGCTCCATCAGTGAGAGTCATCCCACTAACCACAGTTTCACCTTGCCTGGTCCACCTGGGCATCTTCTTGCCCAGCAGCAGGGATGGCACAGTGGTCCTGCATCTCTCCCATCAAAGAACATTATCAGATCCTTGGGGCAGTTCCTGGTGGAGTTCCACCCAGTCAGCACCGTGGTGATCACAGCCACAAGGATGACTCTATCCAGGAGGTGCCGTAATTTGGGTCAGGACCAGAGACCAGCACTGCCCCTCTAGAGCCTCTGGGGGCCCGAGGTGTTTTGTCAGCAACCTGCAGAGGGGAATTTGTGCTTCTGGGGACAACCAGCAATCCATCCCTTGGTGTCCTGTGGGACGATGAGCAGTAGGGTGTGATGGTGTGATGGCATGAGCCTTTGGTCCTGCTGCAGCTTGGCTGGTGGTCTCCCAGCAGAACACCATCATGGCCCTTGTGTCTAGCAAGGCTGGGGCAGGTTCAGTAGGAGCAGGTGGGATTTAAGCTCATCACCAGGAGACGCTGATGGCCAGCAGTGCTTTAGGATGGGGTTCAGCAAAGCTGGGGTGGGGAGGAGCTGTAGGAGCCCCTCAATCTACTGTAGCTGCTTCTCTGAGCAATGTTGATGCTGGTGATGGGGTGGCAAGGCCAGCCTGGACCATCTCCAGCCTTCTCCACAAAACACAGCCGGAGGAAGGTACAGGTTCAGGTGTCATGGCTGGATTGCTACAGACCCAGTGTGCACCCCTTGCTCCCAGCACCCTCCCAGTCAGGGCAAGTTGCCTTCCCCATGTAGAAATCCTTGTGTCATCCCCACGAGCATCAGATTGGGGTGACAGTACCCACGGTCTAACACAGTCCTGTTCACCCCTGAGAGCAGGGTGATGAATCCCTCCTGTGCCCCACAACGACCCTTCCGCTCTGACAGTCGTGGCTCTCCAGTATCCCCACCCTGCAGCCTCCCAGCTCAAACTGGATCTGTGTTTTTATTGCAAAGCCTGGGACGGGGGGAGCAGGGGAGGCAGCCCTGGGGACACGGCCAACACTGTCCCTCCCTGCCAGCTGCTGGCTCTCCCCATGTGCTGTTTGCTCAGCGCTGGGTGCCATGTGAAGGCAAACAGGCAAACACGGCTGTGCTGGGAGGAGTGGCAGCGAGGCAAACAGAGGCTGTCCCAGTCCCACAGCCTCTGGTGAGTGGTGTTTGAGGGGTTCCCAGGCACAGCCAAAGCTGATGGCACCCCGGGGCCCTGACAGACCCTCACCTCTGCCTGTGGTGTGGCACACCTTGCCCAGGGGCTTTGGCTGCCACAGCCCCAGCAGTGTCCCCCTGCTTGTCCCCAGACCACCTTCACAGAGGGCATATTTGTACTGTGCCATGTGAGCCAGGCAGACCAAGTGGCTCCTGAGGACACGGGGACAGTGCCCAGTGGGAGGGTGATCACTGCCATTACACTACATTTGCCATTAATGTGTGCTGTCCTGAGGAGAAGAGCCTGGAGTGGTCAGTGACCCTGTGCCCCACTGGCAGCGTCCCCTACCCTGCACGCAGCACCTGGCCCTCCTCTCCATGCCCCAGGCATATCCCATGCTGGAGTCACCTCTGCAGCCCCATCCCACTCTCAGCTTCCTTTGGTTGCCCCAGTGGAGGGGAGGGAAGGGAGGAGGCAAAGCATCTTCCCAGGAGGGTAAGCCAAGTTCAAAGCAGCAGCCCCTGGGGCAGACAAGGCACCCATCTGACCCAAAAAGAGGGGCCATACACATCCAGCTGCTCAGGACCCTGCAGCCCATGGTCAGAACTGACCCCATGCCAGGCCAGGACCTGACTGACCTTTGGCCATAGGAGCCTCTGAGCCATATAAGTCACCTCCTCCTCCTCTTCTAATTAGCACAACCATTTGCTGGGGAGCTGTGCTAATTTTCTCCTATGACGTCTCAAGTCAGGGACAGCCCTAGATTTGCTCCTAAGCCCTGCTGAGCCTGACCTGCTGAGGACAGACCCCACTCATCACAAAAACTGCAGCAGGCTTTGCTCCCTGCTGAACCCACACAGCAGAGTGCCTGCCCCTGCACTTTAGGAGCCATTCTTATTCCTCTTGAAAGGGCACCCAAAGTAGTTTCCCACCCTCCTCTGACCTACCCTGCAGGTATCAGTGGAGGAGCTGCAGTGTCCCTGCTGTGCCAGGAGCTGTGCTTACCCAGGCCAGAGCACAGGCATTTCCAGGACCACCTCTGCCAATTTACAGCAGAAAGAGAAATTCAGCATTCGCAGGCTGATCGCTGCATGCTCGAGGTGTGTCTGCAGATACATTATCTGTCCCACAGTGGGGTCTGAAGTCCAGGAGATAAGAGGCTTCACTCTGTGGAGCTGCTTCGGGAGAGATTCCAGGGTCTGGCAGAGGGAGCAGAGCAGGTTCCCAGTTGTACTGGGAGAGGTCAGGCCCCCAGTGGCACTGGTCCACTGCAGCACTGGCTGCCTCCACTCTGCCCAGCTGTGCAGGGTGGCACAGGGGCATCACTGGGATGTGCTGGAGCAGCAGGGGCTGCCTGGACAGGGTGGTGGGAGGTGGGAGAGATCAAGAGGCATGGCTGGGGCTCACAGCAGGCAGAGGGGAGCAAAAACTGCTCTGTTAGAGAGCCCTGTGCCCGCCCTTCCCCACACAACAGTCCTTTGTCCATGCCTGTTGCAGCGAGGATCATGTCCCTGTCCCTGCTGCTGCTCTGTGAGTGAGGGATGAGCCCCATAGCCCTGGTGACTGTCACAGACAAAATGACAATAATTGGAAGGAGGTGCCTTTATTACAGGTGTCTGTGAGGGCCTGGCAGAGTCTGACCTGGGAGGCCCTTTGATCTCAGCCTTTGAAACCCTATAGCTTTGCTGACAGAGCTGCTCTGTGTTTCCAGGTCACCAGGATGATCATTTCCATCGGGGAACAATGAGGTCTTTATGCTGCCCTGAGTGCTGGACTGTCCCTGTGAGGTAGTGTGCAGGAGGATGTGCCCCTGCACAAGTCCTGTCAGCCTCGACTCCTTCTCTGGGGGGATCAGGGACAGCAACAGGAGAGCCCACCCAGCTCAACATCCTAATTCCCCATGGGAAATGGGAGGCTTCCAGTGCCAGCAGGCCAAATTTCCCCAATGCACAGCCCTGGGAGAGGGCCTTTGGTGCCCAGGATGTACCCAAAACCTGCCTGCTCCCCTGGGGAAAAGCCCTGCACAGCCCCAGCCCCAAAATCCAGCCTCTGGGGTGGGGCACACGGGCACACATGGAGGGTTTCTGTGCCCCCCAGTGCAGGGCACCCAGCACCTCGTGGCAGGGAGCAGGAATTGTCAGGGTTCCTGAGCAGGGCCCTGAGCCAGGGCTCTGCAGGGTGGACACCTCTCTTGCATGCTGCTTGGAGGGCTGCTGGCACTGTCCCCAAAACAACAGCACCCCAGACACTGTCCTGGGCCCCCTCACTGCCCCAGTCTCATGCCCCCTGTACTCTGCTGGTGCCAAGGCAGCAGGAGAAAGCCCTAAGCCTGTTTTTCTCAGGGCAACATGGACTTTGCTGGTGGGACAGCCCTAGTACAGAGCCTGGGAAGTGGTCACCTGGGGACAAGGCATGGACAGAGAAGCACTTGGGGAGGAGAGGACCCTCAACACCCCCTTGTCCCACTTTGGGCCTTTGTCTGAACTGGAAAAGGAGCATGTGAAAAAACCCCAGCATCTTCCTGGTCGAGGTGGTCTGTCTGTACCTTTTCCAGCTCCACAGCCTTCCCCAGCCTGGGAATCTGCAAGGACACCTTCCCCCTCCCTTCCCTCTCCCATCAGGCTCCCTGGAAGTCTGTACCCCTTTCCTTTTGTTCCCAGCTCTGCTGGGGCTGCTGGAGGCTGTGGTTTGCTTTTGCCTTTGTCAAAACAACACATTGTTTGGTGGCAGCAGGCGTGGGGACCGGTCCTGCAGGTTCCCTTGGTTGGGACAGTTTTTGCTGGGGTACGAGGTAAGATTTTGGCTGGATGAGCTCCAAGGTCTGCTCCCTGAGGAACAGGGTGTCCCCACAAGTGCTCTGGGAACACGCACCGGGGACACACGTCGGGTGCAGTCGGTTCCCCCTGGGCTGTGCTTGGGTGATGATTTCACCCCTGTACACCTGATGGAGCCTGAGGAATGGGAGGAGTTGTCCCTGGGGAGGCCAGTGGTGTTAGCCACTGTCTTCCATGATTCAGCAGGAACTGGCTCCAGTGCCAGCCCACCTCTCTCCTGTACCCACGGAGGCTTGGCAGGTGCTGTGGGATGGGGCATGCTAAAGGCAGAGCACGGATCCTGGGCAGCAGCTGCTGTGGAGATCCGTGGTAGTGGTGGTGGTGACTGATGGATTCAGGGATAACAGGAACAGAGCCAGCAGTGTACTATTTCCGTGTGTGCCCACTGCCCTGTCCTTGGGCTGGATGTCACCTCTTGGTTTTGCAAAGCAAATTCTGGCTGTGCAGGGGTGGTGGAGCAGGGACACCTGCTCATTTGACAGATAAATTCCCCAGGGACCAGGGCATGAGCTGGAGCCACCAGCCAACCTCTCTGTCAGGGGGAGGTGGGATGTGGGGGCTATGTCCACACACCCCACCCTGCTCTCTCTGCCCACCATGCCCTGGCAGAGTTATCTCCAGGCAACCCAGCCAAGAGCAAGGAGAGTCTCTGCTCTGTCGAGGTGTGCTGGTGCAGCACATACCTCGCATACCTGGATGCAGATATCACCAGGAATGCTAACCCTTTCCTACTCTCCACTTAGAAATGCCAGCTGGGTGCTGGTTTCCCAAGGGCACCTCTGGCCTCCTGACCCAGTCCCAGCACCCTGAGGATCCAGCACAGTGTGGATAGTGCTGGCACCCACCTAGGCAAGGAGCTAAGAGCCTTCCTGGTGCCAGAACTTGGCATATACATGTGTCCTTCCAGCCATGGGCAAACTAAAATGCACCTCTCTGGGCTTGAACCCTGTCACCTGTATTCTGCTATCACCCCTCTGGCACTTTGACTGCACCTTCCTCCAGCATCCCCTGGGACAAGGGTGCTCCCAGCTGCCCCAGAGAAACAGAACTCCTAGAATCATAGAATTGGAAGGGACCTTACAGATCATCTCATTCCACACCCCTACTGTAGGCAGGGACACCTTCCACTGTCCCAGGTTGCTCAGAGCCTCATCCGACCTGGCCTTGGACACTTCCAGGGATGGGGCAGCCACAGCTCCTCTGCCCAACCTGTGCCAGGACCTGCCCACCCTCACAGGGAAGAACTTCTTCCTAATCTCCAATGTAACTCTACCCTCAGGGTTTGAAGCCATTCCCCCTTTTCCTGTGTCCTCAGTCACAATGCATGTCATGATGCATAGAGTCCACTGCAAGTGAGGGGTTCCCCAGAAGCTCTTTGCCTCCCCTAAGCAGTGCTCAGTGGAATGAGACTGGATCTCTGCATATCTCCAGGATGCTGAAAAGTCCACCACTCTCTCTGCAGCATCTCCCGCTCCCAGATGTTACTACTCTTCCAGTATTGCCAGCTCCAGAGTGAGAGAAATTTAGGGAAACCCAAGCTTGGTGACGAGGTCAGATTGAGATCTTGTGGCTAATGAAGAAAGTGTGCTCCAGGGCATCTACCAGCACCATCACCCAGTCTCGAGTGGGTTTGCAAGCTGATGGACACCTTGTTCAGTCCCACAGGGCAGCCCTATGCTGAAAGAAGTGCCCAGGGTGATACACAGCAACATGTGCAGAGCCAAGGGATACGGAGATTGCCCTGGTAAGCAAGACAGCAAAGCAGAGGATGACATGACTGTGGGATTCACCTGCCTGAGACAGAAATACCTGGCACCCCAGGACCTGAGCTGAGCCTGCCCATCACCCCCACCTCTCTGAGCCAGTGGGCTGTGCCTGGACCAGCTGTGGGCACACAAGAGCGAGCTGGTGGCTCCCACCAGCCCCCTCCCCAAACATGGCACAAGTGCCCCTGGGCCCCGCTGGGTGCTGTGGTGAGCCAAGAGCTGAGACTCAAAGCTGCCTTGGAGGGCTGCTCACGCCTTCCCCATGAAGCTGGCACTGGCAGCCTGCATTGGGCAGTGCCTGGGCTGATGGCCCATGGGCAGGGCTGAGCCTGGCACTGGCTCTGCAGCCACCAGCCCAGTGGGGCCAGCCCAGATGCCCCCAGACTCTGCCACTCCTTCTGCCCAGGGGTGCTGGGGAGCAAGAGCTCCTGGAGCATCCAGGGGTGGGACAGTTTTGGGGAGCTCCTCAAGTGCTTCCAGCCACCCACGTGTCCTTGTGTCACCCTGCACCATCCTGCCATGCTGCTGTGAGGACTTGTTTCCATGCCCAGGATCTTCATCACTTCAGAGCAAGCTCCTCGGAAAGGAGCAGAAATCCTCCTTCATGGGACCTTGGCACAGCTGGCTCTTCTTGGAGGTCCTGAAAGATGTAGAGATGGTCTAGGGAGTCTCCCAGCACCAGTCCTGACTGGGGCCCAGTGATGAAGGAGTGGGGGGCCAGCTAAGCACTACATGCCAGGGAGAGGATCCCAACTGGCTCAGAGAGGGAGAGCCAAACACTCCAGGCAGAGCAAGTGGCGTGCCTGCATTTTTTTTCTGAGCTGCAGCTGGAATGTACTTGGGTAGGAGTCATTTCCCCCTCCCAGCAGCATTGGCTGGCCCTGGCTGCACATCCTGAGAGAACCTGGGAGGGATGCACTGCCTTTGTTACTCCCTTTGCAGGGTGGAAAACCTGCTCCCAGCAATGAGGCCTCTCTGGAAAGCTGAGGGGTCCCGGACACATCGCCCTCCCCACATGGGGATAGTGTGTGATGTGCTCAGCCCTGGGAAGGACCTGCCTGATGGGTCTGTCCTCTTGCTGGTAAACTGAGTCAGCTGCCTCCGACCCGTGAGCCCTTCTCTCATGGATGGGGAGGCTGAGGCAGGTAGAAGTCATGCCTCACTGCCGTTTTCAGGCAGCGCTGGCACCCCACAGGAGAGCAGAGCCACACGGGTGGCACTGCGGGGAGCAGAGGGCAGGACGGCAGCGAAAGGAGCAGCCCGGAGCGAGGGTGACTCAGCTGTGAGGTGTGTGGGGTGAGGCTCAGCCCAGCCTTTCGCAATGTGTTTACCAGCACCTGGGCGGCTGGTGCCTTCCAGGATGTGCAGCCCAACCTCCCCAGCCCCGAACCTGCTAGCCAGGCTCAGCAGGGCAGAGGAGGGACCTGTAGCCACCCCACTCTGGCTGGCTCATGGTGGGCAAGGAGCCTCTGGCCAGCCCCCTGCTCCAGCACTGCTGCTGGCACGCTGCCCCTGCCCAGGGCACAGCAGTGCCCCACGCTGAGGTCAAGGAGTGTCCTCCCAGGGCAGCCAAAACCCACAGAATGCCCTGAAACACAGCCCCAGACCACGGAAAGGTGGTGGCATCTCAGGGCAGTTGTACCCACATGACGTCAGCCCAGGGAGAGGGACAGAAATTCCCCTGCATTCCTTACACCACTTGCTGACTGCCACCCCAGTCACCCAGCCACCTTCTGCCAGGTGCCTCAGGGTACGTGTCCTGCGTGGGCAGGACACAGAGAGAGAGGGGCAAGTCCCTTTTTGTGGATGGTTTCAGTGCCAAACGTGCTGTAATGAGAAATTTCCCTGGAGGAAAGTCAAGGACAACAGACTCAAAAGACATTTTGTTTAATTTCGTTTCAGGTTCTTGTGCAGCTTGTGATGGGAAATGTTGGTCAGAAGCAGACACAGCAACGTGTCCTTCTGCAATGGACTGGGAAGGAGGGTGTCAGGTGGAGACTTTCTGCTGTTGGTGAACTTGGCTTTGCTGCCACAGCACTGCCAGGGATGGATACTCAGCACGATGGTCATCGGTGCTCCTGCTGCAACTGGAGACATCTGCTGTGCCATGGGCAGGAGTGCCTGGCACATGGGCACCCCAGGCAAGAGGCCCTGGAGCCATCAGTGGAGATCTCAGGTGCTTTCAGCAGCTCCATGTTGATCCCCACCACACGGGACCTGGGGCACTGAAGAGCAATGCCATCACCTGCTGAATCTTGTTGGTGCCAGGCCATCCAGGACCCCTCTCATGTTGAGCAGATGGCCCCTGTGCAGCAGTTAACCTTAAAAACTCCATCCCCAGTTAACCTAGCTTGTCTCTGGGCAAGGCTGGGCCCTCCAGAGAAATGTGGGCTTGCCTCCTGTTGGCCTCTTTGCTGGCTCGTTTCCATCCTGTGATTCATGTGAGCTCCCGGTGCCAACGGCTGAGAAGGGACCTGTGTCACTGCATTGTCCCTGGGGTATTTACTCCTTGGTTACTGCTCGTGCAGCCTGGCAGGAGCTCCCACTGTGGGCACAAACTGGTGTCCCCAGCCCAGCAGGGGCTGTGGCAGGGTCACAGTGGGCAGCTGGTGCTGGCTGCTCCATCATCCCAGGGCTGTGGGGATGGGTGGTGAGAGGCAGCTGTGCAGTGCCACGGCTGGGCATGGCTCTCGATACCAGCTCTGGCTGCCCGGGGAAGGCTCAGCCACTCTCGCTGCCCTCCGGGCTCCTGCCAGGCACTTGCTCCACCCAGACGGTGCCCCAGCGTTCACCCTGACTGCTCTGCTGCCCCAGCTCCACAGCAGGAACATCAGAGAGGGCAGGGCCCACACATGAAAGGGAAATGTCTTCACCCACCCCATGCCAGGAATATCTGCCTGCAGGGTATATGCACTCATGGGCACAGCAGGTTTTGCCACAGCTGATTCTCTGATGGGTCCCCAAATGCATATCCAGGCCAGCCCCTCACCCCTTCCCCTCCCAGGCTGACCTGCAGCCCCCCTGCTGCAGCAGCACCTGGCAGATATCAAACTCTTGCCCCAATTCCTGGGTTCAGAGGGTATCCAGGGAGGTGGGGAAGGTGTCACCGGGCACATCCAGGAGCCACCCTTGCCTGTAAATCAGTAACGAAGCGACAGGTCCTCATGTGACTTCGCAGCCTGTGGCCTCTCCTCCCGACTGGCGGGCAGGAGCAGGTGATGATGTGGCCATGGACTGCCACACACCCCTGGCTGCCACCGCCCTGCGGCCCCGGCTGCTGGGACGTGCCCCGGCGGGCGTAGGGAAGCAGGGCAGGGGATGGGGCAGCTCCTTTCCCCCAGCGGGTTATGCTTTTCCCATTCTCCCAGTGCTACAGAGCAGGGGGCCGTGGCTGGATGCTGTGGGGGCTCAGCCCTGGGACACACACCTGGGACACACACCTGGGACACACACCTGAGCCTCTTCTCCTTGTCACAGTGCTTGTTTAGGGATGCCTCTTGTCCGGGATCTGCTTCCCTGAGCACATCTCATCACCCCATGTGGATGTGATGGGAACATACTCAGACCCTTGGTGGTCTCAGGCAGAAGACACCCCTGGGTTACACCTGTCCCTCCAACAACCTCCGTGGCCTGAAATAAAGTTTTATTTCAATTATTGTATTTATAACAGTGAGAAACAGAGGTGGCACCAAAACCCTCCAGTTTCTATGGCAACCAGGAATAACCTCCTTGGAGACAATGCTGTTTGTGACAATCTCCAGCCCAGACCCTGGTGATACATCAGTTCACTGACAGAGGGCCTTTAGAAGAGCCTTATGAGAGCTAAGGCAGAGTCCTTCAGCTGCAGAGCCCTCCCATTCCCAAAATGCCTTTCCTGCTCTCACTACCTGCTCCCTTTTCTCCCTGTCCTGTCCTGCTCTGCAAAACCCAGAGCCAGGAGGGATTCCTGTGGTTTCACAGTTTGGGGAGCAGGACAGGGACCTGCCCTTGCACAGCCCAGCCTGCCACCCACCAGCTCTTTGCTGCAGGTGAATGCTCCTCACCAGGAGTCTCCCCTTCTGCCTCATCCTGTGCTTCTCCAGGCTCCAATGGCAGGTGATGGAGCACTGTTCACCCTGTCACACAATGGCATGGAGGTCTCACTGGGAATCTGCCAGACTGTGACTTCTGGGGAAAGGCAGCCTGTGCTGCAGTGCCTCATACCTGTGTGGGACAGCTCAGTTCGAGGGTGGCACAGGAGTTTATCACCCATTCCTGGAGCAGCAGAGACTTCTCTGCTCCAAGTTAGCTCATGATGCTACACGACAGGAGAGAAGCCTGGAAGGGGTTACCCAGGGAAGTTGTGGAGACACCACCTGGGCACATCCTGGGCAGTCTCCTCTGGCTGACCCTGCTCTGAGCAGGTGTGCTGGTCTTGGTGATCTCCAGAGGTGCCTCCAGCCTTAACCTCCAGGGAGGTGTCTCCCTGCCCCTGTGTCCAGGGCCACAAGAGTTCCCCAGAGCCACATCTGGGCTGGGGGAGAAGGCACCCAGGCTACCCTTTGGGCTCCAGGTGTGACACAGGTCAGTCATTTCAGTTTGGGCTAATCTGACATTACAGGGGCTCTCCTTTGAGGCCAACTCCTGGGGACAGTGCAGAGCCTTCTCTTGGCTCACCCTATGGGTGCACACTCTGTTAGAGACCAGCCCTGGAATGTGTATCCCTGCTCTGGGAGATGGGCTCTTGCCTTTAGGATGCTGAGATTGTCCCTGCTCCCTTCCTTGGGATCACTGGCTGCTGGGAATGGCCATTGATGGCCATTGATAGCCTGGGTCAGGTTTTAAGCATCACTTCCCAGTCTTCCCTGCTCCAGTGTGTGACCTTGGAACAAGCCCTAGGGCCCAAGAAAACAAAGCAGTACAGGTGGAAAATGATCCCTGGCTGCAGTCTGAGAGCTTTGAACAATATCTCTGGTTCCTTAGGAAAGTGGTGGAAGGGAGGGATTCCTCCTGTGCAGCAGAGTGTGGAGCAGGGCACAAAGCGTGTGGGCAGGCAGAGGCACCAGGCAAAGTGAGATGGGGGTGAGGCATCACTCGTGCTCCTTCCCACCTCGTGCTTGTATCTCCCTTTGTGCCACAGGAAAGCAGAATGGTCCTTTTCTGCTACCTCAGATGCTCAGAGAGGGTTCCTGAGAAGCTCTGCCTGAGGCACCATCAGACACAGACTGACCTAACTGCTGATCCTGGGTCACCATAAGGGTCTCTGGAGCTTTTAATGCCACCAGAAGCACCAGCTCCAGAAAAGTTCCCCAAGACACCCAGCTGATGAGCTCAGTCTGTGGGGAGCATTTCACTGCCACAATCACTCTGACTCTTCCCCACAACCTACTGCTAGACCACATGTCATCCCCTGCTATGCAGCAGCTCCCCTGTGAGTCCCCAAACCTCTCTGTGTGAAGACATTTCTCCACGTGAAGGTCCTGGCGTGTTTTTGTCCCTTCGTGCAAACTCTGTTCTGCAATATTCCTCTGCTGGCATCCTCGTTGGAGGAAACTCCTCAAACTTCACTGGGCAGAAAGAGCACAGCCTGGGAAGCCCCTGGGTGCCTCACCAGGGACAACGATGTGAGGGATTCATCTCACTTCTCCTTCCAGCTTATTTCCATGAGTGCTGTTGTACTCCACTGTTTGCTGACTCCAGCCTCTTTGGCAGTCAAACTACCTTTTGTCTGCTCACAGAAATGTTTGAAAAGCAGTTGTTATGCCTTTAGCAAGTTGTCCCTCAAAAAAAAAAAAAAATTGGCTTGTCTGACCATGGTTTCACATTTCACTTGCCCAGGTTTGCCTTCCTCACTGTTTGGACACAGTTATGGCTTATTCAAAGATATCACTTTACTTCCAACAGACTCCCACACTTGCTTTTCAAAAACATTTGCTATAACACTGCTAGAGTCTCTATGGACAGACACGCACGTTTGCTCTCTGCCTCCAGCATCGTATTTGCATAACATCTAACACGTTATGAAATATGAAGACAAGATATAAAGCCATTAAAGAGCATCCAAAGGAGGGCTGCAAGGATGGTGAAGGGTCTGGAGGGGCCATACAAGGTGAAGCTGGAGCTGTGTCAGGGCAGGGTTAGGTGGGATCTCAGGAAAAGGTTCTTCCCCCAGAGGGTGGTGGGCACTGACCAGGCTCCCCAGGGCAGTGGGCACAGCCCCAAGGCTGCCAGAGCTCCAGAAGGGTTTGGACAACCCTCTGAGGGACAGGGTGGGATTGTTGGGGTGTCTCTGCAGGGCCTGGGGTTGGACTCAATGGTCCCTTCCATCTCCAGAAATTCCATGATTCTGTGATTTAATATTACTCTTTTAGTTGCTAATTTTAATTTAATTTCTTTGTTTAAATAATGTCCCCTGTCTTTGTACACAATTATTGCTGCAGGTTTTATGCTGCTGGTTTTCCTGTCCAAGAGATCATTATGGTCATGAGAAGAACATTCTGGACTAGGTTTGTTGTCCTGCTTGTAAAGCCATGTAACAGGTACACTGAGACTTGGATGGAGGAAGAGTGGGGGGGTGCTGGCTGTGTTTGAAAGTACCAGAAGAAACTCTAAAGACCAAATTATGAGCATGGCCTGCACAGGGCACAGTCAACAGCAGGAAGATGCTGAGCAATCTACAGAGTTTACATCAGCCCAGATGGCTGCACTTTCATAAGGGCTGGGGTGTGGGTAACACCAGCAGGAGCCTCGTGCTTTGATAGAGGAAGGGTGGCAGCAAGAACAAGCACATCCCTTACCTCGTCCTCCTCCCCTGACACCAGGATGGCACCTGTGAAAACTCCCACAACAAGGAAACCCAGACAGAGGCAACAATCCCACCTGAGGTTCTTGGAAGGGGGATCAGAGGCTCCATGGAAATGGTTGATTCCTAAAGGGTGTAGAAGACCTGTCAGCACTGTTTGCTGTAGCCAGTAAAGAGGAACCTGTGAGACACGGTAAGGACCCATTTGCCAGCATCCCTCATACCAGGGCTGCACTTGGGCAGACCCTGTGTGGGTGTGAGGATGAGTGAAACTGGGAGATGTGCAGTGTGAGACACTCAGGCAGTTTATTTCAAGAAAATTCCCCTTCTCAGAGGAATTTTAATGCATTAACACCATATCATGTGCCTGGCCCAATGGAACCTTGACATGGCCTTGAAGGGCTTTCCCAGAGCTGTCCACAGCCTGGTTTTGGAGGGCTGAGGTGCCAGTGGTGTCTGTGTGGCTTCAGCCTCTGCCACACACCTTGGCTGGGCCTGTTCCTGGAACTGTGGTCAATTTGCCCAGTGCAGTTGCCTGTGGGCTGAGGAGTTCCAGATGTGCTGGCCAGGCTGGCAGTGCTGCTCCAGCAGCTGCTGGGGACACACTCCTAGAGATTAAGGTTGGGTCCCACAAAGGCAGGGCCCTTGTGAAATCCTGGAGAGCTGCAAAGAGCCACCACAGTGGGAATGGTGTGCAGAGGGTGGTGGCTGGTGCTGTTCACTTCTCAGAGGTCAACAGAGAGGGGGTCTCCTAAGGGCAACCAGGACTGTGGTTCACTGCCATGGTTCCTCTCTGCTTCTGAGCCCCAGACTCCTTATCCTGACTCCAACACTGCAGGAGAAGAACAATGCTTGAGAGGATTGATGTTGGTGACCACCCTGATGCTGCTGAAACCCAGCAGAGCCATGGCTGGACAGGCTCACCCAGGAGAACATCCCTGTGGTGTCACCCCAGTGCAAGGAGCTGGGGCTGCTCAGGGGGTACCACAGCCCCAGCAGGGGTGGTGCATGTGTTCTCAGCAAGCTGCAGGTGTGGGCATGAGGGCTTGTCACCATGTCACCTGCAGGGAAAGGCATCACCCACAGGCTTGGGGATCTCCCCCCGCCACCCTCACACGATGGGTCGGGTTGTCCTTCCTTACCAACCCCATCCCGACTGCATTCCTGCAGCCTGACTCAGGGTTTGCAGATACCGCCTACTCCTGCACAGCCACCAGGCAGGGCTCAGCCCCTCCTCCTGGCAGAGCAGGTTGGCAGGACTCTGCCACCCAAGGTCAGAATGGTGTTTGGAATCAGGGAAAGGGGGAGGGAGGAGCGTGGGTTCCATCATGGGAGGCTTGGGGCTACAGTAGGGGCATTTTGCAGGGCTCCTTGCTCCTGTGGTCCCTCTGCAGCCACCTGCCAGCATGATCCCATCTGGATATCCCAGGCCCAGCACGTCTCCAAAGCAGACCCCAAGGAAACCACAGGGACACCAAGTGGCTGGCACCCAGCAATTAATGCTCCTTATCACTTATCAGTCCCTGAACGGGGAAAAGACCAGTGGGAGCAGAAGGGTCATTCTGTCTTGCAGGCTGAGGTCAGAAAACTTCAGTATCTGCAAACACAGCACAAAAAGAAAAGTGAGAAAATTGTGATAGGGAAAAAAGTCATTTCAGCAAACTGAGCCATTTCAATAAAGCTCAGAGGAAGAGGTGCCTGAAGATGGACCCCCAAACCAAACATGAGTGAGGGACCAGAGGTGTCTCTACCAGTGGCAGAGGAGATGAGATGGGAAGAGAAATGCACTAGAAACTAAAAGCCATGTTGGACAGTGGAAAGAGCAGACCTTTCCCCAAGTTCCATGAACTGTTTGGGGCTGAAACTCTACCTCAAAGCAGGAATTTTCCCCCATGAACTGGTGACGTAACTGGGGCCATGGCACTAATCAAGCTATGCTAATCAGAGCAGAAGCACAGGAGGAGCAAGAACCTCTTCTGAGCACCTACCAAAACTCGGGTGACAACTCAGGCCAGACCTTGGTGACAGGGGATTTCTATGTCAGACGGAACTGACTCAGGCTCTCACACTTCTTGCTGGTCTCTGTCACCCTCCCAGCTGCCCCCACCCCGAGGTGTTTGCACAAGGGGCATGGCCAGGCCTTCAGGTGAGACACAGGACAGGACTGCCACTTCAAGTCTTCCCTGCATGGGGTCCTCTCGACTGGCAATGACAAAACAGTTTTGGGGCAGGTTTTTGATGCATCAACAGATATTATTGCAGGCTCTTTCAGCTCCAAGCGTTGCTCTCTCCACTTTCCATGAGACGCAGGCAGAGCTACTGCTTTTTATTTGATCATTCTTGTTTTGGGTGTCTTTTTTGGCTGCTCTCTGTCAAAGTGTGGGGAAAGGAGGGAGACGTGGGGTACCTGCTGGTATCACCCTCGTGATGTACAGAAGTGGGCTGGCACTCTGGGCTGGCAGCAGTGTCCTTGCACTACCTGGCAGCGTTGCCACCTGCCTGGCAGCCTGCCCTTTCACCGGCCCCGCAGCCTGGCATGGCACCAGCTCAAATATCTGCCCGTGGTATCTTATCTGCCAGCCTGCCACACACTGGGAGTGGGGAGATGGCCTAGATATTCTGCTTTATGGTTTTCCTATGTCCACAGCACAGGTTTGTAGGGCAGGAGCATGCTGGCTCTGCCCCACTGGCTGTGCCCAGCACTGGCTCTCTGCTCTCCCCTCCCTTTTTGGGGCTCCCTCAGCACCCCACAGGCACAGGGATGTCATGTGCTGGAAATTCTCCAGAGCTTTGCCACATGATGCTCACAGGGTATTGCCATTTGGATCCTGCTCTCCCACTGCCCCCCTCTGCCCTTGCTCTCTGCTGGCTGTCCCAGAATTGCTTCTATGAAGGGAGAGCAGAAATACTGTTTTGTGTTCTGAGTGTCCCAGACAGGAGGGAGAGACCTGCTAGCCTGGGCAGGACACAGTCACCTGCATGGCTGTGATTAGGACCACAAACTTAAGGCACACTTGTAGGACCAGGGGACCATCTGCCCCAAGTACAAAAGTCCCCAGGAGTGTGCTGGGATTGCAGCCAGCCCTGAACTGCTCCTCTCCATCACAGAATCTGAGAGTCATGGAATCACCTGCATTGGAAGGGACATCAAGGATCATCAAGTCCAGCTCCTGGCCCTGCACAGGATACCCCAAAATCTCATCCTGTCCCTCAGAGCATTGTCCAAATGCTCCATGAGCAATGTGAGCCTTGGGGCCGTGCCCACTGCCCTGTTCAGTGCCCACCACCCTCTGGGGGAAGAACCTTTTCCTAATATCCAGCCCAAACTACCCTTGACACAGCTTCATGCCGTTCACTCAGGTCCTGTCACTGATAGCCAGAGGAGGATGAGGGTTCCAGGGCCATTTCTGTCCCCACCTGACTTAGTGGAGTGGGCAGGAAAGGTCCCACTGTGATGGTCAGGCCATGCAGGCAGCAGACCATGCCCATGACCACACTGTCAGAGACAGGACAGAGGGGTGTGGAGGCTTCCTTGGAGCTCGAGAGCTTCTCCCAGGGAACAACAGCCCAAATCCTGGCAGGCTTTGGACATTTGCCAGCTAAGTGATCTGTCTTACCAGCTCCTCAGCAACTGCCCAAAGCTGTGAGCAGCAGACATCCCCCACCTACGGTCACGAGTGCTATCAGCATCAGGCTGCAATTGCTGCTGCCTCCTGCCCTCCTGGCTGCTGGCCTCACATCACCCATCACCCTGCCACGCCTGGGAGATACCAGCACGGTATCGTGTTGTCACCCGGTGACTCAGGACCACTGGCTTCGCTCCTAAACTGGAGCCTCTGACCTGAATTTAGGGCAACCCTGCAAGCTGCTGGCCCCAGCCTTGCCCTGAGGAGCTCCAGCCCTCTGTGGGTCGCTGGCTGGAGGCTGTGTGGGTCAGAGACTCGGTGCTGGGCAGCTCACCACGTGGGACTGAGTCACCAGAGAGCAGGGAAAACCACACAGGGAGCCTGGGGTTTTCTCCATCCTCTCCCTCTCTCTGTCCTGCTGCCACAGCCACAGCCAACACCTCTGCCCCCCGGGTGGCAGGTCTTGGAGCCTGGGATGGATGGTGCCACTTGCACTTCTGTGCTGGTGACCAGCCTTGCTGATGCTGCAGGTGTTGGGGTAGAGCAGCTCCAGCACTGGTGGAGTCCATCTCACCCACCCGTGGCTGTGTCCTCGTGGCTGTCACGCTGGTATCTCAAGGTGCAGGGATTCTGCAGGGTAACAGGCTTGGTAGGGTAACGAGCAGGGTAACAAGCTCCCTGCATCATCCTTCAAGCATCCCAGGCAGTACCACAGCCCTGGAAAAGGGTAAGGAAAAGGTACCTGGAAAAGATAAAGGCTTGAAAGACTATTATCTGAAAAGGAGGTTCCCTTCCTGTCCTCTGCCCTCCCCTGACCTGATCTGTAGATATCCCCAGAGCATGCAGTGGTGATGGTGTGCAGCTCCAGGACCTCAGGGGGTTCCTGGTCCCCCAGTGCCCTGCAGTGGCTGCAGGTACCAACCCTTCACATCAGAGCACAGACAGATGCCTGCGTCCTCCCACAACCTCCAACCTTCAAGGAGGAACCCTGGCATAACTTTTTCCCCCGTTTCCTTGGCCTCAGCAATGGGGATGTGACCACCTCCATGGGATACCCCTGGTCCTTGGGATGTGGCCCTGATTGTATGTGGCTTCAACAAAGGCTTCTCTGGCTCCAGACAGGGGTCCACTGGGAGGGGGACTGTCTGGCAGGGCATGGGCACAGCCCACCGAGGTGCATGGACAGGCTGTGGGCAGTGAGAGCTGCCCTGGGGACAGAAGTGTATCCTGTGACCAGGACACTTCCAGGGGAGAGCACAGGATTTGGGGGGGCCAATATGTGTGATGGTGACCTCAGTGGGGGTGATATGGAAACTCCCAACCCTGCTGGGGCTTGGACAAGGGAGGAGAGCCCTCATTTGCATGTGCACAGAGCAGGGAATTTTCCATCATCCAGCCGCTGAAATTTCTGCGTGGTGACCTTTGTCCCCACCCAGGGTGGGGAGCCCACGGCAGCTGACAAATGTCACCGTGGTGCCCTGCTCCCCACTGGTGGGCTGGGGACCGGCCCTTCCATGTGGTGGGACAGCCTGGACTGGGGGCAGCCAGAAGGGGCATAGCCAAGGGGTCTGGACCCTTCCCCCAGCACTCTTGCACTGCCAGCTTGGTGCAAAACAAGCAGGACCCCCCAGAGTATCCTCAGTGTGACCCCCAGTCCTCACCCACCTCTGGGCACCAGTGCCCCACAAGTCCTCCTTGAGCCCTGGCCCCACAGGAAGGGATGAGCTGTGGCACAGGCTCTGTGGGCTCTGATGGCAGATACTGGCCTGGACAGACATTTTTGGGGTTGCTCAGCACCTCACAGCATCAGCTCTGGCTGCTGTGGCCAGGTGCTGCCTGTGGAGGCAGGATGGGCAGTATCTGCTCAGGATGGTGAGGGTGAGATGCCTGGTTTGAGGGCAAGCAGTGGGGGGAGCAGAAGAGGCTGTGGAGATGATGAATATTGTGTGGAGATCTCTGAAGGAAGCCCCTGCAGCAGAGGAACTTGTGGGCACCACTCCCAAGGAGCTGCCAGCCCCCATGAGCAGGGCTGCCTGCACACAAGGACCCTCTGGGTGCACCACAAACTCACCCAGTGCTCTCCCAAAACTCCTGGCCCACCTGTGCTCAGTGCTGGGCACAGACCCCCTTCTGGAGATCTGTGATGCTGTCCCATCCTGCTGCCAGCCTTGAAGCTCACCTGGGCACAGGTGAGCCCCCAAACTCCCTGAAATCAGCCCAAAATCGACCGAAATACACTCAAAATATGGGATGGGTGGTCTCCCGCTCCTCAGGGCTCACTGACCCCAAGGTCTGCCTGGGGGTTGATGGTCTCCCCAAACTTTTGGGGACACACAGGGTGTCCATTGCCTGGAGCGGCACACCAAGCACAGGTTGCCCACCTCCTTCCTCACATCTTTCCAAGGAAGCACAACCCACAGCATTCCTGGTAAGCACAAACCACCTTGACTTTTGCTCTGAGCCCTGGAAGGGCTGGAGCAGAGAGCTGCCACGTGCCTGGCTGGGGGTTCCTTTGCTCCAAGGGCAGGTTGTTTCCCACAGCTGCATCCCCAGTGCCAATGCCTTGGCAGGCAGGTGGGGTGCCCCCACTGGCCACCCCATCTGGCAACACCAGCAGAAGGGCAGCCCCAGCACAAGTCACCCACCACAGGTTCTCTGCCCTCAGAGTTCCCCCAAGACCCTTCCTGTGTTCCTCCAGAGCTCCACTGTGTGCTGCAGCCGGGTGGGCTTGGACCCCCATGGCTGCAGGAAGAGCTGGGATTCACTGGGAACACCCAGGGATGTTAGAGTATCCTGAGTGGTGCCCATCAGCCTCACCAGGATGGCATCTCCCAGGGTTTAGGGGGCCTGCTTTGACATTCCCCATGCATTTGCCACCCAAACCCAGGCTCCACCCAGCACTGGAACCCTGGCTGCAGCATGTGATGGACGCAGCAACAAGGGAGCATGAGGCTTACCCACAACAGGGAAAAATGAAGGATTTCTTGCTAGAGCCAGAGGGACTGAATCGAGATAAGTGAAGAAACCAAATACTCATCCTGAAATGCAGGTGGTGAACTTGAGGATGGTTTATTTTCTACACTAAATTTAGGAGTGTTTTTGCTCCAAGTCACATTTTTGCGTTTGTGACTTCTCGTCACAGGGAACTCGGGGGTGAGTCACCAACAGGGCTTCACCACAGGGGAGAGCTCAGGGCCTCTCCCAAGGGCCTTTTGCTGCTTCCAGACCATTGCTCTCTTAGTTCCACGGCAAAATACTGCCCCTGCCCTGAGCTGACCTTGCCGTGGGTTCTCAGTTCCTCCTGCAACACAACATGACCACCCCAATGCAGACAGAAGTGCAGCCCCTGCTCACAGGGCTGAGATTGCTCCCCTGCACACCCAGGGCTGCAGCCAGTGCCCTGACACCAACCCACGAGGAGCCTGGATGTCCCCGTGCTGTTCCCTGCGAGGCAGCCCCAGGAACTCAAGGAAAATCCCATCATCATTTTGGTTTTCCCAAAAAGGGGTTTGAGTGTTCGTGCTGTGCTTTACACTGGTGACCCCCGGGAAACCCACCCATGGGAGCAGAGCTGGCATCCCACAGGGTGGCCATGGGTTTGCTCCAGCACTGAGCTCAGTGCAGCATGGCATGGTCAGGTGGGAGCTGCTTTCCACAAGCTCCAGGGAGCAGGGGAGGGGGAATTGCAGTTCCAGAGCTCGTCAGGACTCCTGGCCTGTTGGTCAAACCCTGAGGGTTCTTCACTCCCCAAATCCCCAGCTTCCACCATCCCCACGGGGAGCAATGACATAAGGACTGGGACTGCAGGGGATGAGTTTCTCTGACTCCCTCCTTGCCTCTTCAGGAAGCCCCTGTGACCCCCTCTCATGTTCTGGCATCACCCTCATGCAGCATGCAGGATCAGTGCCATTGAGACACCGCTGGGAACCCCCAGAGTGAGTGGGGCAGGCTCAGCCACATGCACTGGTGATGGGGAGCTGGGGTGGGCACAGACACTGGGCTGGCCTCAGCCCCCAGTGGGAGGGCTAGAAACTCCCTGTTCCTCAGGACAAGGGGGGACAGCAGTGGTGGGATGTCCTTGGCAGTGCCCACCACCCACAGCCCTCCAGCAGCAGCCACCTGAGCACTGGGTAACCCACAGCAGCCGTCTGTGTTTACCATGTCCCCTCCCTACCCTCTGCCTCCTTTCCCGGGCAAACAGGCGTGTACCAGTCTGGTTATTGCTTTGCTCCCGTGGCCAGACTGTTTGATAGAAACTAAAGGGAAGGGTTTCCTTCTCCCATTGGGTATTTGGGTCTCTTCAGCAACAGGGGACTTGTGAGGTGCATGGGGTGAGGGGCACCCAGAGTGGCAGGGGGTGGTGGGGGTTGAAAGCAGTGCCCTCTGCCACCTCTGCAAGGCAATGGGGACAGGTCTCCTTGCTGCTATGTGCTGTCAGAGAGAGCTTGTGGCAGCCCTGAGAGCTCACCAAAGTTCACCATAAGGCAGGCTGGAACCTCACAGGGTTCTGAGATCCATTCTGATTTAAGAAAGAAATTGTTCACATCAACAAACCAGGAGTGAAACTGAATGTGAGTACGACTGTCCTTCAGTCACCTCGGGCTGCTTGTTGGTACAGGGAGTCTTGCCCTGTAGGGCTTTGGGAGACCTGAGCTATGCTGGGTCTGCACTCACTGTTGGGGTCTGATGGGGGACACACTTCTGCCAAGAGCAGAGGTGGTGGCATCCCCAGAGCCCGGGGTAAGGATGCTCTGAAACACGATGGCCATGTGGAGGGGAGCCTGAGCCAGAACCTCAGTGCCAAGATGTTGGGGCAGTGCACACCATGGGGGACAGGGCAGCTTGTCCTTGCTGCCCTGCTGCCCTCCCAGCCTGAGGCAAACAGCTCAGCATTACTGGGGCTGTCACCTCCTGGAAAAGATGCTCCTTGTCCTGCACACGGTCAGTGCCACGTCCCCTCAGGTGGCCGCCCATCCCACTGTCCCTCTCAGCACAGGCACTGCTACCTTATTGCTGCCCAGACTTCAAGCTTCCTCCACCTCAGCCATTCCCCTGGGCTTGGATAGTGGTGGCAGAGAGACCACGAACAACTTTAATAAAGGCAACAGCTTCAAAAAGCCTCAGAATAGGGCAGACAGTTGGTGTGGTGCAGTGCAGGCTCAGGAATGCTCCTGACTCTGTCCCTCTTCTGTCAGAGGGTTTGGAATGTGTCGCTAAGAAGGTATCCCTGTGGGCCCTGGGGTGGGGGAGTGCAGCTCTGAGGTAGTGTATGATTTTTATGCAGATTTGTCCAAAACTGAAGGCTGAATGAAATATCTGGAAGGAGCAATGTAGGAACAAACTCCCCCGGGTCACAGTGGAATGCTCGAAGTCTGATGAAGTGCCTCCCAGCAGACACCTACAAAACACACACTCATCTCCCCAGAAACTGTCTCCCCCATCCATGAATTTGAGCTGGAGAAGATAAATGTGCAGTTCCCAAATAGCCTGTCCAGCCCCCGGGTTGGGGTCAGCCAGGGACCCTCACTGGTGGAGAGCTCTTGGCCAGAGCGAGAAAAGGAAGAGAAGCATCTCAGAGAGGCACCTTGGGCAGTGATTCTGTGGGTTACAGAGCCAGCCCGAGGTCACTCCCGTGCCACTCGAGTGTCACCTTGCCCCAGTGAACTCTGCAGCTCCATGACACACCCGCTCGTTGTGCAAATCAAGTGAAACTAAAAATAGCTCCGTCTCCCTATGGAACAACACCTGGCTGCCAGCACCTGCCGTGCTCCAAGGGCTCCCTCCTCCGAGCTGATGTGAGCACTGAGGGAAGACCTCAGTCCCCTCCTCTCCTGCCCCAAGCCCTGCCTGCCGTCTGCCCGCCCTCCTCAGCACGCTGGAGAGATGCTGGGGGATGTTGGGAGGATACTGGTGGGTGCTGGAGGGGTGCTGGGGCATGTTAGGGGGATGCTGAGGGATGATAGAGGGATGCTGGAGGAGGGTGGAGATGTTGAGAGGATGTTGGGGGATGCTGGGGGATGTTGGAGGATGTTCAGGGGATGCTGGGGGCTGCCAGGCTGCCCATCCTGGGCACTGGCATAATGTGGTTTTACCCTGAGTGTTGCCAAGGTGGAGTGGCATCACTGCCTGAGTCTGATGTGGGCACTGATGCCACCATTTCTCCTGCCTGGCCTTTGCAGGGGGGGCTGGGTCAGCACTGGGGGTTCTCAGAGGAGCAAGTTCATGTTGTCCATCCTTCAGTCAACCAGACTTAGTTAAATTGCTGGTGGTGCTTGCCTGGCTAAGCTACCCATGCCCTGGCTCTGCTGGCACCCCCACACCTGGGCACAGCACTGTGCCCCGTTCAAACTGGTCACAGTTCAGCTCTCTCAGGGGTTTGTTCTCCACTCAGGAGAACTCTTGGCTCATTTTAGGTATAGGACAGATTCCTTGGAGTCCTTGCAGCCTGAAGCCATTACCAGCCCACAGCAGTCCTGTGGGATCCTCGGGCTCTTAATGAGCTCAGGCTGAGCTGTTCTTTCTCTGTCACAGTCAGGCTCTGCCAGGATCAGGCCAGTGATCCCTTCGAGCCACTGGTGCCTCTGCCCCAGGCCAGACCTCAGGCATTGCCACTGTCTGCTCCTGTAGAACCCAGCCAGAGCTAAAATCCTCCTTTTCTCATGGGCATGGGAAGCTTCCAAATGATGCTCAAAAATCAGAGCATTTTTTGAAAGTCAGAGAGCAGCATCTGGCTGCAGAAGCAGTGTGAGAAAGGAGAGCAGCCAGGCTGGGTGGCAATGGCTGATCCTCACCTTGGAGGAATCACACACAGTGGAGGAATGGCTCCCAGTGCAGGAGTGATGAAGAGCCTGTGCTTTGCTGAACCCATTGATCTGGGAGCAAGGACTCCTTCTGCCCTCCCCAGAGCCTCTTCCAGCCCAGCTGTGGTGGCCGAGCACCAAGTGCCAGCTGAGTACAATGTGACTTTGAGCAGAGCAGGGGGCATGCCACCCTGTCACCAATGACATGCACCCCACCACTGAAACCTCTGTCAGCCAGTGTCCTGCATCCCCCTGAAACCCCTCTCAGCAATGTCCTGCATCCCCCTGAAACCCCTGCCAGCAATGTCCTGCATCCCCCTGAAACCCCTGCCAGCAATGTCCTGCATCCCCCTGCAACCCTTGCCAGCAATGTCCTGCATCCCCCTGAAACCCCTGCCAGCAATGTCCTGCATCCCCCTGAAACCCCTGCCAG
>JAWWTY010000071.1:1224269-1247427 GCA_035222235.1 Margarornis squamiger | reverse complement strand
GTGGATTTTGGGGAAGCTGAGGGATGTTGGGGGAATGTTGAGAAGATGCTGGAGAGTGTTTGGGGATGCTGGTGGATTTTGGGGGGATGCTGGGAGGATGCTGAGAAAAGTTTGGTGTTGCTGGTGGATTTTGGGGGGATGCTGGGGAATGTTTGGGGATGCTGGTGGATGTTAGGGGGATGCTGGGGAATGGTTGGGGATGCCGGGCGGTTTGTGGGGCTGCCGGTGTGATGCTGGGGGAGATGTCTAGGGATACTAGAGGGATGCCGGGGAACGCAGGGGGATGCTGGGGGATGCGGAGCTGCCCAGCCTGGCCGCTGTCCCATCTCCCGGGCGGTGGGTGACCAGCAGAGGGCCCGGCTCCCCTCCCGCCGCCGCTTTATGCTGCCCAGCCGTCTCCGAGCGCCCAGAGCCGCGGCCGGAGCCGGACGGAGCGGCTGTGCCCGGACACAGCTCCCGAGCGGCCCCGGGGGCTGCGCCGCCTCCGCCGAGGGCGCTCCCGGAGCGTGCGGGGGGATCCAGCGCGGGGGCACCATGGCTGTGCCGGCGCTTCTGCCCGCCCCGCTGCTGCTGCTGCTGCTGCTGCTGCTGGCGCCGGGGGCCGCGGGGATGCGGAGCGGGGCCGCCACCGGCAGCACCCACCGCGGGCAGGGTGCGGAGGGAGGCAGGAGCCCGCCCGCGGGTTCCCGGCGCATCCCCGACGTGCAGGTGATGAGGGAGAGGTGGCGGCGGGGGACGGAGGAGGACTCCAAGTCGGTGCAGCACTACGTGCCGGGGGTGCGGGTGGAGTTCCCGCGGCCCCTCAACTCGGCCAGCCTGCAGCCCACCAGGGCTCTGCTGCCGTCCAGCACGGACCCGTGGGAGCAGCACCCGGGGGTCCCCACGGACAGGGACAGGGCAGAGCCCCGAGCCAACCTCACCACCGTGTCCGACAAGCGGCTGCAAATCCACAACCCCTTGTACCCGGTGACAGAGAGCTCCTACAGCGCCTACGCCGTGATGTTCCTGTCCCTCATCGTCTTTGCCGTGGGCATCATCGGAAACCTCTCCGTGATGTGCATCGTGTGGCACAACTACTACATGAAGAGCGCCTGGAACTCCATCCTGGCCAGCCTGGCTTTCTGGGACTTCCTCATCCTCTTCTTCTGCCTGCCTGTGGTCATCTTCAACGAGATCACCAAGAGGAGGCTGCTGGGGGATGTGTCCTGTCGCATTGTGCCCTTCATGGAGGTAAGGGGCTGCACAGGGCCCTGGAGGGATCAAGGACTCAGCTCCTCTCTTCCCTCTTGCTCTGGGGCACTCTGTGCTGCTGGTGGCCTGGCACAAGGGTTGTGCACCAGAGACCCCACCGTGAGGCACAGCAAGGAGCCGAGGGACAGTCCCAGGAGTGACCTTCCCTTTGCCTCTGTCCCAGGCCATTCCTCAGGCTCTGCAGCCAGCACCAATGCTGCCAGGGCTGGGAGGAGCCCATTAGACCCTCTGGTGTCCAGCCAGCATGGTGACTTCTGTCCACAGGGTCCCTCCATTTGTCCATCCCGCTCCCAGCCTGTCCCCCACAAACCTGGGGGCTCAGCCCCACAGTGTGCTGCCCCACAGACTGGCCACTGTGGGCTGCTGAGGGTGGCCCTGGGGCAGGGGGCTGCAGGTGGGCAGCACTGGGGTGGGACAGCCCAGGAATTAGGTTTGGGACCTGAGATCTGTGTTTGTCCTCAAGCCTCATGTGCGACAGGTTGGCCGTGCTTGGGGAGAGCCAGGCACCCCCTGAGAAGGCCATAGGGATGACACACAGAAGGGTGACAGGAGATGGCAGAATGAGCAGAAATGCCCCAGGTTTGGAGTGATCCTGTTCCTGTGCTGGAAACAAAGCCTTGCCGTGGACATCTCCCATCCTCAGGGGAGCCTGGGGTCCAGCTGCAGCCCTCTGTGCCCATATGGGACAGACAGATCCAACCTGCCTGTGCCTATTCTGTGGGGTCAACACCCAATTTATCAAAGGGTTCAAACACCTGGAACTGCTCAGAGACGGTGTCAGGTCACTGGAGACCCTCTCAGGCTTGGTCACACCAGACAGGGTTCAGAACCTGCCTGTCCCATGGTGCATCCACCCCAGTGCTGGCAAAGGGACAGTCACCTCCCTGTGCCCCAGTGCCTTTGTGCAGGCTCTGCAGTGGCACGGGGGTCCCTGTCTCTTCACAGGGCCCCTGGCTGTGCACAGCCCTAGCAGGGGATTCCAGCAATGCCACAGGTCCTCTGGGTGCATGGTGATGCACCCACACCTGGGTGTTGTCTTGGGCACAGCCCAGCATGGGAAAGTGGTGTTTGCTGGGGGAGCTGTGCAGCCCCTCTGCTTTGCTACATCCCTGCCCAGTAGGCAGGAACTGCTCCTTTCCAAAGCCCAGCCCAGCCCATCCTCTCACTAAATGGAGTGTTTGCCCCATCCCTGTCCTCCATCACAGGCTTCTGTCACTGCAGTTGGGTGGGCACAGAGAGGGGCACCCAAGCAGGCTCAGTGCCCTGGGGAAGGATGGGAAGGGCAGGGTGATGTCCCCAAAGCAGACCCTGTCCTGAGGAGGATCTGCCATGGGTTCCCTGTCCCTCTCCCTGTGAGAGAACCCTGGGGGTGGCACCACCAGGCACAGGGATTCAGCTGCACCAGGGTGCTCCTGGGACAGCTGGGTCCAGGGGGAGGCAGGAAGGGACAGGAACGGTGGGATGTTGGTGCTGCCGAAGGACGAGCATGGCACAGACTGGGAAGCATGATCCTGGTGTGGGGGCTGCTCCTGCTCTGCCCCCCAGAACCTCACCCTGTGCTGCCCTCCTGCCCCTTAAAGCACGGGCAAAAAGGGGTTCCCTCAGCTGCAGGGAGCCTGGGTGGGAGCCACAGGCACGACAGAGACAAATCCCTGGCAAAGGGTCAGCCATGAGAGGAGAACCCCACTGCAGACCAATGGTTCCTGTCTGGAAGGACCTTGAGTGGCTGAAGCCACTGTGAGAAGTGAATCTCCTGGCCTCAGTTTGCAGCTGCTCCAGTGCCCTGGGGGTGGGCACAGAGAGGTTTGGGGAGCACAGCTGGGCTCCTGAGGACAGTCCATGTGCAGGGATGTGCTTGGGCTGACCAGTGGCACCAGCTGCATCCCTGCCAGGGCACTGAAGAAGGATGCTCCACGGGACCAAAGGGACCAGGAGAGACAGAAGAACCTGTGGAAAGGTGTAGAGGGAAGAGGCAGCAGCACTGCAGCATCAAGAGCTGCAGGAGCCAGCAAGGGAACTGGGCCAGTGAGCTGGGTGCTGCCTGTGGGGCAGAGCAGGGTGCTCTGCCAGGGTGGCTCAGGGCTTTGGGCAGAGCTGGGACATGCTGGGAGGTGATGTTGGGTCCAGGATGCTGGTGCTGGGCTGGTGTTCTGATGCTGTGTCTGGGAAGATGCTGCTGTGCATCACCAATGGTGCTGCTCTGTGCTGGCATCACCCTGGTCATCAGCTGCTGGAGGGACCAGCCCAGGACCCAGGAAAAGGCTGGGGGAGCCTAAGGGGGCAGAGTTCTGGGCTGCTCCCCAGGCACCACGTGGAGCCCTGGGATGTTTCCTGAGTGCTGGGAAAGCCTTTCAGCATAGGGTGATGTTTGATTGCTTCGTGAGGCCAGGAATGGCCACAGCACTGGGAGCACCAGCATGTGACTCTGCCATCATCCTGGCCAAGGGCTGCAGGACTTGGCTCCCAGCTCTGGGCCTGGGACTGGGAATGCTGATCGTGACCCTCAGTGCCTGGCCAGTCCTCCCAGAGCCACAGCGATTCCTCTGCCTCCGTTGGCCTCCTCCTCTGGCAAAGGGGATGTTTTTCCTGCCATTCTCAATGCAGCGGAAATTGCCCCAAGCTGATTTGGGACAATGGCGCCTTCAGTCCTCTTGGCCTGTCCAGGGAGAGCAGGGCAGGGCCAAGCCAGTGTGGGGGGGCCTTGGGAACCCTGGGAAGGTGCTGGTGGGTGTGATGGTCCCTGCTTTTCCTCTCCAAGAGCCATCCAGAATAGAGGAAGAGCCTGAGGGACAATCCTGCTGTTCCCACTTTGGCCGGATGGACAGACAGACATCCAACAAAGCTTCTCCCTTCTGCAGAAAAGGGAGCTGGGCAGGGCCTATGGGTCAGGGGACATATTTATCCATTGTCCTTTCAGAAGTCACAGAAAAGTGACTCTAACCCTGGGATGCAGCCACAGGCTGTGACCTCCCTACAACCTTGAAGAAGGGGTTGTGGCCTTGGGTAGCCAGGGGTTTGACAGGAGCCTGGTAGAGCCAACCTCCTGGTGATGTCCCTGCATCAGGGCTCACCTGTTCTGCCTCCTCCCTCACCAGGTATCATCTCTGGGAGTCACCACCTTCAGCCTCTGCGCCCTGGGCATTGACAGGTTCCATGCAGCCACCAGCCCCCAGGCCAGCACCCGGCCCATCGAGCAGTGCCAGTCCATCATTGCCAAGCTGGCTGTCATCTGGGTGGGCTCCATGACCCTGTCGGTGCCAGAGATCCTGCTGTGGCAGCTGGCGCAGGACACGTCACCCGTGTCCGGCGTGGTGACAGAGTACTGCACCATGAAGCCCTCGTCCAACCTGCCCGAGTCTGTCTACTCGCTGGTGCTCACCTACCAGAACGCCCGGATGTGGTGGTACTTCGGCTGCTACTTCTGCCTGCCCATCCTCTTCACCATCAGCTGCCAGCTGGTGACCCGCCGCATCCGCGGCACCGCCAAGAGCGAGTGCCGGGGCACCAAGCATGGCCAGTGTGAGAGCCACCTGAACTGCACCATCATCGCCCTGACCATCATCTACGGGCTCTGCACCACCCCCGAGAACGTCTGCAACATCGTGGTCGCCTACATGTCCCCCGACATGTCCAAGCAGACCTTGGACCTGCTCAACCTCATCAACCAGTTCTTCCTGTTCTTCAAGTGCTCGGTGACGCCTGTCCTGCTCTTGTGCCTCTGTCGTCCCCTGGGCCAGGCCTTCATGGACTGCTGCTGCTGCTGCTGTGAGGGCTGTGGCCCCGACACCACCTCCAGCGAGGGCAGCGCCGACAGCAAGCTCAAAACCGAGATGTCCTCCTCCATCTTCTTCGACAAGCCCCGGGAGACACCCCCACCCCTCCTGGCCCTTGGCACCCCATGCTAAGTGCCACTGGGGAGCTGTAGAGATCATTCCACCACCTCCTCCCAAGACCAAACGTTGTTTTGCCATTAGTGCCCGTGTCTGGATGTGGAGCAAGCAGAAGAGACGGCTCAGGGCGCTGCGCCGTGGGCCTCAAACCCAGCATTGGGCAGGTGGGGCTTGAAACCCTGTGGCTACATCGATGACCTTCTTGCCTCTGCCCAAAGGCCAGTGAGGACATCAGCACCCTCCCATCCCAGCTGCCTGGCTGGGCTCCGTGGGGTTGCTGCTCTGGAGATGGAGTTGTGCCGGAAAGGTCCCATCTGAAACCACAGATGGTGGCCATGGTGGCTCACAGAGGACACAGCAAACACAAACTGCCCTCGTCCTGTCCCCTCCCCTCCTGCGAGCCCCTCCACAGTAGCAGAAGGTCCCAGTGACTGTATCCCATGGATCCAAGCCGTGCCCTGTATGAGCTCAATAAACCAGTAACCTAGAGCACATTGTACCTGCAGCCGCCAGCACTGCTGGGCTGAGCCCCAGGAGCCCCTTGGAGGGCTCTTCCCTAAACCTGGGGGGCTCTGGGGTGGGCATGGACAGCTGAGGGGGCATGAGGGCAGAGAAACAGCTGTGCCAGGCCGGGCAGCAGCTAGGGGAGATGAGGAAAGGCCCCTTTGCCCCCTCCCTCTGGGGTGCTGCTGAGCAGTGCCTGTGGGAGGGTACCCTCTGAAGCATCAAGCTTGGGGTGGTTTGTAGGACTTCAACTGGTCCCAGTAAAGCCCAGCCAACCCAGCACTGGGTTGCAGTGCCCCACAGCCTGCAAGGCACTGGTTCCCCACCTGCATTATGCAGGATCAAAGTGCTGTGCAGTGCCTGGGGGGCATGTGGGACCACCACTCCCAGCACCCCTTGAGGTGAGCGCATCTCACCCAAACCACCCCATGGAGAGCTCCTGGCCCTCATCCACTTGCCCACTGCATGGACAGGATTGTCCTTGGAGGATGGTTTCAGGACATCAGCCTTTCCAACCCCACATCCACCCCCTGCCCACCGCTCTTATATGGGGGGTGGGCTATAGGAGGGTGGGGTGGCTCGTGGAGCAGCCGGGGCTGTGGATCTGCCTGAGGGCAGGCTGGTCATGGCAGCCCATCCACTGGAGCTGTTAGAGCTCCTTGTCCCAGGCGCTGGCAGCCGCCCCAGCCCCCGAAATGCCGGGGCAAGGGAGACGGTTGCTACGGGCAGTGAAAGCGAGGGGCTCACTGTGGGCTTTGTGCACAACACCCACCGGGCTCCGCTCGGGCTTTGCTTTCACGGCCCCGTTTCCAGGGAAACAAAAGCCCCAGTTTTCTTCCGAGAGCACAAAACTGGGTTTTCCCTTTCATCCTCCTCCCCCCTAACCCCAGCGCTGAGTCCTACAGCTTGGGAGAAGAGGGGTCTCATCCTGGCACGGCGATAAAGGGGGGTGCAGAGCCCAGGTCGTGTCTCCACTCCTGTATGTCCCCTCGAGGCAAGAGGGGTCCCCACGGGGGTTCGGTGGCAGTGGGGGCAGTGGGGGGGCGGCATCTCTCATGTGCCTGGTCCACGTCGCTCAGTGCTGAGCCTGGGCCAAGGGCGAACAAAGCTGGGCTTGTCCTGGGGCTGGATGCGTGGGGAGGGGAAGCGCGGGCAGGGGGCAGGGGAGGTGCAGGCAGCACCATCACCATGGGCCGTGGCAGCACGTGGCCCCACAGCAGGCAGAGCACCCCAAGGGCTGGGCTGAACCTCAAGACTGTTCCCAGCCTGCTGCCCGGGCATCTGCCAGGCACAGGGCACAGCGGGGCAGGCAGGGGATCATCCCCTGGAGTGGAGGGACCCCAGCAACAATGGCCATGGCCCCCAGGGGATATGGGGCAGGGGGACTCCAGCAGCAGGAGGAGGGGGCAGGAGTACTGCAGCCCTTCCCTGCTCCAAATCCAGGCAGGCAGCAGGGCCCTGCAGCAGTCCTGGTACATGACAGGGACAGAGGAAGGTCCTGCAGCGACAGGGACAGAGGAAGGGCCAGCAGCAACAGGGACAGAGGAAGGTCCGGCAGCAACAGGGACAGAGGAAGGTCCGGCAGCAACAGTGGCCACAGATGGAGTCTCCAAGCTCATCTTGGCACCCAGGCCAAGGAAATGAGGCATCCAGAGCCATCAGAGGTGGCTCCAGCCCCTCCTGGGTGAGCATGACCACACAGATGCCCAGTGCTGCCTGGGGGACAGGGAACCCCATCCTGGGCAGGGCCCTGAGGGATGGGTGGCAGAGATGGTGAGATATTAACGATGGTGAAGAATTAACATGACTGCAACCACACCCCCAACGCAAAATTGTTAATTTATTATTAGGAGGCAAAAAAAATTGTACAGTTACAAGAATCATTTCCCAACAGAGGTCAAATCTGAGCCAAAATATCTCTTAAAAAAAAAAAGAGTGGGAGTGGAGGGTGACAACACTTTACAAGTCATTAAATTAAAAAAAAAGAAACAAAACAAAAAGAAACCTCTCTTTGTGCAATTCTGCAAAAACAAGAACAGAAGATAAACCCCTGGCCTGACACCCCAGAGCTGAGTGGGAAGAGGCTGAGAGGGGCCCTACAGCCCTCCCAGCCACTCCCACCCCGTGCCCCAGCCCCACACTGGGACTGGCAGCTGCCTCCCCCTTGCACAGCCACCCTTCAGCGGCCTCCCAGCACAGCCGAGTCCTCAGAAACTGGCCCCAAACAATCTGGCTGGGCCCTCAGGCTGCACCTGCAGAGCCCCAACAAATCATCACACGGCACAGACGGCCACAGCCTTCCTCACCCCCCAAAACCTCCCCTCATGCTCCCACCACCTGCAGACAAGGACCCAACTGTGGTCCCCCCAAGCCCTGCTGACCCCTGTCCCACAGCTCCCATGTCCCCCATCCAGGGCAGCAAAACAGGGGATGGCACAGGGAGCAGGGAATGGGGAGCAGGGCACAGGGGGCAGGCGTTGGAGAGCAGGGAATAGGAAGCAGGGCATGGGGAGCAGGGAATGAGAAGCAGGGAGCAGGGAGAAGGCACAGGGAGCAGGGAATGAGGAGCAGGGCATGAGGAGCAGGGCATGGGGAGCAGGGCACGGGGAGCAGGGCACGGGGAGCAGGGAATGGGGAACAAGCACAGGGAGCACTTTCCTGGCTCTGGTGAGCAGTGCTGAGGGTGCACAGATGCTCAGTGTGTCACCAGGTACCTCCATGTGTCCCTCCCTCCCTGGCATCCCCATGGGATGTCCCCAGCCAGAGCAGAGCCAGCAGCCCCAGCCAGGCACAGGCGATGCCATTTGGCACATGGGGACCCAGGGGAGTCACCTCAAGAGGCTACAGGGGGCTGAGCCAACAGTGGGGCAGCTGAGTGGCAGGAGCCAACCCCCTGTGCCCCCAGGGACTGCTGGCATTGCTGGGTCCCCTGCACTGGCACCAGTCCCACAGATCAGCCCACCCCGAGCATCCAGGCTGGGCAGTGGGCAGAATTCGGCACAGGCACAGAAGCAGGGGACATGTGGGGCAGGGGGACAAGTGGCCCTGGGCCCCAAGGAGGGGTTGGAGCAGTGACACATCAGCCAGAGGAATGGGGGGAGGCTGACTGCAGTGGCTTGTGACTAATCCCTGTCCCCTGGAGGGGTGAGGAGCCCAGGGGCAACATCACCCCTTCCCCCAAACCCTGCCCAAGGGCTGGAGCCTGAGGCAGGGCAAGGTGGGCACCTCCCAGCACCCCCAGGGTGGTCTCTGCCTGGAGGCCGTGGCAGGACACCCAGGGAAGGGAAGATGGAGCCCCAGGGGACATGCCTGTCCCATCCCCAAGGGCTGCCTTCTGCTACCACCCTCCTCTTCTTCCCAGCACTGACCCTTGACTGGCATCGGGGAGCCCCAGCTTTCCTACAGCTCACAGGGCCCAGTTTAGTAACAGCACTATCCCTTAAATTAAAAAATTAAAATATATATACATATATATATACTGTATACACAGACAACAACAGAACAGTGCCAAAATGGAGGAAGAGAGGGAGAGAGGGGAGGGGAGGACAGAGGAGGGGAGGAGAGGAGGGCAGTCGGACATCTTCTTTACAATAAAAACAAGGACTCTGCCCCAACATGAGCAGGGTCTGGGGTCCCCTAAAAATACCCATCTAGAGAGAGAGCTGGAGGGACAGAGCAGGAGAGAGGGGCATGGGCTTGTACAATGGCATCTTCCCAATCCGAGCCAAGCCCGCGGGATCTCAGCTTCGCCTGGACTTCGAGTGCTGGATAAGCCACTGTAGGGTGATGTCTGCAGAGGCAAGGGGACACTTACAGCTTCTCCCCCCAGCTGTCACCCCTCCTGTACCTGGGCAAACACCTGGGCCAAACACGGGCTGCCCTGCCCCACGGCACCCCCAGCCCTCGGCACTCACCAATGTTGTCCTTTTCTTTGCAGGAGATGGAATAGCAACAGATCTCTCGGTCCTGGATGGCAGAGAGGTTCCTGTGGGAGAGGAGCAAGTGTTGGCTGCAGAGCCTGGGATGTGGGGCAGCCCTGGGAGACACCTCTGGGCAGCCCTTGAAGAGGGCTCCAAAATAGGGCACATTGAAGAGGCAGCAACTCCCCTGGAGCTGCACATGGGTCACACGAGGGCACCAGCACCCCATGAATGAGGGGCAGAGGTGTTTGGGAGGGCTATGTCTTGAGGCAGGAGGGATGAGATCCCACAAAATTTCACAGCTGCCCTCCAGCTCTGCAGCCAGATGGGGCAGGGAGGTTTTGGGAGCAGCACAGGGCTGGCAGCATGGGCACTGCATATGTGCCCACAGTCCAGGGGTGCTACAAGGGGTGGCTGGAGGGGACGAGATGCTGTGAGTCAGTGCAGCATCTCAGATCCCCTCTGTGGGGGTGGGCAGGAGCAGCATCAGAGGCCACAGGCTGGCATGGCAAAGGGTGAAGGGACAGGAATGTGGATGTTGTCACACACCAGAGCAGGGTCCAACCTCCCGGCCCCCAGGGCTGTCGGGTGAGCAGTGCCCATGCCATGGGTGGTGCAGAGGGTGACTGGAACAGCATTACCAGGGAACACAGCTCCAGCACCCACCGTGGTACCCCTGGGGAGCCCAGTCCCACTGTCCAGGGCAGTACCCACGGGGAGCCTGGTCCCACTGCCCAGCACCACGCTGTGCCAGGCCCACACGCCACCGTGTGGCACGCAGGACCCAGCCCTGGCACCGGCGGCTCCAACTCCTCCTTGTCTCCACAAGGTGTCACCTCAGATGTCCTCAGCTACCCGTCCTCCCTGCCAGCCCTCTCCAGGCACCACAATGCCACCCCAGATGGGTGACCGTGCTGGTGGGGACATGGCAGAATGGGAGGGTCACACTGTCTCACAGCCCCACCAGCAGACTTACATCTTCTCAATGAGCTCCTTCTCATCCAAGGCACCGGGCAGGTCCCGCTTGTTCCCCAGGACGAGGACCTGCAGGGTGGGACAGGGGACACCTGAAGCTCCTGGCTGCCAGACCAGGAACCTGCTTCTGCCACCCAGAAGCAGAGCCTGCTTGTGATGCAAGACAGCCCTAGCCACTCTATCAGGATGTCCCAGGCAGAGAAACCCCCTTCAGCAGCAATCAGGAGGCAGAGCACTTCAATTAACTGCCTTAATTAGCCTGTGTACAG
Source organism: Margarornis squamiger (assembly GCA_035222235.1). Lineage (NCBI taxonomy): Eukaryota > Metazoa > Chordata > Aves > Passeriformes > Furnariidae > Margarornis > Margarornis squamiger. The sequence continues at coordinate 1,236,618 of JAWWTY010000071.1, read as the reverse complement.
CATCTCCCATGTACTCTCTACTCCCAGTGCAGAGATGGCCCCACAGTACACCCTCCCTGAAGGGCACCAGCACCTCTTGTGCCATCTAGGATGCTCCCCCAGGAGCCTCTCGTTGTCTTTGAGCAAAAAGTCAAGTGAAATGAATAAACCACCAGAGGAAGCTGTGGATGCCAGGCAGAACCCGCTCCAAGGCAGCCAGCACAAACCAGCAGTGCCTGTTTGCACCATCCACTGACCCCTCCTGCTTTCAAGGCTTTTCACATCCACAAAGGCACTCTCAGACTGTGCAAGGAAAAGAACCAGCCGGCAGGACTGGTTTGTCCTTCCGGAGCACCCACGCGACTGTCACCTGACAGGGGCAGTGCTGAGGCTGTGGCCACCACCCAGGGTGAGCCAGGGCTCTGCAGCAGCACAGGGTGCAGCTTCTCCCCATTTCAATAAGAGGCTTGCTCCCAGAAGAGAGTGTTCAGAGGGCTAAACTGCAGAGTGGTACGGCAGGAGCTTCATTTAGCTGGCAGTGCACGTTTGGGATCTCTAGCAAGATCCTTTTCAGAGGGTGCTGATTTGGGGTGCTCTGTACACATCCCACCTCGGCACATGCAGTGTGCCTCACCCTGCACCATGTCCCACCTCCTGCACATGTCACAGCCCAGCAGCCTCTCCCAGGACACAGGACCTAAATGTCACACCATAAATTAGGTGCAAATCCATGTGAGAGGACAGACTGCACACCTGGGGGTCTGGTCTGTGCTCCCTGCCCTAAAGCTCCCTCTCTGTTGCTTGGCCCAGAAAGTTCCCTCAGGAGTGTAGATGGGAAGGGACCCCCCCAAGAAAGGGGATGCCCTCCCTGAATGTGCTCTGCAAGCCCTGGCAGTCCCCAGCCTTGGGATGAGGAGTGGCTGTGGGGACCAACTGAGGCAGCAGCTCACCGGGATGCCTTGGAGCTGCGGCTTATCGAGCAGGTTGTGCAGTTCGTTCTTGGAGGCCTCTATCTTCTCCTGGTCAGCAGCATCCACCATGTACCTGCAAGGGAAGGGACACCCCTGAGCACAGGTGCCAAGGTCCCCATGCCCTGGTGCTGTGCTTGAGGTCTGTGCCACCCCAGATCTCCTCCCATGGCAGCTCACTGCTCCCACTGGAGACTGGGCCAACGCCGGGAGGTAGTGGATAACAGGATCCTTCTGGCAGGAGCCCTCTTCCCAAGGACACACGTGGGGCTGAGAGCCCCCCTCATGTCTCCCAGGGGAGTGGGGGACCACCCTGCCCCTGTCCCTGCAGGTGTCTACCTGCTGACAGCAGGAGCAGGCTGGGCAAGGGAAGCCTGGGCAGGAGAAGCTGCAGGACACACATTGTCCCCAAGCACCCAATGAAGCTCATGTGAACATGGCAGCTCCCGTGGAGATACCCAGGAGAGAGGACAAGTGGAGAAGGCAAGAGGAGTTGATGATGGAGAGGAGACGTTAACCCAAGAGGAGGAAGGACCTGCTTGTCCCATCGATGGGTAATCTTGGGAGGGGCCACAGAGAAAATGGAAGTGAAGGCAGCAGTCAGCAACGCTGGTCTGAGCAGAGATGGAGATTTTGGGGAAGCATTTCACTCTTACAGGCTGACACTCATCCTGCAAAGGATGTCATTGAAGCCAAAACATTGTGTGAGGAACTAATCAAAGTAGCCTTGATTTCAAAGACCAAGAAGCTGGGAGAGAAGAAGTGAGAAACACCATACAGCTCATCAGGCCTTGGGGTACTATTTAAAAATAGGAAGAGACCTTTAACTACTGAAGTAGTGCCTAACACAGGAACATGGGAACAGCTGTGACAAGAGGGATAAACACCCCCAGGCACTGCCCCAAACCACTGGAATGTGGGGCAGGTGGGAGGGCAGAGGGCAAGGGCAAGGGGACATGACACAGCTCGAGGTGATGAGGGCAGACTGGAGCACGACCTGGATGCTGACAGGTCCTTTCATTCCCTCTCAACCATGTGAGCCAAAAGTATGACACTATGGAAGGAGGCAGCAAAAGGAGTGAAAAGATGGAGATTTTGTCATTTCCAGCAAAGCTCATTGTAATAAAAAGTGTCAAGGCCATGTCCCACCATGGTGACAATCAGCAAGGGTGGGAGCAGACCCCATTGTCCCAACATGTAGGACAAGCAGTCCTCAACTCTTCCTTACCTGCCAAGGCTTACAGTTGGAAAGGGCAGCACAGAACCAGCCCTCCAAATCCCAGGGCATGGTCAGCTGGGGAAGACCCCATAAATCTCATTTTCTGACTGGGTTTAAGTAATCCTGACATGGTCTCCTGTGGTTAAGTATTTGACCTTTGGAGCAGGACTGGGTTTAAATAACCCCAGTGTGGTGTCTCAGGATCAGTATTTGTCCTTTGAAGCAGGCAACCTGCTTCCCATGAGCACCTTGCCATGCTCACCTCGAGCCTGAACTCCCTGGGATTGCTTTTACTGCAGCATTTGCAAGCAGAGGCCGTGCAGGGACACTCAGATTTGCTGGCTCAGTAGCAGGAGTTGCACTGAGACTCCTGCTCTCAGCACAAGATTTCTCTGGCAGCACAGAAACACCTGAGCCTGGAAACCAGCCTCTGGGAAGGGCTGAGCCCCATGGCTGGGCTTTGCTCAGCCCCTGCAGTGAGCAGACAGCACAGAGGACACATGGAAGGCTGGAAGGGTAAGATTTGAGGAAGAGAGTGATGCTGGAAGGGAAAGGTCTGCCACAGTTGGTGGGACCTGCCTGCTCTATACCCAAAGCCCATGGGGGCACCAGTTCCTGGGGGAAGCATCTGGAGAAAAAGAAGGCTCAGGGGGGACCTTCTCACTCTCTCCAACTCCCTGACAGGAGGGTGGAGCCAGATAGGGGTCAGTCTCTTCTCCCAGGTAACAAGTGACAGGAGCAGAGGAAACGGCCTCAAGTAGCACCAGAGGAGGTTTAGATTGGGTATTCGGGAAAATTTCTTCTCTGAAAGGGTGGTCAGGCACTGGAACAGACTGCCCAGGGCAGTGGTGGAGTCACCATCCCTGGAACTGTTTGAAAAACATCTAGGGGCATGGTTTAATGGTGAACACAGTGGTGCTGGGTTAACAGTTGGACTTGATGATCTTAGAGGGCTTTTCAGCCTTAATGATTCCATGGTAATCCAGTGATTCCAACTCCTGACACGGGTGTCCAGCTCCCCGGGATACTCACACAATGGCGCTCACTCCGCGGCAGTACCGCTCCCACATGCTGCGAAACCGTGGCTGGCCACCGATGTCCCAGAGCTGTGACAGGGACACTGTGGTTACTCTGCTGTCCTGCCCAGTACCCCAGTGTCCTGCCCATCACCCCACAGGCCTGCCCAAGACCATTCCCTCAGCTCAAACCTGAGGAGGAAGCTCCCGACTCGATAAGGCAAGCAGATGCCTCAGGAAGGGCAGCTGTAGGATGCCAGATCCCTCTGTGGTGTGGTTCTGCTGGCATGGAGGGACCCCCTGGCCTAAGCTGGGTGCTCCTCCCCATGCCCACTGCACCTCCTGGCCTTTCCCTGAGGCATTTCCCATCTCAGAACACATTCAAAAACGTTCCTGCAGCAGCCAGAGATCTCCAGCCATCTTTTCAAGCATGCCCCACAGCTATTTCCCAGTCCAACCCAGGGCCCCTGAAAGATCCAAAGGGATCCTTCCTCCCTTTTTGCTTCCTCCCCTTTTGCTTCCAAGGCAGACACCACAACTTCAAGGTATGACCCCAGCACTCCCACCCTCAGCAAGGTGATCACATCCTTGAGCCCCCCTCCAGCAAGCCAGAGGTATAAGGAAACCTCCAGCACTGCAGCCTTCACTGCACCAGTCTGGATCTCCTACATCCCTTCTCACCACCTCTTCTGCAGGACTCTAACAGGGCAGATCTTTCACTTCCAGATGGTAGAATCACAATCCTTGGAAGTATTCAAAAAACATGTGGATGTGGCACTTGGGGACATGGCTTAGTGGTGAACATGGCAGTGGTGGGGGAACAGTTGGACTTGATAATCTTAGAGCGATTTTCCAACCTTAATAATCCTAGGATTCTATTCTATGATTCCCAGATGCAGCTGCAGTCCCTGGAATCCTTCAACCCCCATCAGAAGAGCCACCAACCTCCCCTCCCTGCACCTTTCATCCCAAGAGCCCTCACCAGCAGTAACACCTGCACCTTACCTTTATGGTAACATTCCCCTTGGTGATCTTCCTCATGTTGAAGCCCACTGTTGGGATCATGTCTTCATTGAACTGTCCTGACTGCAAGGAACAAGGTGAAACAGCATTAGGAGGCAGAGGAACGTGGCCATCCTGCCCACCCTAGCTGGGCACCTATACTGGTCCCCTTGCCCTGCAGTCCCAGCAATGATGTGGCATCTTTGGGGCAGGAGACAGGAGCTGCCATGGCCCTTCACCTGCTGCCTCCAGCAGCCTCCCTGGGGCTCAGATCAGGTTTATTGTCTGTCAATGCATCCAAGAGGGAGGCCACACTGTGGAATGCTGGGGAGCCAACAGAGAAGAGGGTTTGATAACCACGATAACACAGCCATAACACAGGGGATTTTGGCCATCAGTGCCAGAAACCTGCAGGAACCACTAGCCATGGCCAAACTCATCCTAGCAGCTCTTAAAAACTCAGTTTCTTGTGGTCTTTTCTGGGTTTTCTCTTAGTTAAAACAAACCTCAAAATGGGAAGGCAATTTATGCTGTTTTCTCATAAGCAGATTTTTGTGCCTGGTTGAGCCAACGGCTCCTCCAGACCCACCACATCACCAAGTCCCCAGGGTTTTCCTGACCTCTTCCAGTGCCTCTGCAATACACTCTGCTTCCCTTTTTCATTTCCCTTTTGCATCCAACAGCAAAACTCAGCAGCCAAGGGGTGTCCAGACCATGCTGCACCCAGAAACCACTATGGGCAACAGCAGGAAAGGGTGCGGGGAGAGGAGGGGAAGCAGGCAGGGATGAACAGGGGACTGAGGTTCAATACACAACTTGGCTTTATGAAATTAAGAAATTCACAGGCTTTGATCAGCAGGCACAGAGAGCAATTGCTGAAGAGCTCTTGGAAGCTGCAGGCACCTCCCTCAGGGATCCCAGACCACATCACGGGATCTGCTCTCTGTGCAAAAGCTACCCAAGACATGGTTCAGGTGGATGGGAGCTTATTGCAGGAAGGCATGGGCTGCAAGAGCCAGGAGACACCTCTTCTTTCCTCCATGGGTGGGAGAGTGTGAGCAGAGGACAGCCTTGCTCCCTGTCCCAAATCCTTCCCCCATGGCAGTGCCTGCCTCCACAAAAACCCAGCTGAGCTGTCCAAAACAGGCCAGGCTGGGAACCAGACACATTGTGGTCTGGGATGGCTTGCACATGGTCCCTGCTGTCCCAGCACCCACAGAAACATCCTCAACGTGCTGCAACATGCTCAGCTCCTCCTGCATCAGCTGCTCTCTGAAAGCAACTCTCAGTGGTGGAAACACAGTGTCCCCTCTTTCCTCTCCAACTATCCCTGTGCACCCTTGGCACATCTTCAGCTCCCTGCAGGATCCAGCCACCCACAGCTCCACTACCAGGAAAGCAGAGACCACCCAGCTGAAAATCCTTCACTGGACACATCCTTTCCCCAAATTTTGGTTATGTAATGGACAGAGCATCCATGCTGACCCTGGAGATGCTACCAAGCCACACCAATCGCTTGGGAAAGTGATTCCACCAGGATGCACAAAAATTGTTACAGGCAAGATGGATTTGGTGGCCACAGCTGGCAGATCAGGTCTTTCCAGGCTCCAGTTCATTACTGGTTCTGTCAGGATTCCCCAGCACTCTGCCCAAACCACTCTGCTTTGTTGCTCTGCCTGGAAGGCAAGTGACCCAACACTTCCCAATTGGGTTACTGGGAGAGGTGGCCAGGATTCAGCTTTTGCAGAGGGAAGCAGTGTCCCCAGCTCATGCTGACCCATCCCCTGCCACATGCACATGGACATCACATCACTTGGCACTTCAGGATCATCCCCTGCTCAGCCAGAGCCCAGGACCTCGGTTTGGTGGCACATGCAAAGAAGCCACCTCAGTGTCCACACTGCAGCCACCAGCTCTGGTGAGCAGCGTGCAGGGCTGAGGTTGGCCAGGTCCTGCTCTTCACCATGGCCAGGCAGCCTTCACACTGTGCCACCAAAGGATGACATCAAACTGATGCAACCTGCTCCAGATAAATCGCTGCTGGCTGTTTTGCAGCCCCGTTCCCCAGGGATCAGAGGTGGCAGCACCAGATGCCTGACCCCTTGGCCTATGAAGTTGTGTCTCCATCAGACCATGGCTCTCTGTGGGGCAGAGGCAGCAGCCCAAAGCACCTCAGGTTGGATGTCTCCCACCAGTGCCTGGACCATTTCAGCCTGGCACTCCTGGAGGCCTCTCCTGACATGTAGCACTTGAGTCCCTGCCAAACCCTGTCCAAACTCCAGCCTGGAGGGAAACTCAGGCCATTTCTCACCTGTAACCTCCCCACCTACCCTCCTTGACCAGCTCTGTGCCCAGCACAGGGTGGGAGTGCCTGGCAGCCAGAGCTTTGCTTGCTCTTCCATGGCTCTTCCAGCTCCTCTCCAGGAGTTAAGCCAGTCCAGCCCTGTGGCACAGGCTCCCATCCCCAGCACATCTCCATCATCAAGCCAAGTCATGACAGCCTCACTGAGAGACACCTGACACTGGGTACCACATTCAGATAGGAAAAAGCCAAATTCAAACCAAGCCTTTACCCTTTGAGTGTGGATTTCCAGCTCTATGGGGGTCTGAGTACCACAGGGTACCTATGGCATGGACCCCCATGCCCTGCAGAAGGTACTGGAGGGTACAGGGCTGTCCCTGAGAGCAGCACAGCACTCCCAGGGAGCCCAGAGAACTGGGAAGAGGGGCTGCCACTTGGAGCCAGGCAGGATGGAGCTACCCCAGGGGCTGGCAGCAAGAAGGAAGTGCCACACGGGTCTGAGAATGAGACAATCCCAACTCTTGCCCCAAATCCTCAGCATGCTTTGAATTCAAAACCTTTGAGTAGAAGGCCATGAGCATGGTTGGGAAACCCACAGGCCCCTCCTGGCCCTGCTCCCTGCAATGCTACTGCAGCTGAAACAGGCTGTGCTGCCCTCCCTGAGCCCATGGCCCCATCTCAGAGCACTGGGTATCTCCAGCAAAAATGGGATCCAGGGACAGCAGCCAGGCCATGCATGTGCTGACCCAAGAGCCCAGGTGACAATGGCATGGCCAACACTGCTGTAAGCCCACCAGAGCCTGGCAGGACCATCCATCCCACTCCCTGCAATGCAGCTAATGGACATACTTTAAGAGCACAGTACCACTGAAGCTCAGTTTTTTTCAAAAAAAAAATTAGGTTCCTCAGATGAAAGAGAAAATCCTTGGGCTGCTTTTGCTTCTTCAGCACTGCATCACAGCCCAAAGCACACTGGCCAGCAGCACTGAGGCTGCGCTGACCCGACTCTCTGTGAGATGCTCCCAGCAGCTCCCCAAGGACAGAGGTCATATCATGACAGACATGTCGTATCTCTGTCGGTGACAAGGACAGTGGGATCAAGGTGCTGAGGACACTGAGCTGTGTGGTGCAGTCGGCGTGCTGGAGGGAAGCGGTGGCATCCTGGACCTCGACAGGTTTCAAAGGGGGGTCTGTGCAAACCTCGTGGAGTTCAAAATGGCCAAGTGGAAGATCCAGCACCTGTGTCAGGGCAATCCCAAGCATAAATCCAGCCTGAGTACGGCTGGACAGCATGAAGGCCTGAGGAGAAGGACATGGGGGTGTTGGTGGATGAAAAGCTCAACATGCCCCAACTATGTGCACGGACACCCAGAAACCCCCCTGTCCTGGGCTCATCCCACAGTGTGGGCAGCAGGTGAGGGGGGTGGTTCTGCCCCTCTGCAGAACTGCCTCCAGCTCTGGGGTCCCAACATCAGAAGGATGTGGAGCTGCCGGAGCGAGTCCAGAGAAGGCCACAGAGATGCTCCAAGGGCTGGAGCCCTTCTGCTCTGGAGAGCTGGGGCTGTTCAGCCTGGAGAAGAAAAAGCTCTGGGCAGACATTAGAGCCCCTTCCAGTACCTAAAAGAGGCTTCTAAGAAAGATGGGGACAGATGTTTTAGTAGGGTCTCTAGTGATAGGACAAGGGGTAATGGTTCTAAACTAAAAGAGGGGAGATTCAGACTAGACATAAGGAGGAAAGTTTTTATAATGTGAGTGGTGATGCCCTGGCACAGGTTGCTCAGAGAAGCTGTGTCTGCTCCATCCCTGGAAATGTTCATGGTCAGGTTGGACAGCGCTTGGAGCAACCTGAACTAGTGGAAGGTGTCCCTGCCCATGGCAGGGGTGTTGGACAAGGTGACCTTTAAAGGTGTCTTCCAACCAAAACCATTCTATAATCCATTTTCCACTCTCCACTTTTCTTGGCCTATGTTAGCAGAGCTTGCAGCAGCAAGACAAGACCATGCTCCACCCAGATTCTTCTCCTCTTCCAGAAACATGGAGAAACCACTCAAAAAACCTACCACCACCTGCATTATGAAGCTAAGGTGCAAAGACACACCTGTGGAGGGCCCAGGTGCTGCATCTGGAAGCATAAGGATGACAAGGCAGCATGAAGACCCACATCAATCTCCCACACACTCTGGCTCTGCAGACCCCATGCAAGGGGCACGTCTGGAGTTACTGGGAGAGGCAGGCATCAGAACATCTCCCTGATTCTCCTTCAGCACCTCCAGGAGCATCTCTACCTCTCCAGCAAACCCTGGAGACTTTGCAGGTCTGGAGTAGCACCTCCCTTCCCTAGCACAGGCACCCATGCACACCCTGCTGAGATGGGTCAGCTGGCCAGCAAAGGGGTCAGTGGCTCTCCAGGGATGGGTGGGGGCAGGCACTGAGCTCTGCAGTCCTCCAAGCCACTATGAGGACATGCCTCCACTGGCAGTGCTGTTGGGAGAGCATTGGCACAGCATCCATCATCCTACCTGATGCCACATATGAAGCTGATGTGGTTTCCCAGAATGGGTGAGGTTGGAAGGCAACACAGCGAGTCATGCGGCCCAATCTCCCTGTTCAAGCAGGATCATCCCAGATCACATGGCAAAGGACTGCATCCAGACTCCCCACTCTGGGCAGCCTTTCTAGTGCTTGGTCACTCATGCAGTACAGAAATTCTTCCTCATGTTCAGGTGAAACTTCCTGTGCATCAGTTCCTGCTCGTTGCTTCTTGTCCTGTGGCTTGGCACCCCTGAGCAGAGCCTGGTCCATGCTCTGACACCTCCCTGCAGATACTGGCAGACACTGATGAGGTCCCCTCTCAGACATCTCTTCTTGGGGCTGAACAGGTGCAGCTCTCTCAGCCTGTCCTTGTAAGAGATGTTCCAGTTCCCTCAGTATCTTCAGAACCTCCACTGAACTTGCTCTAGGAGCTCCAAGTTTTCTCTTGCAGCACTGATCTTGCAGCACATTCTGAGCAGGGCTAAAGCACAGGATGGTGCCCCAGACCCTCCACCATGCAGGTCTGACACCCTGGCACCTGCAGCTCCGCTCCCCTCGAAGGCTCTAGCACAGGTAGAACGTGTGTGATGTTAAAAAGCAGCAGCACACTCTCTTGTTCTAACCATGGCCTGCACCAATAGATTTTGAGCCCCAGCACTTGCTGAGGAGCTCTCAACACCCTGCAGTCACCCTCCTCAGTGCCAGATTGGGGAAAGGAAAGTTAAAAGCCCACTGGCATCAGGTGTGTTTACAGCTTTCACCCTTCCTTCCAGGCAAGACTTCAAGCCTCAGCTCCCAAGAGCCAGGAAAAATAAAAATAAGCCCTGGAAAATGAAGGTCCCCAGGCAGGTAACCCAGGAGGGGTCACCCCAGACCATGGTTGCCTTCAGCAAAGCCCTTGCCTGGCACGACCACAGGTCCAGTTGCTGGAGGGAACCACCCACCATCCAGGCAACTAGAGTCTGTTTTTCAGTCAGGTGCAGCTAAAAATGCTGGAAGACAAGGACAGTGCCCAGCCCCCTAGAGCAGCTCCAGCGCCAGCATCGCTCTGAGGGATGGAAAGCACAACTTTCAGGCACAGAGACTTCTTGTGGGATCTCTCCAACAATGCCAAAATCCCATCCTTCTCAGTTTAGGCTCTTCCCCTCCCCGAAGTCAAATTACAGCCCAAAGCACAAATCACAGCCATTTCCCCTTCCAAGAACCCTATTGCAACACCCCAAAGCCAGGCGCCTCCAACCCTTCTCAGGCAGTTCCTGTCGAGTTGGCATTTTCTGTGTCACGCTGCTATTTCACTGTCCCCAGCACCTTCTTTCCAGGATGTTTTCTTAGAGGCTGGTGCCCCTTTTTGTGTGCCTCTGCCACAAACCATGATCTTCCCAAATACCTCAAGAGGCCGAGCTCAGCATCCCGAGCCTGACTGCCCTGCAATGGTGTTAAACATGCCACCACAGACCTGGCACACCAGCAGGCCATGGTGCCACCCTCAGCCCCCTCGAGGGCTGCTGCAATTCCTCGAAGTCCCTTAGCCAGCAATCCTTGCTAAGCAGAGACAGTTCTGGTGCACCACGTGGGGTCTTTCCCACAGTAAAACTGCCTGGTACAAAGCACTTACTCACAGAAGCAAACCCCATGAAGCCCATGCAGAGCCCCATCTACAGATGTGGCTGGGAGAGGAGGAGGCACATGGGAAACACAGAGCCGAGCAAGATAAAGCACAAACCAGCATGAGCCTGGAGCACCAAGTGGTGACTTCCAGCAGAACAGCTCATGAGCACGAGTGCCATCATCTCCAGGGTGAAAAAGCATTTTAGGGTGTCTTTCCTCTGCCCCCAAGACACTTCAGGAAAGGTGTTTCTGTCCCTCAGCACCTGGCACCGAGGGAAACCTCTCAAAGAGCATGGCTCTGTGCAACAAAGCCTCCAAATGAGCTAAAAACACCCTCTGACTGCCCAGCACCTTCAAGCACCCTGAGTGAGCAGCAATAACTCGCTGTGCTTTGGAGCCACAGCATCAAGCGAGCAACATGCAGGAACAAGGTGGGGACAGTAGGGGAACCAGGGCAGCAAGGATCCACATCCTCCTCCCTCCATGAAACTCCTCGGGAGCAGCCCAAACCTGACCCTTCAGGATCCGCCCACCTCGCAGCATTGCACCCCAAGAAAGAGCGAGAGGAACCCAAAAAACAAGAGAGGAGAGTCCACTGAGCATCCCTGTGGCTGAAACCACACCCTGGGCTTTGGGATCCAGCTCCTGATATGCTGCTGGATCCAGGGACCCTGTGGATGAGGCAGCACAGGGTTGGAGGGGCCCTGCCCTGCCCAGGTGTGGAGCATGTGCTGCTGCAGCAGCACTGGCACCCACGGGATGCTGCTGCCCGTGGGTGCTGCCCGAGGAAGGTCACCTGGCAAATACCTCCTGCACCTGCCCCGGGCAATGAAACCAGTGGCACAGAGCCCAGCAGGGTCATCAGGAGGCCCCCACCTGCACGTCCTGTCCCGGCGGCAGCTGGGACGATGACAAAGCTCCTGCTGCAACCGAGTATGAGGGCAGGAGCTTCCCCAGGGCTGAGGTTCCCACAATCCTGGGTGGCAACACCCACCCCGGGCACCAGAAGCAGCTGCTGCCCGCTGGCAGAGCCCCGGCCAGGAAGGGCAGGGGGGGTTCCATGTTCATTCCCCAGGGTCTGCTCGGGCTGCAGCTCCAAGCGCCACGCTCGGCTCGGGGGGATGTGGGGAGCAAACGCTGGGGTTTGCCTGGACCCTCTCGATGCTGCTGGACCTGCACTGTGCACCCCCACACTGTACCCCCCCTGCCTGCCCCCCTCACCCCAAACCGTACCCCCACTGCCTCCCCCCTGCAGCCCCCAGCCCGCAACTCGCACTCCACGTGGCACTCGGCCCCACCCTGCACCCCATGCCCCAAATGCACTCCCAGGCTGGGCTGTGATAGGGCTGAGCCATCCTGGGGGGCACCCAAGGGGTGCAACGGGGGGCTGAAACTGGGGGTGCAGCGGTGGGGGCGCAATGGGGGATGAAATAAAGGACTACAATGGGAAGATGCAATGGGAGGGTGCAATGAGGGGTGACATAGGGGGGTGCAACAGTGGGGTGCAATGGGGGGATTAAATTGGGGGATGTAATGGGGGGATCAAACGGGGGGATCAAATGGGAGGTGCAATGGGGAGGTGCAGTGGGGGAACTAAATGGGGGGATGCAAGAGGGGGATGTAATGAGGAGGTGCAATAAGGGTGCAATGGGGGGATGCAATGAGGGATTAAATGGGGGGATGCAATAAGAGGGTGCAAAGGGAGGTGCAATGGGGGGATTCA
>JAWWTY010000071.1:1191613-1221591 GCA_035222235.1 Margarornis squamiger | reverse complement strand
GGAGATTCAGTGAGGGATGCAATAAGAGGGTGCAATGGGAGGTGCAATAAGGGGGTGCCAATGGGGGGATTCAGTGGGGGGATGCAATAAGAGGGTGCCAATGGGGGGATGCAATAAGAGGGTGCCAATGGGGGGAGTCAGTGGGGGGATGCAATAAGAGGGTGCAATGGGAAATGCAATAAGAGGGTGCCAATGGGGGGAGTCAGTGGGGGATGCAATAAGAGGATGCAATGGGAAATGCAATAAGGGGGTGCCAATGGGGGGATTCAGTGGGGGATGCAGTAAGCGGGTGCAATGGGAGGTTCAATAACGGGGTGCCAATGGGGGGATGCAGTAAGAGGGTGCAGCAGGGGGTGCCAGCCGCCGGTGCCCGGGGCTGGGGGTGCGGTGCTCACCGCGATAACGTTGACGAAGGTGGTCTTGCCCGAGTACTGCAGCCCCACGAGGGTGAGCTCCATCTCCTCCTTCCAGAAGAGCGCCCGGAACCAGTCCAGCAGCTTGTTGAAGAGCGCCAGCATGGTGAATGGGACTGAACGGGACCGAGCCGAGCCGAACGGGACCGAGCCGGGCCGGGCCGGGCCCCGCCGAGCCGAGCCGGGCCGACAAGGGGCCGAAGCGAGCGGAGCCGAGCGAGGCCGAGCCGCGCCGAGCCAAGCCAAACCAAACCAAGCCTAACCCAGCCTAACCAAGCCTATCCGAGCCTGACCGAGCCTATCCGGGCCGGGCCGGGCCGGTCGGGGCCGTGCGGGTCGCAGGCGACGCAGGCCGAGCCGCCGCCGCCCCGGTATTGTCCGCGCCGTCCCGCAGCGCCCCCCGCGCCGGGCGCGGCCCCCGCCGCAGCCCCGCAGCGCCCCCTGCCGGCACGGAGGACCCGCCGCGCCCCGCCCTGCGGTACCCGGGATAACCCGGGACAGCGGGGGATGGAGCGGGGTAGCGTGGGGTAGAGTGGGATAGAGTGGGATAGCCTGGGATAGAGTGGGATAGCCTGGGATAGAATGGGGTAGAGTGGGATAGCCTGGGATAGAATGGGGTAGAGTGGGATTGCGTGGGATAGCCTGGGATAGAACGGGATAGCATGGGATAGCATGGGATAGCGTGGGATAGCGTGGGATAGAATGGGATAGCGTGGGATAGCATGGGATAGCGTGGGATTGCATAGGATAACCCGGGAGAGCATGGGATAGCATGGGATAGAGTGGGATAGCGTGGGATAGAATGGGATAGCATGGGATAGAATGGGATAGCATGGGATAGCGTGGGATTGCATAGGATAACCCAGGAGAGCGTGGGATAGAATGGAATAACGTGGGATAGAATGGGATAGCGTGGGATAGAATGGGATAGTGTGGGATAGAATGGGATAGCATGGGATACGCTGGGATAGAATGGGATACACTGGGATAGCATGGGATAGCGTGGGATAGCATGGAATAGGATGGGATAGAATGGGATAGCCTGGGATAGAATAGGATAGAATAGGATAGGCTGGGATAGAATGGGATAGCCTGGGATAGAATAGGATAGAATAGGATATGCTAGGATAGCATGGGATAGCATGGGATAGTGTGGGATAGCATGGGATAGCATGGGATATCTAGGGATACCGTGGGACAGACACCATGGATACCTGGGACACACTGGGATAGCCTGGGATAGCATGGGATAGCCTGGGACATCCTAGGGCACATGGACACCCTGGGACACCCCAGGACACCACGGACACCATGGACATCCCGGGACACCCTGGGGAACCCTGGGACACCCTGGGATACCCCGGAATACCCTGGGACAACCTGGACACCCCAGACACCATGGGATACCTCAGGACACCCTGGGACACCCCAGACACCCAGGAATACCCTTGGACACCCTGGGGCACCCCAAACACCCCAGGACTATCCCACTGCCACAGCAGCCTTTAGCTTTAGGTTGGGCCCTTCATCCTTAAACCCCCCCTGTGTCCCCTGCTCAGCTCTGCTGGGTTGGGGGGCATGTGGAGCTGCTCCAGGTCCTGGCTGTGCCTTCCCAAATGGTGCTAAGCACTTGGGGCAGGTGCTGCCCAGCTGTGCCATGCCAACAGGGCTCGGTTCCATCCAGCTGGGAGTTGAGCCAGTCCTAAAGTCAGGGGTGACACACAGGGCCATTTGCAAGTCCCTCATGCCGGATCCTTTATTCCAGCAGTGGCTGGGGCAGAGCCCACACGTGGAGGTTGCTGGTGCACCCACAAAGCAGAGGGTGTCACACCAGCCCTGGCAGGCTGGGGGACATCTGGGTGTCCCCCACCGGTTTGAACCACAGTCTCAAGCTCTGTTTCTTGCAGAGAAGCTGTGGTGGCACACGTGGAGATGCACACCCCAGATGTGCTCCCCATGGCTGCACCCCTGCACCGCTGTCCCCCACTGTGTCACCCTGTGGTCCCCATGCCAGGAGTCTGGGACTGGGCAGAGTCTTGTGCAAGAGCAGGCACTGATCCAGGGCTTCTCCAGACAAGAGCATATTTGACATTCCCAGGAGGTTTTGATGTGGTTGCTCAACCAAGTTCCTTAAGAAACTGAATGGCCAGGGCTCTGCCCACGTGGGTGATGGGTGGCTTGTCCTCCTGTTGCCTGGTTCAGAGTTTAACCCCTGGGCTACCAAGGACCAGCACAAACAGATGTCACTCCCATGTCCCACATTGTCCCTGGTGCTCCCAGTCACCAGGTCAACCCATCCCTCTGGTGCTGGGTGAGTGCTGATGGGTGGGCCTCGTCCTCTGTGGGGTTCCACCTTCTGCAGGTGCTCTCACAGAGCCTCCCTGACTTCCTGGGACCCCCGTGCTGCCCTGGAAATGTCAAAGCCTCCCCTGAAATGTCTTCTTTCCAGGTCATGGCTTGGTCAGTGATTACTTGGAGTCCACAGATGGTGTTGGAGACTCACCTCTGCTTACATCACTCACCTGAGTGCAGAGATGTTATGGAATACCTGAACCACTGGATTTTGGCACATGCCCTGCCTTTTCAAGGACCTGGCCAGAGCAGTGCTGTGTTCAGTGGCATTGGAGCTCTCCATCAGCTGCAGTGAATTTGGAGCACCGGGGGTCTGCTTCCCACCACCAGTGCTGGTGTGTGGCACAATGGTTTGTGCCACACGGCCAACATGGGTTTTTTCTCCCATCCCAGTGAGTTGTTGCAAGGGTAGGGAACAGATTAACATCCTGGGAAACCCCAGGCTGAAATTACAGTCATGTGGATAGGACATGATCTTCTATCTTGTATCTTTATATCTAATATATTTTCTTACATATAAGAAAGAGGTTGTTTACAATGAGGGTGGGCAAGCCCTGGCACAGGGTGCCCAGAGAAGCTGTGGCTGCCCCATCCCTGGAAGTGTCCAAGGCCAGGTTGGACAGGGCTTGGAGCAACCTGGGCTGGTGGAAGGTGTCCCTGCCCATGACAGGGGCGTTGGACTAGATGGCCTTTCAACTCAAACTATTCTATGGAGGAAGGACATTTCCTGAGCCCTGGGCAGGACCTGGTCTCGTGGGGACATGGTTCTCAGGACTCTGCAGCCCAGGGCCCATGGAACCAGCACACTCTTTTTGCCTGACTGGGCTGCACCTCCCACACAGCACAGGAACACCTTGAGAAGACTAAGAACAGCTGGGTCTGTACATGGATTTTAAGTGGGAGAGTGAGGAACAGGAGCAATCTTGGCTGTGCTGAAACTCCTGGACAAGCTCAGGGGTTTAGTCCCAACCCAGGGCATGAACTGCAGAGCTGAGGAGAAAACTTCTCTTTATTCCATCATTTCTCCTCCCAAGAGTTCCACTGAGCCTGAACAAGGGGCACAAGGAGAAGACCATTGGGCAGACATTCAGCTCTCCCTTGCCCTTCAGCTGCTGAAGGTCCTTTTGGGGACCCACAGCGTGGTGGAAGGTAGGTCATGCCCACAGCCCTGAGCCCAGGCAAGCTCAGACTCTTTCAGCAGGAGGATTGATCCTTTTTTCCCTGGATATCACCCTTGGTCATGTCAGGGCTTGTGGCACAGGCAGGCACAGACTGGGCAGACCCCACCTCCTTCCCAGTCCTCACTGCCCAAGTGGGTATGTGGTGCCTGTCCACTGAGAGTAGCTTTGGATAGCTTTAAAATACTTCACAGAATATTTCCATCCTCATGCTTTGTGCCAAAATGTTTTACTCTCTTCTTCTTTTTCTTTTTTTTTTCCCCATCCTGGATTTATCAGCTAAAAAGACAACCTAAAAAAGCCCAAATATTATTTTGTTCTGATTTCAGCAAGAAAAACCAAGAATGCAAAATCCTCACCCCCACGTAACAAAAGGCAATTGGGAACACATCACTTGCAACCTGCAGGTGCACTTGTGAATCTCCCCTGCTTGGGAGACAGGAGGTTCAGATATTAGGGAAAATATTAGCAATATTAGGATAATTTCTTTCCTGAAAGGGTGCTCAGGCATTGGCACAGGCTGCCCAGGGTGGTGGTGGAGCCACCATCCCTGGAGGTGTTCAAGAAATGACTGAACATGGCACTTTGTGATACAGTTTAGTGGGCATGGTGGGATTCAATGAAAGGTTGGACTCAATGGTCTTGGAGATCTTTCCCAGCCTTAATGATTGCAGGATTCTACTTTAAAGCTGTTGAGAAGGTGTTGGCTGAAGGTGGAGAGAAAAGCAAGCCATGGAACAATGGTAGCTGCCTGTGCACCTGTTGTACTAACCCATCAAGGTGTGTCTTTAGCAAGAAGAGCCTCATGGTGTGTGTTTGGAGCAAGCCCAGCCCTGCCCACAGATGATGCACAGCCAGTAAAGAGGCTCCATTTATTTCAGGGTAATTCTACCAGCGCTGCTTCTAACAGAGTGAACATTTCTGGGCAGCTAAAAGGCAAACCACGCTCCTGGCACTCCCCAGCTGCCGTTCCTCTGCACAGCTTGCTCTTCTGGTTCAGGATCTTGCACCTCTCAAAAGCCAAAGCTTCTTCCCATGGGTGAAATCTGCCTCGAGCCAGCAGCAATGACCACCTCGAGCACCCACTGCATCCCTCTTGTGAATCCACCACAACTTGCTCATCCCCAGGGTCCAAGGCCACAGTCCCCATGGGTTTGCTCGGCTGTGCTCATCTCGAGGGAGGTTCATGCTGCTTTTCTGTGGCCTGGCAGCATCAGGAGAGGTTTTGGTGGAGCTATCCCCGAGGTTGGTGCAGGAGAGGTCGGAGTGGGGAGCTAGAAGCCTGGTGGGAGCCCTGTGCTAGTGGCCTCCAGCCTCTGGCAGCTGGGAAGCGTAGAGAGCTAGTGTGTGATGGAGGAACTGGTACTGCTCGCTCGTCTGGATCATCCCACCTCTGCAAGGGAAAGGCAGGGCCCACGGACATTTAATTGAGCTCAGAACCCCATTCCCAGCTCTCTGCTCCTGGGACACAATATTCTTGCTTCACCAACCGTGTCCAGATGCCTCTGAAACAGGCACCGAGGCTGCCCAAAGAGTACAGGGGCTCAGAAGCATTGCTTGGCCATTCAAAATGAGATTAGCAACTGATTTGGCTCTAAATTTTACCAGCACTTCTTAAAAAGTGGCCAGACCGAGTGTTTCTGAATTTAGTGGCTGAGCTGGAAGGGAAGGAGTGGATGGCTGTCAGGTCCAGAGCCCCTCTCCTGTCCCTCATGCCCTCAGGTCAGAGCTACAATAGCCCAGCACTGGGAATTGTTTGTTATCCACATACCTGCATCCTCCAGCAACCTTTTGGTTTCCATCAAAAATAGCCTCTGTGCCCCCTTGAGATGCCCATCCCCACATCCCTCCCACATCCCTTCCACATCCCTCCTCCCAGGCTTGGCACCCAGAAGGACCCTCCAAGCCCTCACCTGCTCTGGGCACCCACCTGTCTATGCGGAGACGGCACACGATTCCCAGGACATCCACCTCCCCCTTGTCCCTCAGCTGCTGGCAGCCCATCCTGGTGGCGATGAAGCAGCCAGTGCGGCCGATGCCTGCGCTGCAGGACAGACACAGCCCTGCTGAGCACCAACAGTGGCCACTGGATGCACTCCTGGATTGGTTTGCTGCTGTGATTTCTTCCTAGAGGGGTGCTGGGATCCCATTTCCAGCTGCCAAACCAACCTTCTTAGCCAGGCACCAAAAGCAAGGGGGTCTTGCCGTGTTGCACAGCCTGGCTGAGGCTGCTCAGGAAGCACAAAAGCAGTCTGTGCTCCGTCCCTGCACAGTGCAGAGGGCTCTGACCCCAACACACAACAGTTTGCACTCAGCCTGCAGCAGTGCATGCTGAGTGTGTTCCATAGGGACAACCAGGTGCACTGCTCCACTGTCCCCAAATTCACTTAGCAGGGAGAGAAAATAGGCAGAGGCCACCTCCTACAGAAGGGCTGCCCTGAAACACAGCTCCACAGCCAAACTACAATGCTCCGTGGCAGAAATCACAGAGTCACATGTTGGAAGGGACCACCCATGGGGTTATTTTGTCCCACCTTCCTGCTCAAACAGGGTCTTCCAGAACCAGACCTGTGGTTGCACCATGGCACTGGTGGCTGAGTCCTGACTGCAGACCTCTCCTGCTCCTACCCTGCTGTCCATGGACCCAGGTGTAGGATGTGCCATGCTAATGCCTCCATCCTGCTGCCAGGACAGGAGCTACTGGTTGACAGCTCTGTTGTGGGGTTGCTCTGCCCTGGGCTTTCTGTGCCACAGCAGGACCAGAGCATGAGCATTCTCCTGTGGGGTTTTCCCCTCTGGCAGACTGATCCCGAAGTGAGGCACAGACAGGGCTCAGGTGAGCTGCAAGCTCTTACCTGCAGTGCACCACGATGGGCCCTGGGCTGGCTGCAGTTTGCAGAGTCTCCTCCACCTTGGACACCAGGTTCAGCAGAGGCTTGGCTGACTCAGGTGTTTGCTGGTCCGGCCAGGAAGGGAAGAGGATGTGTTTGACCTGACGGCATTCTCCTTTGAGCTTGGTCAGCACAGAAGAAAGAGAAATCAGGATGTGGGAACACGGGCCAAATGAAGGCACAGTGCAGCTCAAGCAGAAGCCAAGCAGTATGTACCAATCTCAGCTGCTCTCCTCCTGAATCCCTCTTTGATCCTTCGCCAGACACCTAGGAGAGACCCGTGGGCCAGGGACAATGGGATGTGTCCCATCCCAGAAGATGGGAACAGATGCAGAGTGTCCCAATCTGTCCTCAGAGTCCAGGCAAAGCAAGCAAGATCCTTTAGGCTAGTGTCAGCCCAGGGTGACCACGGGGAGCCCACGTGGCAGAGCCAAGCAACACAGTGCAAACAACACTGGGCTGGCAGCACCCCTCTGCCCAGCTGACCCCCTCTCCTCCATGCCCCATCCTGCTCCCTCCCAGCCCACCCAGGCAGGAGCTCTGCAGACCCCTCCTCTGGCAGGGGGCTCCTGAGAACCATGAACCCCCTTCTTTCCTATCATGTAGCGTTTCCAGCTCACTAGAGATCCAGGGGGTGTTAGGGGCACAGCCAGACCCCCCTGTGCTCCCCCTCTGACCCCAGGATGGGGCTCCAACCCACCTGGATGCAGAGATCCCGGACCACGTACTCCAGGCACTCGCTCATCCCCTGCATGCGGATAGTGAAGGGGCCGTAGGTGCCTTCCTTCTCTGGCCAGTAGTGGACACATTTCTGGAGGACAAGTCATGTTTGCGGCTGTGAGATGCTCAAGGCACCTGCTGGATGTTTGAGCTGTGCTTGGCTCAGGGCTCTTGGGAAGGGGCATCACCTGGGGGAGTCATGGGGGAGTGGGGAAGGTGGATGTGGAGTGATACAGAGGGGGAACAGAGAAGGGATAGATCCATCTCCCTGCATCTGCTGCCCTGCACCCTCTGCCATGCCTTGCCCTGGCTTTCAGACTCCAGGGCTGCACAGCTCTCCCCAGCCCCTGGGAGCTTCCAGGTCTGGCAGGACCCAGGGCACAAGGAGGCTGTCAGTCAGGAGATCAGGGAGCAAGGACATGGCCAGGAAAGAGAGTGTGAATTTTCAGTTCTCAGTTCCCCCAGGCAGGTGCTGCTTGGATGGGGAGCCAGGGTTCTCAGCAAAGGCACAGCGCTGCCAGGCTCCCATCCCAGCTGGATCTCCTGGCTGAGAGCTCCCAGCCCAGGGGGGAGCTGGGTGGGACCAGAGGGGCACTGCTGCCTGCTGCTTCTGCCCCCTCCCCACGGGTTGCTTTAATCCCTTTAGCTTATTTTCCAGCTGGCAAAGAGTGCCCAGAACACACGGCCACGCAGGGAGGAGAAACTTTGCTGGATGGAACCAAGGCTTAGAGCCCTGGGACTCTCCTCCACCACCTGATGCATCAGGGAACCCTCAGAGACCAAAGCCCAGAAAGCAAAGCGCACAGACCCCACGGTTGGTGTCACACAGCCCTTTGCTGTTGTCATTACCCCACCCCAGGCTGTGGCCCTGGGCCTGGGGAGGGACGGCGTTACCTCCTTGCGCTCCTGGAGCTCGGTGATCATGACGATAAGGGGTGCCTGCTCCTGCCACACCATCTCCCAGAAGTCAGTCACGGTGTGCAGCATGGGGCCCTGGGTGGCAATGTACTCCCGGGGCCGCCCTGCATAGCCCTGCCAAGCACACGGTCCATCAGGGAAGCTGGGGGGACCCTGAGGGCATGGGGGGCCTGTCTCCAGACCACTCCAACCCTTATGGTGCTTTTCTGCCTCTACAGGTGAAAGCCTGAGCCACACATGCTATTTCCTATTAAACATGTCCTTGAAATGCTTTTATAGACCCGACGAGGAAATACCAGGCACCCTCCCCATCCCGCTGGTCCCACCACCCAGGAGCAAGTCCATGACGCTGGCCTTGTGCACCCAAACTCCTACAAGCATCCCCAGGTTATCAGTGTGATGACAGCCAGAGTGATGGGCACCTCAGTGAGGCAGAGCCCACGCAGGGAGCTGCACTCCCTGCCATGGGCATTTCCACAAGGACACACAAGAGTCCCTGGCTCACAGCTCCAGGCATTCTCTGCCTCCACTGTCACTTCCTCCCACAGTATAAAATTAACAAAGACATCAAAAACCTCATGTCCTGCTTCGCCCCATGGCCACCAGCAGTGGGGACAGCGTGCAGTGGCAGCAGGCAGGAGCTGGATGGCAAGCACAGGCAGAGGTGTAGGAAAGCTGTGTCCCAGGGTCAGTAACCAGTTACTCCAGCTCCCAGCTGGAGATTCCATTTAGCAACACAGCAAGGAGTCTGGGACCCAGCTGAGGATGCCCCAGAGATGCTGGGGAGGCATCCCCAGCACCCCAGCTTTTGAAAAAGCAGGGACATAGCACTCCAGGCAGAGCTGCAAAGCTAGAGAGCTTTGCCAAAAGAGATCTCAGTTTAAAATTGCTAAGGATTGTCCTATGAATCCTCTTCAGAAATTATGTATAAGTTCATTTGCTTATCTGCATTTGTAGACTGCCCTTGAGCCAGGTTTAAGGTCTGTGTATGCTGGATCTCCCCAGGGAATTTAATTTAATCACTAAAGTTCAGGGCTAACTTTACAAGATAATTGTTGTTGACTGCCTTACCTGCACTACCAGACAAGTGAAAAGACCTAAAATCTCATACTCAAAAACATTTCATGGAACACCATCAGCAGGAAAGGCATCAGTTCCAGGTGGGGCTGATGTGACCAAAACACCTGCAGAGCCCTCCCAGACTCCTGTGCCTCCCAGGCCTGCCCAGGCAAGCTGGTGTGCTAATTTTGCTGATGTGCCCACAAATTCCTGCACCGTGACACCCTCGGAGAGGTAAGTGGAAGGAAGGGGTCAGGAAATACCAGCTCCACACAGGGACATTGTGGGCACACAAGTGCTCAGGGGCACACCTACGTGTTTGTGCCCAGTCGTGTGAGACCGAGGGGGTGCCACCTATGCCCCGATGTGCAGGGACAGGCTGATGCCTTGTGAGCTGTGGCTGCAGGACCTGGGAGCCCAACCACTCTCCAAGCAGGCAGAACACTCACCGTGATGTAGTTGGCATTTATGTAGCTGTCTTCCTCCTGGTTCCCTGCCCTCCTGAGGCAGACCCGGCTCTCAGGATCTGAAAGATGTGGCAGGTATTACCCCAGGGACTGACTCTACCCATCCCCCCTGTCTCAGCCTCAGGGACTGGATGCTGAGTCCTCCTGCTCTGTGCCATGCTCTGCGCTGTTTTGCACCCTCCCTCAGGCCCATTCTTGCCCCACTTCACCCTCACTGCCCTGGCAAGGCACAGCCTGGGTACATGCCCAAACTCACACATACCACAGTGAGCACATGGGGTAACTCACATGCTGGGGTGATGACCCCCCCAGGACATTCCCACAGCGCCTGACTAGAGCCCAGACAAGTCATTCCATAATATCCTCAGCCTTTACATCCCTAGGGACGTGCCCTTGGGATGTGTCAGACCCCATGGTGGCAGGTGCAACCCAGGCTGGGCTGACTGGCACTGCACCCCTGGGCAGTACACCCAGGGTGTAGCTCCCCACATGCCACCCCATAGCACAGTGTACACCCCCTGCAACACCCAGCTCCTGCAGTGTGGGGAGTAGGAACAAGCACAGCAGGAACACCAAGGGCACCCAGGTGTGCCCACCCCAGTGCCAGGGCTGCTCCGAGTCATCCCTCTCCCGTGAGCAAGCATGGGCAAATGGGAGGCAAAGGGAGGCAGTGGCACGTACTGGGGAGGATGGTTTTGTATCTGTCCTTGAAGGCACGGCCAGGAATCTCCAGCTCCTCCGGATTCACGAAGTTGGGTGGGATTTTCTGCAGGGGGAGGGAACAGCCATGAGGAAAAGCTCACCCAGGGGCCCAGTGGCACCACCAGAGATGCCAGCTCCTGGGATGAGCCCTGTCCTTACCCCAGGTGATGTGGGACTTTTTCAAGAGAGACCTTGTCGGGAAAAGAGCTTGGCATGGGAGGGCAGGACAGGCTTTCCAGGGACCCCAATGGGGTGTGTGTGCACCAGGGAGTGGGGGTACCTCAGGCACCCCTCCCCTCTGTTTGCCCACACTGCCTGCCCTGACACCAGGGCTGTGGGGCACAGCTGGGGTCACAGCCTCCCTCAGAGATGTCCACCCCTGTCTGCCCCGCCATGGCCAGCCCCTGCCACCCCTCCTGTGAGGAGGGAGAGGGAGATGTCGCACCGAAAACTCCTCCTGGAGCTGTGCCAGGCTCTGGGCATGCTGTTGGAGCTCCTGTCTCCTCAGCACGTGGCTGGATGTCCTGAGGAACTTCAGTGTGATGTCCCGTGGTGTGCAGACGGGCTGGATGGGCTCCACGCTCCCCAGAGAACTCATGTCTAGCACCAGTGATACGTTGGAGCCCCTCCTGCAAGGCAAAGGGGTCCCTGGCTGACCCACTGCCACCCAGGGCCAGAAAGACAGCCCATCCCACCACATCATCAGTTAAAACCACCCCACACCGAGCAAAAGGCAGGTGGAGACCCCAGGAGATGGGAGGATTGAGGAATGAGAAACTAGCTGGTCATTTTGCCTTTCTGCTGGGAGGTCCCTGAAGGATTGTGTTGAGATTTACCCTGGGCTGGGCGAGGGGTCAGGGCTGGCTCCACATTCAGACCTGGAGCCTGCACATGGTGGCAGGTGGAGGGCTTTGAGGAAGGAAGTCTGGGGGAGCCCTGGGCATGAGCAATGCTGTGGGTATCCCTGCCAGGGCCGATCCACACTCACCTCTCCTGGAGACGAACATGCTTCTTGGCAGAGGGACTGGGTTTCTCTGGCTTGTCCATGTCTGCCTCAGCTGCCCGGGCTGCCAGGCTGCCCTTATGAACTCTGGAGCACACCAAGCAGGCTTGGACCATGCTGCAGCAGCCACAGAGCCCTCGTCCTGAAGCACAGGGTGGGTCACGGTGGGCCCTCAGCTTCTGGGGAATCACAGAGCCATGAGAGGAGAAGAGGCTGGAAAAGAAAAGGCAGATCTGAGAGATACAATGAGGCTGGGTGGACACCCCAACAGATGGTCTGCAAGCAAGGGATGGAATTTAAGTTCTCAGTTGCCCTGGAACCAGGACCCCCAGCTCCTGTATGCAGGTGGACAGCAGAGGCAGAGCTCCCAGCACGTTCACCCCCTGGGATGTCTGCAGCACTGCAGCCCACACAGACACCACTGGTGACCCTGGCCATGGCACCAAGGACCTTCTGCTTCCCCCGGGGGGAGGACACCCACTCCATGTGTTGGCAGGGCATGATGTGGTTTTGGGGAGCCCCACATGCTCTCCACCTCCATGGGAAGCACATGCTGTCCTGTGTTTCCAGCCCTACCCACCCATGCCTGCCTTGGCCTGGGGACATGGTGGGGAAGAGGGAGAACTGGAACACATGAGCAGATAACCCAGGGAGGGATGTAGCCACTACAGGGAACCTGGGCAGCTCCTGCTGTAGGGAGACACAGATCAGGCTCCCTCAACAGCCTCTTGACTCTGGAGAGGGAGGGATGACCCTGGGACAGTCCTCTCCATCCTGCAGGTCTCAGCAACTGTCAAGAGGAAACTGCTTTATCTGGGTGGTTGAGCAAGAGGTGATGGGGCAGCGCAGTCTGGGGAGGTGCCAGGGCTGCTCCATCACCAGCCCTGGTGATGTGGGGTTGGGGAGATGTAGGTGATGCTTCTTCACCTCTGGGCAGAGCTCCTCATAGTGCAGCACACTGGGATCCTAGGGCTCCTTCTTGTCCCCAGCTCCCTCCATGAGGAGGGGATGGACCCATGGAGACCAGAAATGATGCAGAATCAGAGCTCTTGGTGGGCAAAGAGTGGGATCCCAATCAGCCCATCTGCTCAGGGGGGTTTTGAGGAGAGCTGAGTCCACATGGTGGCTGGGAACACAGCTGGGGCAGGAGCTGTTCCCCATGACTCCCAGCTACCCAGTGCCCTTTCTGGGGGTGGCAATGGCACCCCTGCCACACATACCAGCCCCGTGCACCATGCCTTGTGCCCCATGCAGGGTGTTCTGGTGCCCCCCAGCCAGGCAAGGCATCAGGAGCTGCAGCACCAGGAGGGATCCTGGCCAGAGAGAGCCCAGGCTCCCGTCCCAGCAGCTGTCCCTTGTGCTCCAGCCAGGAAGCACCTGGGAGATGCCCTGGCCAAGATCCTGGCTAGCAGAGAGATGCTCTGGGAAGAGCCCCAGCTGCCAGCACCTGATGGGAACGTGCTCCCATCACCCTGTCCAGCATCCCAGCCCTGCCTGGGGCTGCCTGGCTGCAAGGACATGCCCACCACCCCTGGGCACCAGGGCCTGGTGCTGCCCAGAAGGGATCTCCTCTCCAGAGGGTGGCACGGGTGGGCTGGGGGGCTGCCTACCTGCTGCCCCGCGGTGTGGGGTCGTCGGTCCCGGCACAGACCCACGGGCACGGCGCGTCTCGCTCTGACACCACGGTTTGAAAGTGTTCAGGAAGCTGCTTATCAAAGGAGCTGCTGCCTCTGCTGCTTCCTCTCCCTCCTTCTCCCCCACCCTGCCTGCCGCCCACACACATACCGGCCACATCTCTGCAGCTCGGCTCTGCTGGGCCGCCTGCACACCCAGCCCTGCTCCCCACGGCCACCCCCCTCCTGAATCCTGCATCTCTGCCTGCAGCCTGGCCCTCCAAAAACCCTGGGGTGCCTCCACCGCCATCTCTGGTGGGGCTGGTGGGGTGTGCTCAAAGCCCTCTGTGGCAAGAGCACTGGTGCCACCCATGGAGCATGGAGTGACTGGCAAGACCTGGCCAGAGGAGGCCACTGGCAGGGGATTGAGGTGGGATGCTGCACGTGGTGCAGTGGTGCTGTTCTGGGGGCACCAGACCCCACATCTCCTGCAGGAAGCCAGGATGAGTCCTCCCATCCCTGCTGTCCTTCCCTATCCCCTTGCCCAGGCTGTGTCCTGGCCATTCCCTATCCCATTGTGGGATGAGCCAGGGCTCACTCAGTGCCTCCTACCCTCAGTGCCTGGCCATGTGCAGTGTGCTCCTTGTGCCACCCCACTATCCTCCAACCCATGTCCATGGCACCCAGCACCCCTCTGCACCCACGACCATCCCCGGGCACCTCAGGGGAAGATGTGTGGGCTCCCCCTCCAGCAGGGCAGGGGGTGTATTTGGGGAGAGAGATCCCTGGAGAATCTGGCTCAGGTAGGACAGGTCTGCCCTTGGGGCACTGCACATCCTTCCTGCCTCATCCCCATCGCTCTTCCTGTTTGCTCTTGCCCGGGCTCTGCGCAGACACTGAAGCTTCCTTCCTCCTCAGCCCCCACCCTGCTGCTCTGCAGCGGCTCCCATGCACCCCACCAGCCCTCATGGATGCCACATCCCAAACACCTTTCCCCTCGTGTGCTCTGCAGGCTCCTCCACACTGCCCCAGGGAGCCCCCAGCCTGGGCCACCTCCAGGCCACCTCCAGCCCAGCTTCTTGCAGTGATTGTCCTGTCCCTGGGATGTGCAGTGCCAGCACTGCTGGTCTCTGAGCTGGAGAGGTGCATGTCTGTGCACACCTGTGTGTTTGCAGCTAAGGTGCCAGGACAACGTCTTCCCTGGGCTACCCTGGCAGTGCCACCTTCTACTCAAGAGTTGGGAGATCGTAGGACCCAAGCTCTGGAGCAAAGTGCTGGGCTTGGCCAGCAGCAGAGCAGCCTTATCCTGAAGACAAGGATCACCAGTACCTGTGTCTTAACATCAGATCCCAGGATGGCCTGAGGACAGACTGAGGATTGCTCTCTGCCCTATGTGGGATGACAGAATGTGTCTGCTCTTCCCTCCCACCCTGACAGAACTCAGGAGTTCCTAAGACAACCAGCACTGTAGTACATAACAAGGTGGCTGCAATAAGCTTGCTCTCAGTAGGAACCAGAGGAAAGAGGGTTCTCTGCTGAAGTATCAGTCTGCATTTCTGAGACCTCCTGGCCCCTACATGCTTCTGATGGAACCCAGAGTGCTTCCACCCACCAGCGTGGCTTCTCCTCCTCCCCTCTGCTGAAGCACCAGCAGACTGAGGAGGTGTGTCTGAGGGGAGGGAGAACATGGGAGGGGACAAAGACCTGTGGAGACCCGCAGCACAGAAGTCAAGCTGTTGGTGGGACACGAGGCATGAGCTGGTGGAGATAGACTGGGTGTGAGGGAGACCAGAAGAAGATGGGCCCAGAACACACTGCTTGACCCAGGGCACTTTTCAGCTTTCAGTGCCACTCCTGCAGTAACCTGCCCCCTGCATCTTGTTGCACTCACCCACAGGTCTGCTGCCCTCCTGGGAATGGCACTTGCAACCCCTGCCTGCCTGCCCACCCACCAGGGCACATGGCAGATGCACATCCACACGTGCAGAGAACATGTCCCTGGTCACTCATCTGTGTCCACCCATGCAATGACATCCCAGATGTGTCCACACACACACACACATCACTCCTGGGCACATCACTCCTGACCACCTCTGAGCACCAGGCTGGAACATGATGCTGCCAGCTGGCTCCTCTGGAGGGGCACCAGCAGGGGCTGCAGAGGGGTTCAGCAGGCAGCAAAGAGCCAGGAGTGTCTCTGGCCAGTGGTGCAAGGCAAGGGACTGTGCCTTTCATGTGCAGCCATGCTCATCCCCTGTCACATCACCAGTTCTGCACCAACTGCATCAGGCTGGCCAGGGGTGCAGAGTGGGAGCTGCTGCATCCTACAAGCAGGGACTGCTGGGGCCAGGAAGGACCTGGTTTGGGGGGGAGAGGGTGTCCAGTCTGTGGGCAGATCCCAAATCAAGGACAGTTTGCTGTAAGGACAGAACCAGGACACCAGGGCAGTCACTGCCATTGTAATCTGCCACAGGCAAAGAGGAACCTGACAGTCCCCAGAGGGCAAAGCCCCGGAGGGGATGGGGGGAAGCAAACCTGAAGGAAACGGCTCTAGGGGGGAGGGTCCCATAGGGTCACAGCTGTGCCCCTCACCTTCCTGCCTTCCTTGGGAAGGAGGGGTCAAGACCCAGAACAGGAACATCCCTTGTTCCCCAGCTCTCCTCTCTGCTCTGGCCTTGGTGGCAGCGGCGTGTCAGGGGTTATGATGATGCCCAGAGTGGTGCTGGGGCAGTGGAGGGTTGGTGATGGAGAGGCAGACATGGTGGGAAGGGTCCTAGGTGTTACCAGCCATTCACTCTGGCCCAACCAGGGACGTGCCAGACACGGGATCCCCTGTGTCCCCTGTCTGTGGACACCTGTGCATTAATCTATTGGGATGTAGGGACTGGAGAGGAGTGTGGCAGAGCCTCAGGGCTCTGAAGTATGGCTGTGGGTTTACTTTCAGCAGCATATGGGGACCCTACAGAGTGGGTGCTCTGAGGAGGAAGATTTACCCCTGACTGGTACTTGCTGGTTGTTCACTTGCATTTTACAACTCCACTTCCATGGGATCCCCTTGCATCTCTGGCCATGATCTCAGAGCCAGATCCTCTTGTGGAGAGAGCACCTTCCAGCTCCAGTCCAGGAGCTGTTCTTCCCACTAAAACCCAGCCAGCCCTTATGCCCATTACTGCCTCCCAGCCTCCTGAGCATGGGCTTCTTCACCCAGCCTCCCTGCCCAGACCCACACACTCCAACACCCCTCCTCACCCTCTCCAAACAGCAACTTAGCCCCAAAGTCACCTCAGCCCAGGCAGGCACCAAACTGGCACCCCCACAGCCTCACTCCCTGGGACTGCCTGCCACACCATGCCCCCATCACCTTTGGGTCCGCCACTCGGGAAGGGCTGCTCCTCCTTCCGCTGCCACGGCTGGGATTCAGGACGTCCTGCAGGCTTTTGGAAATTAGCCCATCTCCTCCACTGCCTAAACATCGCTCACAGGCTTGAAGGTGAAGCAGCCGCCTCGGGGCTGAGCAGGCTCGGTGCAGAGTGGCCGATCAGCTCCCTGCGGGCGTGAGGACGGTGCAAGGATGCGGTGCAGGGAGCCGGAGCATCCCGCAGAGCCGCCCGCGGGGCTGTGCGAACAGCCCAGGTACCGCACCTCGCCGGGGACAGCCAGGACCCGGAGCTCAGGGAAGCACCTCCGCAGATTGTTTTTCCGGAGAACAGCGTCTCTCTATTCCGGAGTCCTCCACGGGAGCGCATTCCCAAGGACAGCCCCGGCACTCCGCGCTGGCGGGGCTGTCAGAGCCCGCAGCGCCGCACCGCATGCGAGCCCGGAGCCTCGAGCATCCCACCGGGCTGGAGATGCTCCTGGGCACGCACGGACAGCATTGGATGTGTGACCTTTCCACCCTGTGCAGAGTTTGCTCCTGCTCCTGCCTGGCTCGGGCTGGGAGCAATTAAGCAATTGCTGGTTCGTCTTGCCAAGGCATCGCCAGTGATCCTGCCAGCCCCTGCGCTTCTGTCCTCTCCTCAAGGAGAATCAGGAGGAGGGTTTAGCACCTGGATTTCTTGCTTAACTGCTGAGTATTTTTTCTTCTTTCAGTCACTTGGTTTGTTCAGCCTAGAGAAGAGGAGACTGAGGGGAGATCTCAGTGCAATCTTCAGCGTCCTCATGAGTGGAAGCAGAGGGGCAGGTACCAATCCCCTCACTCTCATGACCAGTGACAGGACTCAGGGGAATGGCTGGAGCCGAGGCAGGGGAGGTTTAGGTTAGAAAGGGAAAAGTTTTTCACCCAGAGGGTGGTTGAGCAATGGAACAGGCTCCCCAGGGAAGCGCTCACAGCCCCAGGCTGTCTGAGTTCAATAAGCATTTGGACAATGCTCTCAGGCACAGGGTGAGATTCTTGGGGTGTCTTGCATAGGGCCAGGACTTGAACTCAATGATCCTGATGGATCTCTTCCAACTCAGTATATTCTCTCATTCTGTGACTGCTGAGTACTTTTGATTTCTGGAATTAGGCATTCTCCCATATCTCCTGCAAACAAGCTGAGCTTTCCTGCAAGTTTGCCAGCAGAAAGGCAGAGCAGGTGAACCACCAGCCCCACTGGGGAGGGCTAACAGTGATGTGAAGCTGGTGCTGTTGTGGACTAAAGAGGGTGCCTTGGCACAGGAACAGCTCCTGCTGGGATGGGTGTCCCAGAGGGAAAGTGCTTTATATCAGCTTGGTTTATTCCTCTCCTCATGTGGGAACAAGCTCTCCCCATTCATTTTACAATGGAGTAATTGCATGGGGGATTGTTCTTAAGTCGAGTGTATAGAACCATAAAATCACAGAAATATTGAGGTTGAAAAATCCCTCTAAGATCATCAAATCCAGCTGTTAACTGAGCACTGCCATGTTCATCACTAAACCATGTCCCTAAGCGGGGAGGGTAGAGGGGATCTAAGCCAGTAGAGGGGACCAAACCTCCAAGGTGTTGAGACTTTGACCTCTCTAGCCAACAAATACCAGTGGAGAAGCCACAGAGGCACAGCAAGAGCCACTGAGCAACTTTTGGTCACCCAGGACACACTGCTGGAGACACAGCCCCAGCACGTGTGGCAGCACCTGGCTCATCCACCTGCCACTTGGGCTTGTTCTGTGCTTCCCTGGCTGCTTCTAAGAGAGCTGTGCTTTTGAAAAGGCTGCCTGAGAAACGTTGTGTGCCTCAGTTTCCCCTGGGGAATGAGCTGTCACCTTGCTTGGGACACCTGTGGGGTGGCAGCAACAGCTGCCCCAGGCCAGGAGACACACACACATGTCCTCTTGGGGGGCTCCACACCACAGCACCTGCCTGCAAAACCCTGTGAGCTCTGTGGGCAAGGAGAAGTCTCCCAAGAACAGGAAAACCCCCCCCAACTCCTCCCCACAGGACACAGGGCAAAGCAGCTCTCAATAAAAAAGGCACAAAAAGGCCTGAAAATCCTGAAGCCCCATCATGTTATTCCTATCCCAGGTCCTTTGACACCCTGGAGCAGTGGGGGCCAGCACAAGGGCTGAGCCTGTTGCCCAGCCCAGCCAAGCCTGGCTGGCTTTGCCCTGCACGACCCTGCTGTCCCCAGCTCAGGCTGCTCCCTCGGGGGGACACTGAGCCCAGTTACCTCTCACCGGGTGCAGGGGCCATTACCAATAACAGGAAATGAGCTGGGCAGGAGGGGCAGGAGGGAGAGAGAGAGACCCAGAAAGAAAGGAAGTGGTTAGAAAGCACTCACTTCCATTTTTGCAGCCAGGGAGCCTGTGCCCATGCGCCACTGGGCTTGGGGAAACAGTGCTGGCTTTCCTCAGGCTGATCTGGTCTGGGATCACCAGTGGGTTTTTATGATGAAGGCACAGATCCTCTTCTAGCCCCTGATATCATCTAGAAGGAAGATAATGAACTAGGGGTTGTTGAAATAGCCATCAGCCAACATCTCGTGCAGAAATAGGTGTGGTTGAGTCCAACCAATGCCAAATTGGTCACTGCACGGGGGTTAAGCTTCTTAACATGGCTAAGGACAGACTGTGCTCTAAGGACTGCCTGTACCCTCTGGCCCCAGCAGAGGATGGATCTGTGGAAGCAGCTGCCTGGGGCCAGAGGGCCAGGGAGGATACACCAGCAGCTTCTATTTCAGGAAAAATGTCTCCCCTGAAAGGGTGATCAGGCACTGGCACAGGGTGCCCAGCGTGGAGTCACCATCCCTGGAGGTGTTCAAAAGATGTGGGGATGTGGCACCTGGGGACATGACAGTGCTGGGTTAATTGTTGGAGCTGTTGATCTTAGAGGGCTTTTCCAACCTGAACAATTCTGTGATGATTCTTGCATAGCGAGTGGCAGAGCCCCTGACAGCCATGGCAGGTCCCAGCTCTCCAGCTGGAGGACTGGCCATGTGTGAGCAGAGGCAGCCAGAGGGCAGCAATGCAGAGGCAGAATGCAGATCAGCCCAGTGCTGCTCCTCCAGCTCAGGCCATGAAAGAACGTGGGCCTGCCCTCTACTGAAAGCTGTTCTGGGTTGTGCTTTCTGGCCTCAGAACTTCAGGAAGCTGTCACGTAGGGCTCCTGCTGGGAGATGCTGTGCGATGCCCCAGAGTCCCTCATGCAGCCATAGGTCTGAGCCATGGGAGCTCACAGGGCACAGAGTCTGTTTTACCCCAGTTCCAGGCATCAG
This sequence comes from Margarornis squamiger, assembly GCA_035222235.1. NCBI lineage: Eukaryota > Metazoa > Chordata > Aves > Passeriformes > Furnariidae > Margarornis > Margarornis squamiger. Next base: position 1,201,603 of record JAWWTY010000071.1, on the reverse strand, counting down.
AAATATTCTTGCCAGCTCACAATGGGAAAGCCATGGTGCTCAGAGCCACAGATGCCCCAGATCTGGAGGAAAACCAACTGTGAGCTTTTTAGTTTCTTTTCTTCTGCTGTTGGGGCTGAGGGAAGTCCCTAATTGCTCTGTGGTGAGGGACACCTTTTCTGCCAGCAACTCGAAGAATGGAGCCATGGAGCTTTTGGCACTGGAGGATAAATCGAGGCAGCAACTGGTGTCACCAGAGCCTGGGATACAGCACAGGTCTTGGGCTTCTTTCCTGTGAAAGCCATGCCTTGTCAAACAGCAACTGCTCCATCACCCAAGGCTGCCGAGCACCCTGCCCTGCTCCTTGCCAGCAGGGACACAGGGTCAAGCCACAGGGCTGGCACCAGGGTGGTGTTTGTAGTGATCCTGAGTAAGGCATTGGGTCTGCCAGCACAGGGGGACAGCAGCAGATCAATACCTGGTGGGCAGGTCACTGTGCAGTGCTGCAGCTGCTGGTCCACTGTCCTTCTCTCCCTATACCTCACTTTTGTTTATGGGGGGCATTTTGGGACAGGGTGAGTGCCCCTGTAATGCAGGATAGGGCCAGCACCTGCCTGTGGTGCTGGGGCCCAGGTGTGTGATACCAGGACAGGGTAGGAGGGATCTGTGCTGCTGGTGAGCAGGGAAGAGGGTGAGGAAGCACCAGCTGAACACTCACAGGGCTGCAGAGAGGGGTGCAAAGCCAGTGAGCTCTGCTTTCAGCTGGGACAGGCCACCCCTGCCCTGCACACCACCAGCCACCTTGACATCAAGACCGTCCCATTGCTGTGGGTCTCCTGAGCCTCTCCCCAGAAGCATTAGTGGGGATGCCTCAGCACACTTTGGGCTTGCTCCACTTTAGGGAGCTGGAGGCCAGCCAGAGGCCCCACAGAGCCCTGGTGCCACAGCCTGCAACAGATGCCAGACAGGAACCCTCTGCCCACACCAGCTGGGCAGGAGATGTCATGTGTGGGGCCGTATCTTGCAGAGCTGGCTGGCTCTGGAGCCCTGGCAGGACCCCCCATATCTGCCTTTTGCTCCATCCCTGCAAAGGGCTGGTTTATGTTTCTGTCATGGTCAGGGATGACTGAGCCTGTAAGGATCCAGGATGGACCCTGAGGAGGTCCAGATGGATCCTGTCTCCCACGAGGAGTCAGGACAGATTTGAGCAGTGACAGCCACCCTGTGTGTCAGTGTCCTCTCTGCTGCCTCTTCCCCAGCGACCAGACAGGCTCCAGGACCTGACACAGGCTGTCAGCACACACTGTGCCAGTGGTGTCTTTTAACAACATGCAGCAAAGGAGGGCAAAGGTGGTGTTTGTCAATGGAGAAAATATCTGTGTGTTTCCCTGGAGACCTGGTGGGATTGTCCCACCAGCCCTGGTACCCTCCAGGACAGAGGGGAGGTCAGTGACAGGCAGAGAAGAAGTGGGAAGAGCTGGGCAGGGGGCTCTGGGCTGGAGCAGAGGAGTGGGGGCTGGAGCTTGTGGGAACCAGCAAGCAGGTGACCTTGCCTGTGTGCACCACTGCAGACAGGCTCCAGGGGAGCAGGGATGGACCCCAGGCTGGAACAACAGGGATGGCAATGATGGAGACACTCACTCTGCACTCCTGGGAGATACAGCAGGGGTATGCCACAGGGCACCCTGCCCTTGTCCCTGCCTTCAGCAGCATCCCACAGCCCAGCAGTGCCAGGCCATTCCTGCCTGCCACAGCACCAGGAGCACACTGAGCCCAGCAATGCCCTCTTCCCAGGCAGGGCAGCCTGTGGAGCCACTGGCCATGCCTGTGAGGAGTTTGTCAGGCCATGGGAAGGTGTCTGCTAAGAATCACCAGCCAGGCTGTGTATGCAAGTGGTATCCTTGGCCTGGGAGCAAGCACAGGTCCAGGGATGCTTTCAACCCAGAGGGGAAGGAATAGCACTGGCTTCTGCTTCAGGTCTCCAGCAAAGGTCACAGCTGATCCTGGAGCTGATCTTTTCTGACCTCTTCTTCTGCCACATGTCAAGCAGCAGGAATGTGTCTCCTGGGTGAGGGTCTGCTCTGGGACCAGGCTCTGTGCAGGCAAGTCCTCTGCCCCAGAGGTGCTGGAAGAGCTCCTTAGAAAACAGGAAACCACTCGACCAAAAAAAGCAGTGAAACATTCCCCTTATTCTGTGATGTTTGTTGTTTTAGGCTGTCCCAGCCAAGCGGCTCAAGCCAAGCAGCAGCCAGGCTGATCCCACAGAGCCTTGAGGCCGTCCCTCTGGGCCCCACTGTCAGCCCAGTCCTGCTGTCCTGCCCATAGGAGATGCAGGACAGCGTGGCTTTGTGGCCCAGATGCAAATGCACTGCTACTGAAAGCCCAGGAGAGAATGAGAATGCTCAGAAGAGCTTGATGCTCCCATTACCAGCGTGCTCTCCCTCCCTCCCCTCCAGCAGCAGAGCAACTCTGTTTCCCGGTGTGTGGCTGGTAAACTGAGGCAAGGCAGGTGTGTTCCAGCTCAGAAGTGAAAATAGTTTCTGCCAGTGCTTTGGGTAGGCACCAGCTCTCCAGGTCTGGCATCTGTGAAGGTCTCCAAGCCCCACAGTCTCTCCATGCCCCCAAACCCTCAAGCCAGGATGTTCAACTCAGTGGACACTTCACTGGGGACCCCTGGACAGACAAGGCTGATCTGTGTGTCGCCCTACAAGACCCAGCAAATGGTCCCACCATCCCAACTCAAGCAGCAGAGGCCTTGGCTAGAGGGACAGACAAAACTGTCAGCAGGCAACAGTGGAGGGGGCTGATCCTGCATCCCTCTGCAACAGCCTCACCCCTGCTCCAGAACTGCAGCACCCGCCTGCTGAGGCCAAGCTTGTGCCAGCAAAGCCTTTGGCAACTGACGGCTGTGGGACCCGTGCCTGTGGCCAAGACATGTCCCAGGGAGCAACTTCTGCTGGATGGCTTCAGCAGTGCCCTGGGGAGCAGCCAGGCTGTGCCAGCCCCCACTGTGCCTCTGCCTGGGGAGGGTGACAATGGGGGTCCCTGCAGCTGGGGACCAGAGGGGGTCCCCCAGCTGCTCGTGAAGGAGCAGAGCTGCTTTTCTGGGGGCTGGATGCAGAAAGCAGCACGCACTGCTGACAGTGGATGAGACAGGATCGTGTTGTGTTTGGCTCCAGGAGCTGCTGGAGATGCCAGGGGAAGCTGAGGAGCTGCAGAAGCAGCGACTGCCAAGCTGCAGCCACGCTGTGGGGACAGAAGGACAGAAGCAGCCCTGAGTGCCACATCACAACTCCTCAGGACTGCCATGGTGAGAGACCCGTCCCCATGCCCTGGCACCCTCAAAGGTGTCACAGCTATGGGGACAAGTGTGGACAGACTGTGTAAGCCTCAGTCCAGGGCTTGCAGCTGGGCACAGTGGTGGTGTTGGTGGTGGCAGTGGCATTGGTGCTGGCACTGGGGCAGGCAGCAGTCCGCTCACAGGAGACGTGGGAGAGGGAAAGCAGCCAGGCAGCAAGACAGGACAATGCCCTGCCTGCGACCTGAGTGGCCAAACAGATCTCCCTCCCACCCAGCAACATGGAGGATGGGCGGGCTTCGTGTTTACTCCTCCAAGAAAGAGACCTTCCTCCTGAAAACAAAACCTTTTGTGTGCAAATGCAGCTGTCTGCAGGTTTGTTTTTATACAGGAAACTTTGAACCAGAGGCTGGAGCTGGTTTCGTTTTGAGGTGGGATTTTCAGGACATGGAAGTATTTGGAAACTGAGCCGCTTTCCAAATTTGGAGGCTGGGTTTTTACATCACTGCTGAGCATGGCAGCAGTGTCCAGGGCTATTGCTGTCCCTCTTCCTGCTGTCTGCAGAGAGCTTTAGCCCAGCTGAGGCAGGGGGGACACTGGCAAGGATGGGTGTCCATTTGCAGAAGGCTGAGCCCCTTGGCTGGTGGCTGAACCATGTGTGACCCTCCCTGGTGGGACCAGCTGCTATCCATTCACCAGGGTGAGCATAAGTGCCCTCCTGGACAAGCTCTTGGGATTCTCCTGAGCCAACACACCAGCTCCTCTCAACCCCTCTTGGTGTAGGACTGAGGGGGCCAGGATGCCTTCACTTTGGGATGGTGCCTGGTCTGATGGCACTCAGGGCAGCAAAGCCTTAAGCGATCACAGCCCACAGACACCTTTAGGGCTGATTACCTGGGCTGGATGGCTGGCCTGGCTCCATCACAGACCTAGGGCTCTCCCTGTCCCTCTTTGCAGCAGCAGCAGCAGCACCAGGGGATGCTCCCCACATCCAAGGTTCCCCAGCACCGGGCTGAACCCGCAGCACGCGGGGCAAACCGGGAGGTGTGAGCCGTGCCCAACCTGCAGCGGGGCAGGCTGAGCCCTGCTCTCAGGGGGCCACAGGAGACATCCCTGTCCAGCTGATCCCTCCTCCCCAGCATCCTGCAGCTGAGAGCTGGGCGAGCCCAGGCGGGCCTTCCCACCCGACCAGCTCAGACTTGAGCGTCAGGGAGAGCAAACAGCGAGTGCGAGCGTGCCAAGGTGACACCGCCTGCGCCAGGTGTGCAGGGACGGGCTGTGGACCACACCGGGGACACCCACCAGCCGAGGTACCGCTCACATTCCCTGTCCCCCTCCCTCTTCCCAGGTGCGTGATTGGAGCCGGGATGCGTGATTGCGGCAAGGGAAGGAGTGGGGACCGTGCTGTGCCCTGGCACAACGCGGGCAGACCCGATGGCACAGCCCCGGGAGGGTGGCAGGGGATGGGCAGCCCCTGAGCTTGGCTGTGCCAAGGAGCAGAGGCTGGCACTCCCACGGCTGTGCCTGCACGGGGGGATCTCGTGCGTGGACTCTTTAGAATGCATGAGTGGGCACCGGGAGCTACTTCTTGGCTCTGTGAGTGTGGCATCCTGGCAGCACCGGGCACCTTTGCTGCCAGCCTGTGCTGGCACTGCGTCGCAGGGTGGGAGCAGAGCCCCACAGGGTTCCACAGGCTGTTGGCGATGGGGTGGGTGATTTTGGGGCCATCCAGGTGCTGCCAACACTGCTTGCAGCTGATGTGGGGCAGGCACCGTCTAGGCTGCTCTCAGCCCTCCCTGTTGAGCGCCTCTTGCCTGGCCAGAGGAAGAGGAGTCCTGAGCCTGCTCAGCCCCAGGGGCGGCACCCGCAGCCCGGGGGTGCAGAGCAGGTCTGCCCGGCTCTGCCGGCTTTGGGCGTGTTGGAGTCACCGCAGCCCTGCGCTCCCCAGCTCTGCAGGCGCCTGGCTCGCACCCACAGGCATCCCGGGCTCAGCTGCCAGGGCTTCAGCAGCGAGCGGGGGCGAGCAGAGAGCATCACCCAAGTCACGGTGACAGAGTCACTCCTGCCACTGCTGGCTGTCCCCCAGCCCAGGCAGCGTGCAGAGAGGGGTGATGTTCCCCACTGCCTGCCTGCCCTCCTCCCACCAGCAAAAACGGGAAGAGCTCCAAGGTCTGAAAGCGTGGGGCAGGAGGCGGCAGCAGAGTTGGCAGGGCTCCGTGTGGGAATGATTAAACACTTGGAAGGGTTTGGAGCAGGAGCATCCCAGTGCTCTAGGGTTTAGGGCTGGAGAACCGTGGCGTGTGAACCTTGCAAAAGCAGAAGTCCCAGCAGCACCTGCATCCTTTGCAGGCTTTGCCCTGGGAACAGCCTGTTCCCCTTGTTCCTCACTTGCAGCCCCGGGCAGCACTAGGCACCTCAGAGGTGGCAGAGGGGAGAAATCATGGCCTGGGGCAGTTCACAGCCCTGGTGGGCACCAGGAGGTATGGAAGGGAAGGGATTGAAGGGATGCTGTTGTTGGGCAGAGGCAGGACAGGAGCCCCAGAGCTGCTCCCAGCCCAAACCCAGAGGCACCAGTGCCCCATATCAGGAGGCCTCTGGGCACACATTGTCACAGGGTGCCTGTTGGATGCACAGGGTCCTGCTCAGGGACAGATGGCAGAGCTCCCCATGGGGACATCAGGGCTGCACGTCCAGACAGGGGTAGAGGTTCCTCTGTGCAGTGACAGCATTGCTCACAGCACCAGGCCATGGCTGTGCCCTCTGAGTGACAGGCTGAGTCCCTCTGGGAGCATCCTTACCCACGTGCTGTCCCTCCAGCAGGCACACCACAAGGCTATCCCATGCCCAGCCTCAGGAGCATCAATGTCACCTTGCACACGCCATGTGACACAACTGGGACCCTTGGATGCCACAGGCACACACTCTGCTGCCCACCCTGCCCACCCTCATCCCAGCAAGTGCTTCCCAGGGAGGTCTGTAGTCCTGCCAGGTGTGCAGGACCACGATCAAGTCAGGGAGATGCCTCAGCAGGGACAAGCCCAGCGCTGCCAGCTCTGCACCCAGGGCACCTGGAGAGAAGGCCAATGCATGGGGTATGAAGGGGTTGGACCCTGCTGTGCTCTGAGGTTGGCACTGCCCAGGAGAACAGCCCAGAACCTTTGCCAGGCAGTGCCTTTGCACTGTGGCTCTTGTTCCTCAGCATAAGCAAAACCTGACACCGCAGTGATGCCTTCAGGAATGCCCTTTCCCATCTCTGCTCCTGGATGATCCTTTCGGGTCACTGGGCAAGGACAATCTCCCGTGCCGAGGCTCTGCCCCTTGCCAGAGGTGGTGGCTTGGCTTCGCAGTCCCGCGGTCCCCTCCCAGCTCTGGCCAGCAGAGCTCTCCAGTGTCACAGTCACAGTCGGCGGGGCGTCCCCATCCCCCTGCGCCTTGCGGTAGCTTTCGCTGCCTCGTGGAAAATGTGATGACTCGGCAGCCCCTGAGTTTCCAGGCCTGGTTCCAGCTGCTGGGTGGAGAAACCTTCTGCAGTCGTCTTTGGGTCTGGCACAGCTGAAGGCTTCACTGTTGGGGGGACCAGAGGGGAGATCTGGCATCCTCAGCTGAAGGAGGACTCTCTCTCTCTGTCCCTACCTGTGGTGGCATGGTGTCAGCGAGGTGGCTGCAACAAGGGCAGTGCTGGCATGGGAGGAGCAGCTTCTTGTCCTGTATGGAGGCTGTTGAGCCCTGCAGCAACAGGGATGGGGCCTGGGTTTGGCTCCCAGCAGTGCTTTGGGCTGTTTCCACTGCAGGCATAGCTTTAACTCCCCGAGCTCAGGGAGCACAGCCACCGGGACCCGAGGTTAAAGAAGTGGGGCTGGTATGCAGGAGTGTTCCCATGGCAGGGGGTTGACAGCTCAGTGTGCCCTGTGATGGGCTACCAGCAGCATGCCAGAGGCTGAGAAACCTCCTGGGACACCTCCTGGTCCGTGCTCAGAGGCCAATCCCATCCTGGTGGGCAGCAAAGCATCCCCCAAGCCCATCCTCATGCCAAGTGGGGGATCAGCTCTCCTCCTGGATGAAGAGGTGTGGGGTAGTGGCACAGCATGGCAGGGAGATCCAAGGGGACAGAGACACTGTGCTCCAGGAATCCCTGCTTGACTGCCCAGCCCAGAGACCAGAGAGGGTTGAACAGACCCTTTGCTCCTTGGGCAAACCAGTGTCTGGAGAAACTGCCTTGGTGGGGGAGTTGTGTCCCCACACAGGTTGGTTTCCAACAAGCTCCTGAGATGCCACATCCCACCCTTGTGACTCTACCCAGGGTGGCTGGAGGTGGAGAGGGCCAGCTTGGCAGACAGGGTGGTGCAGGGGCACCGAGGCTGTGCCCAGCCAGGTGCAGTGAGTGTGCACGGGCTCAGCTTCTCCCCAGCTGGGCAGGGCAGGTACAACCCAGCTGGAGTTTCCCAGGACTCCAGTGACTGGATTTGCCCTCTTGCTGGCCTGGGGCTGCTCTTTGGTGTGCTTTGAAGCTAGAGGAGCCCCACCTTGACGCTGCAGCCTGGAAAAACCTCCTGTCTGTGCCACTACTGCAGGGGACACTGCCTTTGACACTGGAGGATGCAACATCTCTTTCCAGAGTTTTCCTTGGTAACCAAGGGTCCCACCTGACTCATACCTCTGGATCACAATTCCCATCCTCACACCCAACACCTGCTTCATCAGCCAGGGGCTCCTCCAATTCAGCTCTACCATCACCTGCCACACTTCAGGGACACCACATGGTCCCCAGCCTGCACTGCCTGTGCTGCCTCTGCCCCAGCCATCCTCCAGGTGACCCTCCAGGCTGCCCAAGGCAGAACACAGCCCTATGCTCCCCATCCAAAGTGGGGTCACCTCTGCTGACAGCCTCTATCCTGCCATGGATCCATATGGGGACATCCACCGAAAGCCTCTTTGCAAATGCATTTTGGGGACCAGCCAGCCATAACCTTCCCAATCCCGCCCTGGGCCCCTGGGTAAATCTGGCAAGCCCTCACTGTAGCGGGGAGCTCCAGCCTCCTCCCAGCTGGCTGCAGCCACCCAGCTCTGGAAACAGGCCTTTAAAAACAGTCCCCAGACCACTGGAGACGGCAGCAGCCAGCTCCAAACCTCCCACTGCCTGGGTCCTGGAGCAGGGCCCCCTTCCCATCCATCTCAGTGGCTGGAGGATGTCACCCCCAGCACCCCTGAGCACCCATTCAGTTCCCCAGCACACCAGTGTCTGGCAGCAGGGATAGGTGTCTCCAGAGCTGGCTGTGCAATGGTTCATGGGTCAGCCCCATCACCCCAGGTGCTGGTGCACCTCAGTCTCAAATGCTTATCAGGGGGGCTCTAAGAGCCAGGGCTCTTACCCTGGGCACCCATCACTTGAGTGGGTGGCCCCTGCTATATTTTGCATTCAGCCCTTGAAGCTGCTGGTATTAAGGGTTAAAAATCTTGCCTGTGCTGGAGCCAAGGCATTGCTTTTGCTCCCACCCTGATCTCTGTGTCCCTCATGCTGGGCTGAGTGGCAGGGCCAGGGCCCCTTTACCCTCAGCCCACTCCAGGCAGGGGACTGGACCTCTGCAGAGACGTGACTGTGGCCACGGACCCAGACTCCTGGCACCAGTCCCATTTGGCCAGGACCTGGGAAATTAACTGTCACCCATACAAAGGGAAGGGGACTCATGCTCTCTGTCCCCTTTCCCAACTGGATCCATCAGCCTGGGGGCTCTCAGAAAGGTTGGGGGATGGACCTGGGGTTGGAGATGGGTCCTAGACCAGGTTCTTTGTTTCCCCCTTGCTTCTCAATTGCATGCAAGAGCTGAGGCTTTCCATGTCTTTATCCAGGCACTGTGGTTGCTCTGTCTATCACAGGTCCCACTTGACAAACCTCTGAGTTTTTTGGCAAGGGATTCTGCTGTCCCAGAGAGCAGCTGGGGGCTGTGTCCTACACTGACAGCTTGGTGGTTCAGAGCAGAGCAATGAGCAGAGCTTGAATAGCCCCCATTGGTGGCTCTACTGGCTACTGGGACAGACTCCCACGGCCACAAAAGCTGCACTGGCTTCCGGACTGATGCATCACTGAACCTCTTCTAGCACTGTCCCAGATCTCCAGCGCTGATGTGAAGCCAATGGCATCTCTGCTCTGAATCAGAGCTGGCATTCCGCCACGCATTGCACAGACTCCGCACAGCACCGCAGAGCGCGGCCCCGCGCGTTGCTGTGCGCGGCATCCCCTCAAAGCAAAGTGCCTACCCAGGGCACAGCTCACCCCAGCCACACCCTCACATGGGCAAAGCGTGGTCCTGGCGTCTCTGTGCCCGCGGGGTGCCGTGCCCAGGAGCCTCTCACAGTGTGCATCCCCCGCGCACAGACACACGCTCCAGTCCCTGCCCCTCGGCGTGCCCAAACCCCCGTCCCACAGCCGCACCTGCGCTGGAATTAATGCCCACAGAGCTGAGGGTGCGAGCACAGAGCGAGCCTAGGGTGCCCAGCATCCCGCGGCCGCACTCGTGCCCCTCGCTCCCTCCCTCCAGCATCCTCCCTCGCTCCCTCCAGCATCCTCCCTCGCTCCCTCCCTCCCTCCAGCATCCTCCCTCGCTCCCTCCCTCCCTCCAGCATCCTCCCTCGCTCCCTCCCTCCAGCATCCTCCCTCGCCCCCTCCCTCCAGCATCCTCCCTCGCTCCCTCCCTCCCTCCCTCCCTCCCTCCCTC
>JAWWTY010000071.1:1134468-1191513 GCA_035222235.1 Margarornis squamiger | reverse complement strand
TCCTCCCTCGCTCCCTCCCTCCCTCCAGCATCCTCCCTCGCTCCCTCACTCCTGCATCCTCCCTCTCTCCCTCCTTCCCTCCAGGATCCTCCCTCGCTCCCTCCAGCATCCTCCCTCCCTCCAGCATCCTCCCTCCCTCGCTCCCTCCCTCCCTCCCTCCAGCATCCTCCCTCCCTCGCTCCCTCCTCCCTCCCCGCGCTGGGGGCTGGTTCGGGAGCTCCCTCCCAGCCCGGAGCCGCCATCAATCCCGTCCTGTCTCCTCCCCCGCCGCTCCTCCCGCTCCAGCTCCCACAGCTCTGCCGAGCTCCCGCTGATGCCAGAGCGGGCTCCAGCCCCGCAGAGCCCCCGCGATCCCCCCCCTGCCCCAGCCCTCCTTGCCCGCAGCATTTCCCGCAGCCCGCTCGCTTCGGGCCAGCTGCAGAGTCACCGCAGAGGGACACGGACCCGCGGGGACAACAGCAAATGCGCCCGGCGAGAGGCAGGCGCCCCCGCTGGGCTTCTCCCGGGCCGAAGGCGAGCTCTGCCCCTGCCCAGGGCCAGCGGGCTCGGCCGGGGTGCCGCGCACTGGCCGGTCCCCATTGATGTCACCTTGTCACCCGCGCCCGGAAAGCATGCGGGGACGCGGCTCCCGGCTGCCGTGGGGGAAAGGGCTGGCCGGGGACAGCCGCTGCTAAGGAGCTGCCAACTTGTCATCCCTGTCATCCTGCAGCCACCCGCGTCCCCATGAGGCCACCGCTGCTGCCGCTGCTGCTGCTGTGCGTGCCGCGGCTCCCGGGGACCCTGGCGGAGGTAAGCGCTCGGCTCCCCCGACCCCTCTTTGGCTCGGCGGCTCCCTGGCTCCCAATCTCCGTGCCGCGGGGGGCTCCGCACGGTGCTGCCCCTGCGGGGACACGGTCCCGGGCGCCTCTCCCCGGCCAGCTGCGCCACATCAGCGGCGTCCGCGGTGCCGAGCGCCGCTTCCCCCGACCCGCTCGCTGCCCCCAGCGCCCGGCACCGCAGCGTGTCCCTGCTCGGCTCCTGGCTCCTGGCTCCTGGCTCCTGGCCCGGGAATGGCCCGCCTGCTGTCCCCGGGGGTCCCCACCCCTTTGTTCTGCCCCCTGCCAAAAGCCCCGCCGTCGGGGGGAAGCCGAGACGAGCCTGCCCGCAGAGCCGAGGGGAAAGAACGCCGGGAACACGATGGCTCTGCTGTGGCTTTTTGCGGGACAGGGAGTGGGCAGAGACATTTCCTTTAACTTGGGGGGAACTGACGCCAACCCAAAGCAGGGCACACCCTGCTGGGAGCGGGCTGGGAGCAGGCGGGTGTCCCCGCTGCCAGGAGGGCACGGGGGGCTCTGGGGGCTCTGTGCAGCTGGACAGAGGTCTGGGGTCCCTCCATCCTCCCCCCGTGATGGTGAGGAGGTGTGCCTGTAGAGGGAATGAGATTGCCAGGGCCTGTCCAGAGCTCCCTCCCTCCCTCTCCACAACTTCTCCCTGTGTTCTGGCTGGTTTGGTGGGGTCTTCCCCGGTGGGCATGGCCTGTTGGTCTGCATGCAAAAGGTCCGTGCAAAAGGCCAGGGCAGCCCACAAGCTGCATCTGCCGAGTGTCTCCTTGCCTTGGTGAGGGGAGGCAGTGTGAAAAGTAACTCCTAGGGAGGCAGGAGTAACTCCTGAAAAGGCACTCCTGAGTAAAAAGGTCACAGCCCACAGATGCCAGGTTGGGGTGGGACCTCTACCTGGCCAGCCTGACCCCTGGCCTGGCTCAGGACACCCCTCCCAGGCATTGGTCTCAGCCCAGCCCCCCTCACCTTGCCCCTCTCTCACTTGACACCTTCAATTCCCCAGGATGAGGGATGCAATGGGACAGCACAGGCATGGCTGGAGGGACAGGATGAACACAGTGACAGAGGTAAGTCACAGGAATGAGGGTCCCAGAATGAGGAGGGTGGGATGGTCCTGGTGCCTGGAGCAGTGAGATGAGCAGATGTGCTGGGTCAGGACTTTTGGAGTTGAGAGTAGCTTTGTAAACACTCTGCTTTAGGCTTACTACAGGCTGCATATCATGGCCAGGCAGGGGGAAGAGTCAGCCCCATCCCTCTCCAGCAACCAGCCCTATGGGGGGCACTGTGAGAGATGGACAAGGCTCCAAGCTCTCTCCTTCCACAGAGCATCAGGTGGGTTCAGCAGCAGCACAGACACACGTGCCCTGCTCAGAGCCCCTGCAGTTTCCCAGGCAGGATCACAGTCCATAGGGCATCTCCACAGCTGCTGTGGGCCTGGAGCCAGCGTGGTGCCCACATGGCACCTGTCTGTGCCAGTGAGAACTCTTCCAGATGATCCACAGGCACCTGTCATAGGGTATACCTGTCTATGATTTGGTTAGTGGAGCTTACCTGTGGGGACATAAGCAGTGCTGGGGTCACAGGGTGCCTGTTGCCTGTTCTAGGTACATTTGTGCTGCAAATGTGAGGAAGGTGACAGAGGGAGGCAGGTGATGAGGCTGGTGGAAACCCGAGAGAAGCAGAGAAATGTGGGTGGAGAACTCATACCTTCATGAGATAAGAAAGAGCCTGCAGTGACAAACCATCCCTGTTTGAACTCCACAGGGCAGGGCACAGTCCCGTGGGCTGCCTAAGGGAGGAGGTCAGATGTGCCCTGTGCTCTGGGTGTCTGCTGACAGTGAGGGGAGCCCAGGGAAGCTGGTCCAGGTATAGACACCTCACCTGTGGGCAGCCAGCTACATTCAGCTAACCCTGCCTGAGCAGTCTGCTCCTAAGTCTGCCCTTGGACTGCTCAGGGATTGCACTGAGAAGGCTTTTCCCAAAGGCACTATGTGCCCTTATTTGAGTCTCTCTGCTGTCCCCAAGTCCCTTTGTCCTCACCTGCTGAGTGAACCTCTCAGCACTGCAGCAGGCTCCAAACCACAGCATTGCATGGAAGAGAAGCTCAACATAGTTCTGAAAGTGTTCAGCTCTCTGGGAAGGACACACAGAGCCCCTGAGCAGTGCCAGAGATGCCCCTGCCCTGGGCTCACCCCACACTGCTCCTCCCTGCTGTGTAAAGGCCACCCCTGGGATGACCTCTGGGACAGTCACTGTGCTTGGTTCAAGCTTTCTTGCTGTGCCAGACCCCACTTTAAGCCTGTCACAACATGTTGCACACCATAAATTTTAAGTGATAATTATTACACAAATGTCTTATTAGTACATAGAGCTGTTCTGGCATTTTCCAAAGGCTGAGAGCAGCAGAGTTCATGGATGTGGCACTTGGGTTGGTGCTGGACATGGCAGTGCTGAGGAAATGGTTGGACTCAATGACCTTAGGGGGCTTTTCCAACCTAAGTGATTCTGTGACTCACAGCAAGGCTGGGGATGGGGCTGCCTGACCATCTGCTGGAGGCATTGGGAGGCAGAGATGGAACCTACCCAGGTCAGCTGCCAGCCTGGCCTCGACAGACAGGCTCCTGTTGTGTAGGTGGTTCCTGAGCAGCTCTAAAGGCAGGGATTCGTTTTGGCCACTGACCCACCAATTAGGCCAAGCCCTATATGCCACTTCCTTGTCCCCAGATGCTCTCCATTGGGATGCCACAGCCCCAGCCCCACAGCCCCAGCATGCTGACCTCACTGCTGCAGCCCAGCTGAGGCAGGGACACCTCAGCAGGGGCTGGAAACAGTCCCTGTGTATCTCCCATGCATGCAGTGTCCCACTCTTCCCATGTCACCCCCGCACTTAGGCAGGACAGGGGGACTCAATGTCTGGATCCCCCCCAAAGGAGCTTTTGTCCCCTCCTCTGTCAGAGCACACACAGAAGCAGAGACTGTTGCAAAGAGCATTATGGTCCCCTGCCATATCCATCCTACCCCCTCACTGGGCACTGTCTTGCTTCTCTGTGGACCCAGAACCCTTCAACATCTTTTTGGGGGGCTCAAGCCTACCAAGGATTATACCCAGCCAGGGAATTTCTCTGCTTTAAACCAGAGCTCTCCAGACAAAAAGCATGGATGACTTGAAGCCTTCTGGTCTTTCTCCCCTGGAGCACATGCTCCATGCTTAGGAGCATCTCTTTTATATCTGCCTTTGAGCTCAGTCCGTGGAGGTCTCTGAGCATTCTTGTGCTTTCCAGAGGTTGTTCAGAGCCCTCAGTGTCAGGAGGCCTGACCAAAGCAGGGCAGCTCCTATGGTGGTGGCTGCTGCCTGGTGTACCCCAGCAAGGGTGGATGGCCTGGGAGCTGGCCCTGCAGGCTGGCACCCAGCAGCACCGCTCCTTGGTGAGGGTTTGGGATTTGCCTCTGCAGGTGCCCTCCTGAATGTCAGCGTGAGTGACCACGGCCGGTCAGACTCCCTCCTCGTGTCCTGGGATGAGCCAGAGGAAGGTGCCAAGGGATATTTGCTTGCCCTCTCCTCCCTGGGGTCGGGCACAGCGCTGCAGAATGGGTCTGCTGGACCCAACACCACCAGCTTCTGGTTCCACGGGCTGACCCCTGGCACGCGCTACGAGATCGAGGTGACAGCCACGCTGGCCTGCATGAAGACTGTCAGCCAGACCATCACAGCACAGACAAGTAAGGGCTCCACAGGGACTGCAGAGGGTCTCAGTGCTCCTGCCAGTCTCAGTGCTGCTTTGGAGTGTGCCAAGTGCAGGTCTGTTTGAAATCCCTCTAGTTCATGGGGAGTTTGGGCTTTTCCTCACTTCCACAAGAATTAGGGTCCTTCTGTGGTCCCCAGAGCCCCAGGGGTCATTCCCTCACCCTTGTGGATGATGGGGCCTGTCCCTGCACCTTGCATGGGCAGGGTTTATGCTGTATCTTCTCCAAGAATAACGTAGCTAGTGATGGACCAGCCCGTGATGTAGCCTGTAGAGAGCTGAGGGGTAGAAAATGTCATGCCTGGAGGTCTAGAAAGAGCTATGAGGAAGGAGTGTCTGCTCTACAATTTTGGCACATCTCCATCTATCACAGCTCACCCCTCAAGTCTTGCTCTGTCTGGCTGATGGAAGGCTGGGGCAGGGAACAGGGCTGGTGGCTCCACAGCTCAGGTGAGGATGGCAGCCCTTGCCTGCACCTCTCCAGAAGAGCCTTGAGTAGATCCATGCAGGTGAAGGTGGAAAAGCTAGGAAAAGAGAGTAGAGCTGGAGGGAGGAGATTGGACAGTGGAAGGGCTGGTGTCAGGCAGCAGTGGCAGGAGCAGGAGCTGGTTCTCATGGGAAGGCAGATGGCAGGACCCACAGGGCCAGCAGGAACAGATGACCTGTTAGCAGATGAGCTCTCAGGTAAACAGTGATGGCTACACCTTTGTATGTTGTCTCTGACCAAGTCTCCCTGCTCATTTCAGGGTAACTGCTGAGGCTGATCTAAAGGGGATGGTGCAGACCACACCACCCGTGGGAGGTTGGTGAGAGGTCAGGGAGGTGGTGGGGCTGTGCTTAGGGGATCCTTGCTGGAGCCCCACTGCTATGGAGTCAGGCTGAGAGAGCTGGGGTTTCTCAGCCTAGGTAGGAGAAGGCTCTAGAGTGACCTTAGAGTCCCTTCTAGTACCTAAAGGGGACTTTAAAATAGAGAGAGAGGGACTTCTTACAAGGGTATATAGTGACAGGACAAGAGGGAACAGTTTTAAACTGACAGAGGAGAGGTTTACATTATTAGGAAGAAATTTTTCCCTGTGACTGTGGGAAGCCTCTGGCACAGGTTGCCCAGAGAAGCTGTGGCTGCCCCAGCCCTGGAAGTGTCCAAGGCCAGGTTGGACAGGGCTTGGAGCAACCTGGGCTAGTGGAAGGTGTCCCTGCCCATGGCAGGAGGGGACTGGAATGGGATGATCTTTAAGATCCCTTCCAACTCAAACCATTCCATGATTCTCTTATTGCATGCTGTGGAGCTGTCTGGCTGGCAGGACCCTCATCAGGCAAAGGCCAGTGTTCCACCAGCCTGTGAGCAGGTCAGGCATCCCCAGGCAATCAGCCAACACTTGTCTATGCCCCATCTGATGCAGGTCCCTCACCTGTCCACAACCTGAGCCTGAGCAGTGGCGGGAGCTCGGTGTCTCTGCGGGCAGCCTGGGCACCCGGCCCTGGGCAGCGTGATGGGTACAGCCTGGCCCTCTACCACAGCCACTCCCAGGCACTGGTGAGGAATGTGACCCTCCTGCCCAGCGCCTCCACCTTCCTGTTCGATGGCTTGCTGGCTGGCAGCGAGTACGCCTTGAAGGTCAGCACGCTGGCTGGGTCCAGCCAGGCCAGCACCAGTGTCCACCAGTGGACAGGTAAGGGAGTGATGGGTGTGCCTGCCCGAGGGGGAAAGGGTGGGAGGGAGGCAGGAGTATGCAGTGTGTGTGCTTGCAGGGTTGGCAGGGATGGGGAGGAGGTCTCCAGGCTTGTGTGGGAGTGTTTCACATCCCCACTGTGAGCCCAGGGTCTGGGCCAAGGGGAAAACTTTGCACATTGGACCTGCCTTGCAGCACCCACAGCTTGGGTTTGTATGTTCCCAAGGGATTCTGGCTCTCTTGGCTCATGGGAGCTGCAGAAGTGCTGCATTACCCAGGCTGACACCCCCTCTGCCCTGCAACCTGAAAGAGTATGACAGTCTGGAGGGACCTTAAGAGGCCCCCAAGCCCACCTGGGTGGGGAGGTGGGAAGGACATCCCTCAGTGTACCCCTGCCAGATCTTCAGCCCCTATGCCACAGAGAGCAGCCGTGGGCATAGGGGACACTGGGGAGAAGGGAGGGTCCAGGGAGCACCAGGGCTGAACCTTGCTGCCTCCTGCTCTTCCCCTCAGCTCCCTCCATCCCCACCCAGCTGAGACTCAGCCCAGGCTCCAGCACCAGCCTCATTGCCTCCTGGGCAGGGGCTGCAGGGGCTGCCTGGCTGCACCTTGAGCTCCGCAACCTCCTCACCCAGACGGTCACCATGACCCTGTCAGCCAGGAGGGGCCTCACCAGCTACACCTTCCAGCATCTGCACCCTGGCACCCAGTACTGGCTGGGGCTCAGCGCCACAGCTGGGTCCTACACTGTAGTGGGACCCAATGCCACCGCCTGGACATGTGAGTATATGGCCAGGGACAGGAGGGGACCTTGGTGGCCCTGGCTTTCTCCCTGCCTCTCTATCCAAAGGTCTTCTGACAGAGCCCTGGGTGCACAGGGGGGATTCTGCTTGGACCTGGCCAAAAGCCACTCCCACCCAGCTCTGGGATGTTGCTGTGCTGGGGCCAGTGAATCCCTTCTGCGGGTGGATTCCCAGTGCTGGCCTGCTTCACCCTGGGTTGCAGTGGGATCAGTGTGGTCCCTCCCCAAGGAGGAGCATGGAAGGGCAGCAGATCCTGCTGGTGCTCAGTGCAGCTGGACCTGAGTTCTCATGTGCCTCAGGGCAGCAGAAAAAATGGGGCAAAGGGACAGCAGTGGAGCTGGCTTGAACTGGGGGCTTCTGAAGGGGCTTATAAAAGAGTGAGAAGGGCTTTTTACATGGGCAGACAGGGATAGGACAAGAGGGAATGGTTTTAAACTAAAATAGAAGAGATTTAGATTAGATGTTAGGAAGACATTCTCCCCTGTGAGAGTGGGCAGGCCCTGGCACAGGTTGCCCAGAGAAGCTGTGGTTGCCCCATCCCTGAAAGTGTTCCAGACCAGGCTGGATGGATATTAGAGCCACCTGGTCTAGTAAAAGGTGGAATGGAATGATCTTTAAGATCCCTTCCAACCCAAACCATTTCATGATTTTATGATTCCATTAAATGGATTTTTGGTGCTCTTTGATTGCTGTCAAGGACACGTTTCGGTAGCACCTGATAACCTCATCCTGGTGGATGTTACCAACGTGCTGGGTGCTGTGCAAACACAGCCCAGGAAGCCAGGAGCCTCTGGCAAGTCAAAATACTGAGGGCAGCCCTCTCAGACCCTGCTATTGCACCATTCCCCCATCCTCCTCCCTGCTCTGGCCTCAGACTGACAAAGGTCCTGAGAGAGGGGGACTTCCACCACCACAGCCCAGGTTTGCTGCCAAAACCCTGTCCAAAGCACTGCAAACAGTTCCATTCCCAGACTTGCCATCCCAGATGTTCCCAGGAAAACCAGGGGAGAAATGAGGAGGGTAAATCCAGCCTTCTGGGCAGAGCAGATTCACACTGAATGCCAAGGAAGCGCTGAGCCTCAAATGATGGAGGTGCCATGCTGCAGACTCAGAGCTGCTGTGGCCAGTGGCTCATCCTGGCCCTGGCCAGGCAGTGGTCAGGTGTATGCTGGGAGGACCTGGGTGCCACCAGGTGTCAAGTCTCAGCTCCTTCCTGCTCCACCTGCCAGTCTGGAAAACTGGACCCTACTCCCTGCTGACTCCACAGATGGGATTTTGGGAGAGCTCCACAGCTGGTTGTTTCTGCTGTGGACTGAGGCTGATCCCTGCTGTTGCTGTCTGTGGCTCTGACCTGCTCCACTGAACAGAATTCCCCCATGCCAAATGCACGAGCCAGGGGCGTCTGGCCAGCAGTGCAGTCCAGGCCAGTTCCTGGGAATATCAGCAAGCTCGTGGCAGGATGTGAATGGAGTGGAGGGGGACTTTTAGGAATTTCCTAGCAGGTTTGCCAACTTTGTCTGGACTCTGCTAGTCCAGGAATGCTTGTGCTGGAGAGTGGAGTTATCATGCTCCAAAAGGCTGAGTAAGGCTGGACGTAACCCTGCAGGGAATGAGAATCAGGGCAGTATGGGGTACAGAGCACCCCATAATCCTGACGCATGCAATCCCATTCCCTTCCAGACCCCTTGAGCCCTGGCAATGTGACCCTGAGCAGTGCAGATGAGCAGAGCTCCTTGCAGGCTCGCTGGAGCATCCCAGTGGGACACAGGGACTTCTACCTGGTGACGCTGCGAGAGGGAGAGGATGGTGTTCCCACGAGGAACATCTCCGTCGGTGGGGACAATGGTCATGTCACCTTCCACGGGCTGAGCCCTGGGAGGCAGTACTCTGTGCAGGTGACAGTGGTGGCAGGGCCATACCAGGCATCAGCCAGAAGCACAGCAGCCTGGACAGGTGAGTAGAAAACCCGTGCATGTCCTTTGAGGCTGTTTCTGGTGCCTGATGGAGGGGCTGGGGATGAGGAGGGTGGGTTGTGGCAAGGGCAGGGACAGGGCTGTGCACCTGTGGCACCTCAAGAGTAGGTCGTGAGTCTGAGCAGCAAAATCTGCCTCCCCACAGTTCCTGGTGAGGGTGGGCTCAGAGGTCTTGGGCAGGCTTGTGTCAGCAAATGTCAGGCACAAATCAAGAGCAGATCCTGCTCAGTAGCCTCTGGACTCAGTGTTCAGCAGGTTCCAGGCAGCTTCCCTCCTCCCCTCACTGCAGCTGGGTGGGAGGGCAGGCAGGGAAGCACCATCAGCCTCCCCAGATCAGCGTGTCACTGTGCTCAGTCCCTCCTGGGTGACTTGTGGAGAGGCACCAACACAACCCATGGTGCTGGGGGCACTAAGAGCCACTTCTGCAGCTGCCCCTGTATGGCTTGGAGACAGCTGCAGTGTCACAGAATCACAGAATTGTTAGAGTTGGAGGGGATCTCTGGAGATCATCTCTTCCAACCCATCTGCCAAGACAGGGTCACCTAGAGCAGTCTGAAGAGCAAAAAAAACAATCTCATGAAAGCAATCTGCCTGCCTGATGCACTGCCCTGTGTTGTCCTTGTCCCTTGCAGAGCCACTAGCACCATCTGGCGTGAGCCTGTCCAGCCAGGGCAGCCCCCACAGCCTGCTGGCCAGCTGGGAGGAGGCCAAGGGGGAGGGCTATCTGCTGGCCCTCAGCCCCACCAAGCACCCCGAGAAGAACAGCTCATTGCTCAGGGGTGTCACCAACTTCACCTACGAGGGCCTCCACCCTGGCACCCTCTACACCTTTGAGGTCAGCACCGTGGCTGGGCCCTACACATCCTCACCCCAGTGCATCTCCAACTGGACATGTGAGTGCCACAGCCCCCAGGTTCCCACTGGATCTTGCCCTTCCCCATGATGTTGTGCCTCAGGGCACGTGACAGTGTGTGTCTTCTGCAGTTTTATCCAATAACTGGGCAAAAAGCTCAGGAGGAGGCAAAGCTGGATGTGTCTGACCCTGCTCTGGTTCCCAAACACCAGGGACAAGGGTCAGCAGAGCCCAGTGCCCTCCTCCCCCTTCTCCTTGGCACAGCCTTCAGTGGCACTGCTCAGGCTGCCTCTGCCTTGAGCCACCTCTCCACCACCCACCACCTCACCCAGCACCAGAGCAGTCCTCTCTCTGCCCCAGTTTGAACTCTGTGCTGGCCCAGTCCCTGCTGAACTGGTGTATGGATGTCACCAGGGGTCACAGTGGTCAAAGCACCTGGAAGTGTGTTTTCCCAGGGAAGGGGCTCGTGCCCCAGCACATTTGGGGTTGCACTTCTGCCAGGTGACTCTAGACCTTTCCTTTTCTAGACCCTTTGCCCCCAGAGCAGCTGACCCTCAGCAATGGGGGTCACAGCACCTCTCTGCAAGCCTCCTGGAGAGCAGCTTCCTCTGGCTGCACTGGCTACACAGGGACCCTCTTGGAAACCAAGTCCCAGAAGAGGGTCAGGAATGTGACTGTGGGGAATGACTGGACGAATGTCACCTTGGAGGACCTGGTCCCTGGGCGACAGTACACACTGGAGGTGGCTGCCATGGCCGGACCTTACAGATCCCCTGTGCAATCAGCCACAGACTGGACATGTGAGTGTGACAATTCTACCTCACTCTGTTGCAAATTGCAACCACAGCCTGCCCACGAGAGCAGAGGGTGACCCATGTGTGGAGAGGTGGGGAACCAGGGGCAGGGGTGCATAGCCAGGCAGATGGGAGGACAGGTGTAGCTGCATTGAGCCACACTGGACATAAAAGGGTCTGCAGTGCATGACTGAACAGAAAACATTTCCAAATGTCACCCAGGGGGAAGGTGGGGACCTGTTCTTGTGTTTGCAGAGGAGCAGGAGCTCTGTTTGCTCTGGGGTTTGATATGCCAGGGCTGATTCCCACCCTAACCCCAGCAGGTGCAGGCAGTGGAGGGTGCAGCCCCCACTCCACACCACACCACCTCTCACTGCCTGGGTGTCTCTTCTCTCTCAGACCCCCTGGCTCCAGCTGGCGTGACCCTGACCAACACCCGGCGCCCACTGGGGCTCTCAGCCTTCTGGGACAAGGCTGCTGGTGATGTGGATCAGTTCCACCTGCAGCTCTACAGCAAGAGCCATACAGCACAGAGGAACATCTCAGTGGGGCCAAACACCCACAACTTCACGTTCCTGGGGCTGTCCCCTGGCACTCAGTACTTCCTGAAGGTGACTGTCCTCAGTGGCCCATACAGATCCTCATCACACTTTGCCACTGAGTGGACATGTGAGTGAGAAGTATCCTCAGTCTCCTGCAGGGGTGGGACATCCTGGCACTGCCTGCAAGACTGGCAGTGACAGGGACTTGTCTGGGTGGAGGGAGGGCTTCATTGAGACCTGTGTACTCCCTGTCCTGAGAATCAGAGCATGTGTCATAGGTTAGGTGCTTTGTGCTGGCTGTTGGGCCCCAAAAGACCCTTTTCCCCAGCTTAGGTTTTCTCCAGTCAAGTTGAACCTTCTGCCTAGACTACTGGTGACCTCAAGGCCAGCTGGGGACTAGTGGGAGAGGGATGTGAGAGAAGAAGAGACCTGTATGGGCTTGCTGCTCCCTGTCCATGGAGCAAAGCAGCCCACTGGGAGCCGAGTGCTGCCAGCACCTACCTGCTAGTAGCACCCTGGGGACATGCACAGTCAGGTTACGTGTCCCCCAGGAGAATAGGAATGCTGGCAGTCAGCTGCCACCACTTCTCCTTCAGCCCTGTGCAGAGGTGCAGGCTGTGCCCTAGCTTCTCCAGATGGCTCCTCCACCACCTCACTGATCTCAGGCTGTGCTTTCCTCCAGATCCACTGTCCCTGGCTAACGTGAGCGTGCAGCCTGGCCGGAGACCCCAGGAGTTGCACGTGAGCTGGGTGGAGTCCGGCGGTGGCAGAGACCACCTGGTACAGCTCTCGGTGGCTGAGTCCCTGTCCCTCATCAGGAACGTGTCTGTGCCCCGTGGAGTCACCCAGCTCGACCTGGAGGGGCTGGTGCCAGGGTCCCAGTACCGCGTGGAGATCATTTCTCAGGCTGGGCCTCATCGCGTCTCCTCTCAGACTGCCATTGGCTACACTGGTAGAAATACAGCTCCCCTGTTCCCATCCCCTCTCCACCTCTGCCATCCAGCCTGGCTTTGACCTGGCAATGGGCTTGGGACCACAGGGAGGGTCCCAGGGCTGTTCTGCTGTAGAGCTCTGAGACTGTGTCCCTGCAACCCCATGGTTGCCTGTCTCCTGCTCAAGGTGCTGGCTCTTTGGTGTGACCCACCCTCATCCTGAGCCCAGCAGCCCAGTGGGTCATGCTGTGAGCCTTTGGGACAAGGGGCACTCAGGCTGTGGCAGCGATGCACTGTTGTCACCTGGGACACAGGCAGCAGCTTGGAAATCTGGGGGATCTCTCAGCAGCCTTTAGACAGTGTGCTGGATGCCCACAGCCCTTCAGCTCCCAGCTTCATTCCCAACCTAGAGTCAGTCTTGAGCACCCCAGGTTTGTCCCCAGTGACCCTGTTTCTCTCCCACAGTCCCACTTCCTCCTCGTTCCCTGTCTGCCAGCCCTGTGAGCAATGCCTGGGCTCTGGCTGTGCACTGGGAGACTGCTCCTGGGCAGAGGGATGGATACCTGCTCAGCGTGCTCGAGGAGGGCTCTTCTGCACCACCAAGGACCCTGGAAGCAGGGAAGGACAGCACCAATGTCACCGTGTCACAGCTGGAACCAGGAACATGCTACCTTATTGGGATCTGGGCAGTGGCTGGACCCTACCGCTCCCTCCCCAAGAACATCACCAGCTGCACAGGTCAGGATCTGTATCACCCACGGGTGGTGTGGGTGGGAGCACTGGGAGGAGCTCTGGAATGCCATGGGATCAATGTCGGCACCCAGGGAGGGAAAGGGAGGGAAATGGGAGGGGAGGGGAAGGGAGAGAGGAGAGAGAGGAGGGCACCCTGACCTGTTTCCTGGTGAAGATGGACTGTAGTCACATCCTATGGCTCACAGCCTCTTAGAATGGATCTTTTTCTCTCCCACTCATGTGTCCATTTTTCCTCACAGTTCCTGCTGCACCGACAAACCTGAGCCTTACGAACCCAGGCAGCTCCTCAGAGCTTTACACATCCTGGAATGAGCCCCCTGGCAGGAGGGACCACTACCGCATTACTCTGTATAGCCTCAGCACCCAGAGCAGGGTTCAGGTCCAGACCTTGAGCCCAGATGCCCAGAACCTCACCTGGACTCAGCTGGAGGCAGGCAGCAGGTTTGCTGTGCAGGTCACTGCTGTGAGAGGCTCATTAGAAGCCTCTTCCATCAACGTCACCCAATGGACACGTGAGTCTGATTGGTTGGGTTAGGCATAGTGCCCCAGTGTCCCCAGAGTCTCCCTGCACCTGACCCTTGCAGAGCACCCACCACCATCTTCCCCAACCCAAATCATCCCCACTGTGCCCCAGAGCCTCCATCTGTGCTTTCAGAGCACCCAACACCACCTTCCCCATCCCACGCCATTCACGCTGTGCCCACAGCTTCTATGGAGTGGTTCCACCTTTCTGCTCACTGTCCTCAAGCCATCCCTGACTCAGAGCCAATGCCCCCACCTACCTCAGAGTCTCAGGGTATCTCCCCTGTCACATCCAGCTGCAGACCCCAGGGATGCTGCACTCAGAGCCACATGCCCTGCCTGCCCATTTGTGCCCAGCCTTCCCTCCAGAGGATCTCTGCCTGGTGGGAGCTGGGGGCTGGAGCCCAGCACTGCTGGAGCAGGAGGAGCCCCAGGTGGAACAGTCATCTCTCAGCACTGAGCACGAGTGGTGGCACGCAAAGGCTGACGGTCTCCCTGTTGCTTTCCAGATCCCTTGGCCCCTGCCAACCTCAGCCTGGGCAGCCCCTCAGCCTCAGTGCTGTGGGTCTCCTGGGCAGCAGCAGGGCGAGGGGCAGAAGGCTTCGTGGTGGATGTCTATGAAGCAGCCTCTGGCACTCACGCTGGGCACACGGCGCTGGGCGGCAATGCCAGGAGTCACATCTTCAGGAGCCTGAGCCCTGGCACCCTCTACAGCGTGGCAGTGAGGGCCACAGCTGGACCCTTCCACGCCAGCACCCCCAACCTCACCCACTGCACACGTGAGTGTGATGCTCTCCTTGCAGCCAGGTGTCCTTCACCAGACCTCCCCTTCCCAGTTCAGTCAGAGGCTATACTGGTGAGCCCTCCTGCCTTCCTCTGCCACCCATGCAAGTGCCCATGCTGGATGCAGCATGAGGGATCTGTATGATCCTGTGCCACCCCTATCCCCGGTGGCCACCCACACCAATGCACAGTCTCAGACAGCTACCAGGGAGGAGGCATGTGCCCCAGAGCCAAGGGCACAGCCAGCCCGTGGAGCCTCACCGAGCTGACCCAGCTCCTTGGCACAGACCTGGAGCATCTCCTTTCCCTCAGCCCAGATGTGGCCCCTGGCAGTGACTTGTGTTTCCTCCCCAGGTCCGATGCCCCCGGCCACTGTGCGCTGGCTGAGCATGGGACACCCCGACAGGCTGAGCGTGGCCTGGGGGGCTGCAGCTGGGGGCAGAGATGGGTACACACTGACCCTGTACCACGCACGGCTGGGCACCGTGGCAGCCACAGTCTCACTCAAGAGAGACACCCACAATTTCACCTTCATGGGACTGGCCCCAGGACACGAGTACTCCCTGGAAGCCAGTGCCACAGCTGGACTGTACCAGGCAGCAGCACCCAAAATCAGTGGCTGGACACGTGAGTGACCAGAGCAGCATCCTCTGCAGAGGGGTGGGAGATGTTGCACTGTCCAGAGGAGGGCTGGGAGGTTCACTGGGGACCTGGTGCCCTTGGAGATGTGCCCAGGTGTAACACGCAGCAGTTAGAGCAGGGGCACGCTGTTACCCTCCTGGCACGTGGGTGTTCAGCTGTAGGCTTGCACAAGCTGGTGATGTAGGCTTGTCATGGTGATGACACAGAGGGCTGCCCAGCTGTGCCCGTTCAGGGACAGGCATCCCCTGCCTGTGCTCACCCATATCCCTGTGTACAGGAGCACAGGAGTGTACAGGTGACCTGTACTCTACCTGTGTACAAGACACTCACTGAGTCTCCAGCAGGTAGAAACCACATTACCATAAAGGCTCATGAAAACAATCAGTGTAGTACAAGAGGCCACTCCACAGTCCTCCCAGGAGAATGGGTCTTTGCTCTGGAGATGGGCTAATGCAGCACTTCTCCCCACCCAGAAAGATTTTAGGGCTGGGCAGAGCACAGAGGCTGTGCCAGCACTGCCTGTGCCCTGCACTCCAGCTGGGTGTGGGAGCACACGTGTGCACACAGCAGGGGTGAAGGCATTCCCACTAGGCTGTGGGCATGAGGGTGACCTGGATGAGGAAGGGTTGGCATATGAGGGACCAATGAGGGTAAGCATTGTTAAATTTGAGGTGGGATGGGGGCAGAAAAGAGACCTAAGCGAGGATGAGGAGTCCCATGCCATAGGGGGTCTATGGGTCCTTGCCCTCGGGGAGCACTTGTCCTTCTGCACAATGTCCCATCAAGTGTCTGTTTGCTCCTGCACGGTGCCCAGTCCCTAACCCCGGGTCTGGTGGCTCCCCAGGTCCCCTGCCCCCCTCTGCCGTGCGCTTGCTGAGCACGGGGCACCCCGACAGGCTGAGCGCAGCCTGGGGCACCGCGGCCGGCGGCCGGGACAGCTACACACTGACCCTGTACCACGCACGGCTGGGCACCGTGGCAGCCACAACCTCGCTGGGCAGAGACACCCACAACTTCACCTTCAAGGGACTGGCCCCAGGGAGCAAATACACGCTGGAGGTGGCGTCCGTGGCTGGGTCCTTCAGGACACCCGCAGGGAATGTCAGCAACTGGACGTGTGAGTACCGCTGTGGAGGGGATGTGTGCCTCGCTGAGCGGTCACAAAAGTTCCTGGCAATGATCACAGGCCTTTGTGGCAGAGCTCAAGTCCTGCCTGGGGCATGTCAGTGTGGTGGCACTGAGGAGGGCGCTGCCCACCCTCATCACCAGCTCCACCATCCTGGGTGAGGGCAGCTGGAGGTCCAGAGCCATTCTTCTGGGCAGAGACACGAAGGAGCGAGCATCAGATGGGGCATTCACCTTCCCCTCTCCTGCAGCTGGCTGTGTGGTCCCTCCTCACCCCTCCCCAGCTGTCTCACTCCAGCTGGGACAGGGCTGTGCCTGCTCAGACAGGCACAGAGAAGCTTTCAGAAGCTTTGAGCTGCCTCCAGGCTGGTGGGTGCAGCCACACAGCCAAGGCTAAGTGCCCTGTCCAGCGTGGCGCGTCCCTTCTGATGGCACTGCCAGGAGACCCAGGCAATGTCCTCAGACCCTTTGCTGATGTGTGTCCCATCCTGTCTCTGCAGACCCCTTGGCACCCCGTAACGTGTACATGACGAACCAGGGGTATCCCAACAGGCTGAGCACGTCCTGGCGAGCCGAACCCCAAGGACAAGACAGTTACAGGCTCCTCCTGTACCATTCGGGATCGGGTGCCTTGGCAGCCAATGTCTCTGTTGGGAAAGGCACCAGCAAATTCACCTTTTCTGGCCTGGCTCCTGGGCACAAATACCTGCTGGAAGTGGTGTCTGTGGCAGGGCCCTACATGGCCTCTGCAGGGAACATCAGTGACTGGACAAGTAAGTGTCAAAGCCAGAGGTCCTGCATCATGCACAAGGCTCAGCCTTCCCATCTGGGTGGGCTCAACACCTGGAGTGGGAAGGGGCAGGGACATGGCCAGGACTGCTGTAGGTGGGATAAGAGAATGGTTTGGGCTGGAAGGGACCTTTTAAAGGATGTTAAGTTTTAGTGCGATGTCCTGCCTCTGGCAGGGACATCTTCAAATAGATTGGGTTGCTTAAAGAACCATCTTACCAGACCTTGAATATTTCCACGGCTGGGATGAGATGGCATGGCATAGCATGGCATGGCATGGGATGGCATGGCATGGCATGGGGTGTACCACTGTAGCAATGGGATCATGGGCTGGGTAAGGCCCTGGTGGAGGGGAGAGCCAGGCAGAGGCTGCCAGCTGTGATTCCTGTCTCAGGAGGCAGGCTCTGGCCTGTGGCCCCAATGGCTCCTCTGGGCAGGGGTGGCTGAACAAGAGCCTGGGAGCCCATTGCAGCAGAGCTGCTCTTAGATGACACCCACAGCCTGGGAGACCACGAGACCTCACAGCCAGGGGGGTACACTCCACACTGCCTTTCTCCCAGGCACTCAGAAAATTCCTGGCATTGGGAATAAAGGGAGGATGGGCATTTTTTTCTTTTTAAGGAATGTGGAAATTGCAGATAAGCACAATAAGCCTTTTCATGTGCTTGTCCCCACAGCCCCTGCACTTTGCTTGGGGAATCCAGCAGTCCCTGCTCCCACACTCAGCCATCCCCTGGCAGGATGCTGGGAGTCACGTGCAGAGCCCTTTGGGCAGGTCCTTAATGAAACTTGCTAATTAACTGGAGGAAGAACCCATCTTCTCACACTCCTCACTCTGCATGTCCTCCAGCTGCCATTTAGATGTCATTTCTGGCAACCAGCAGTGGCAGGAACGTTATCACTGAGCACGTGGAGTCTCCTTGTGTGTCACCCATCTCCTGCTTGTGTCTCTGTAGGACGGAAGAGAGCACATGCATGCCAGTAACTCTCCCTGGTGTGGTTCTCGTTGTAGCCCCCTCAGTTCCCCAAAATGTCTCAGCGGTGGCTGAAGGGAACAACACGATGCTTATCTCCTGGGGCAGTGTCTCTGGACAGCAGGACGACTGCCAGCTGTGGCTGCGGGACCCCCGGAACAGCTCGCTGCCCTGGCGGCACTCCCTGGGCAGAGGGCAGGTCCAGCACCTCCTGCAGGGGCTGATCCCGGGCAGGA
Organism: Margarornis squamiger; assembly: GCA_035222235.1. Taxonomy (NCBI): domain Eukaryota; kingdom Metazoa; phylum Chordata; class Aves; order Passeriformes; family Furnariidae; genus Margarornis; species Margarornis squamiger. The sequence goes on along the minus strand of JAWWTY010000071.1, from coordinate 1,173,561 downwards.
ACTACTCTGTGTCCTTGAGCTGTGTGGCTGGGCCGTACTGGAGCAGCACCAAGCCCTTGGCAGTGCCGATGGGTGGGTACACATTGCCGTGGGGAGGGAGCAGGGCTGGCTGGGAGGGGGAGAAATACGTGGGTGGCCCCAAGACTGGGTCAGCCCTTGGGTGTCAGCAGAGGCGTGGGAAGTGTTCATGGTGGGAGATAAGGACAGCCAGCAAGGCGACCTTCTGGTAGCCATCAGTTCCCTAAGCTAGCCCCCTGACAGACATCTCCCACCTCCTGGCTACCTGTGAAGCAAAGCAGGCTCTGCAGAGATCTCCACTGGTTGGCTTCTGTAAGACACATTGTCCTGTGGCCCATGGCACAACAGGGTCCCAGGTCACAGGTGTGCAGCTCTGCTCCTCTCACAGACCTCAGGAGCAGATACCAGCGTGGGTCTGGGCTGACACAGGGGCAGAAGTTGGGATTTCTCTGATCCAGAGCCTGCCCTGTCTCCTTTGCAGAGCCAAACCCAGTGGAGGATGTGCAATGCCTACCACAGTCAAGGAGCCTTTACTTGAACTGGACGAGCTCTCCTGGAGATGTGGTGGCATATGAGGTGGTGACAGAGAGACTCTCTGATGGACCTCCCACCTCCAAGTATGTCATGAGCATCCCTGCAAGTGAGGCCAGTCTGGAGGGGCTGGAGCCCAACTCCTCCTACCAAATCGTTGTGAGCACTGTGGGCATGAACACACTGAGGAGCCAGGCTGTGACTCTGCTCTGCAGCACAGCAGTGGAGGGTGAGTCTCCCTCTTTCCCACAGCCTTGCCACAGACCCCAGGAGAAGACACCCAGTGTTGCTAATTAGACCTGGGGACTCTTTGAGATGCCTGTGAGAGCCACGTGGTCCTTCACTGACCTGCAGTGGTTCGGGGCTCTGGCAGTTCTGCTGGGACCAGCCACAGGCAATGTGTGGTGGGACAGTGGAAACAGGGACACCCTACCAGGCTGTGCTTGCTGGTTCCTCTTGCAGCTCTGCCCCCACCCCTGCGTGCAGACATCTTCCAGATGGAGGACAGCTCCACAGTTATCATTTCACCCGACCTGTTCAGCGAGGAGAACGGCCAGATCGAGTATTACGGTGTCATTGCTACCACTAATGACTCCTGTAAGTGTCCCTGCACGTCCCAGTTGGCTCCCTGGAGGGCAGCAGGTCCCCCAGGATGTCACTTTGGGACTACCACTGTCACCCTGTACGTTCCCCCCCAGTGCTGAGGCCCACCCAGGAGATCATGTCCAGCACGTGGTACGACCACTATTATGGGAGAGAGGACTCCTACCTGGCGGTGCTCATACCCAACCCCTTCCACCAGAGCAGCTCCCCCGAAAGCTGGAGAGTGCCAGTGGGAACAGAGGAGTGTGGCCAGTCCAGGGCAACCTGCAATGGGAGGCTGAAAGCCAACAAACAGTACAGGTGAGAGATGTCAGCACCATTCCTGAGGCTGGAGGAGAAAAGGGACTACACGTGTCCCTGCAAGGTGCCACCAGCAACTGCAATGTCACCAAACCCTTGTACCCCCCAGATCCCCAGCAGTTGTTCCACCAAGCAGCACTCCAGGGAGGCAGGGGCTGGCATACAGGGAATATCAGGCAGTGTAGTGGGCAGGGAGAGGGACAGCTGAGGTGTTGCCTCAGGAGCTGGGCAGATGTCCACCCCCAGGGTAGGAATTAGAAAAGGGTGTTGTTCTTTGTAGGACTTTTGTGTGTGACTCAGAGCCACACACAGATGGCACAAAAATAAAACCAATTTGGAAACAGTAGTTCAAATGGTCCCTGCCCAGTGGGGGGCTCTACTCAGTTAGGGGGAGCAAATGCTTAGGCTAAAGTCCAAGTTCCCCATGACACACACACACATGGATCCCAATAGTCATAAATTCAGAGTGTTATTTGACAGTAAATAGAATCCAGGAACATGGAGGTACATATTTTGTTATAGAGTAACTTTAAAACAGTTGATTTTAAAACAGATTTTCTACTACTAGCAAAGAATGGTATCTTTAGCCAGTCCTGTTAATTTAGCAGCTGACAGTTTCATCAAGGGGGGACTGTATCTGCAGGCATTTCTCTGATCCTCCAGAGTTGTCCCATTTTAATTTAAAGAAACCTGCAGCAAGGGTGGCTGACAGGTGATAAGTCTCTGAGAGCACTGGGAAAAGGGATTGAAAGCCCCTGAGAGAGCGTGTGCATGAGAGGGCTTCCCTTTCCACTGGGAGTACAGGGAGAATTAAATCTGCCCTTAAGTTTTGTGGTGAGTGGAGCCAAGGTCCCTGGTGTTGGGGTTGGTCTTCCCTTCCCTTCCCTTCCCTTCCCTTCCCTTCCCTTCCCTTCCCTTCCCTTCCCTTCCCTTCCCTTCCCAGTTCACCTACCATGATTCAATAACATGCATTTAACTGTCCAGTTGCTCAGGACAACAAGATCCTTTTGCACATCTTCACAGCTTTCTTTCAGTTTGGCTGCCCTGAACAACCTAATTGTCCTCAGCACAAACAGCACTCAACCTAAATATCCTAAATAGCCAACCTAAATATTCTCAGTACAGGCAACACTCAACCTAAATACCTAAATATCCTCAGCAGACTGTGCAGTTCTCCTAGTTAATGATTCTGAGGTGGGTGAAAAGCTGACAGCCCATCCCCACTCAGAAATTCTGCCCTTGTTTCATGTCTTTCAGTGAGTTCTTTAATCACAAGCCCTCATCTTTCATGCCATGGCACCTGCAGGCCCACTTCCCAAGGAGGTCTGTGCCCTGGCAGCTGGGTGCAGGGTGCTGCCAGGGGGGACCCACACACAGCTCTGCAAACTCTTGGCTGCTAAAATCCAGAGCTACCTTTGAAAGCCTTGGCTTGCATTTAGGGCACAAGAAAACCTGCCCTTCCAAGTCACCTGCTCAGAAGGAAGTCAGCTCTGCAGAGCTGTGAGGATTGGTGTGCCCACTGCCAGGATGGGGGTGAGGGGCAGATCTCCACAGGGGAGAGGATGCACCAGCCACTTCTGTAAGGAAGGATCTGGGTCAGGGCTCAGCCCTCCCAGCTGGGGTGCCCCTGTTTCAAACAGAGCTCAGCTCTTTCCAGTCAACCCAGTTAATGAGTTGACATGAACTAAGTGTTTTTCCTTATTTGTGTCCTAGAAGAGACAAGACACTTGTCTCTGGAGATAACCCTTTGAAGGAGAGCTGCTTCCCATTTGTGCTTCCTGGACATTTTCTCATGTTCTGCCAAGTGCAACAAACTCGTACAAAAGGCAGAAAAGGGAGGAAAGACCATTTCCACACTTTCCCTAAATTTGTAACAGAAAACCAGCTTCTTCCAGTTCAGCATTTCAGGACAGAGGCAGTGGTCCTGTTCCCAGGTGCTGGGTGCTGTGCTCACCTCAGGCTGCCCCTGACACAGGACTCTGCTTTGCCCTAGGTTCAGCATTGCTGCCTTCACCAAATACGACCCCGTAGCCCCTGCAGTGACATTCACCATGTTCTCAGGTAAGATGGAGAATGGCATCTTCCCTGCCTGGCTGTGTAGGTTAGAAGTAATGAACACCCTGACAGTGACCAGGCAGAGGGAGCTCATAGGCTGTAGTAAATGTAGTAAATAGAATAAATGTAGCCATATATCATAGAACTGTAGAAAGGTTTGGATTGAAAGGGAACTTAAATCTCATCTCATTCCACCCCCTGCCATGGGCAGGGACACCTTCCACAGCCCAGGTTGCTCCAAGTCCCGTCCAACCTGGTCTTGGACACTTCCAGGGATGGGGCAGCCACAGCTCCTCTCAGCAACCTGTGCCAGGGCCTCACCTCTCTCACTGTAAAAAGCTTCATTACTGACTCTTACTTCTGTCTGTACTCTCTCCTTTTAATTCCAGCTGCTGGATCTGGTGCAGATACAGCTCCCCTCTCAATGCCAATAATCGCTGGAATCCTTGTGGGATTTCTCCTGACACTTGCAGCTATTTTTGCTTTGGTTTACTGGAAACAGCTCAGAGCAAAGAGGTGAGCACGAGCCATATCTTACCTGATATGGGTTGGTGAGATACCCAACCTTCAGTGCTGAGCCAGGAGGAGAGCAGGGAGAGGGTTTAAAAAACCATTTAGACAAACCCCTATGTGGGCGAGTGGACTTGTGACTGGCAAGCTCAGAAGCCAAAGGCAGAGGGGAGAGGGGAGAGGGGAGTTGCCCATGGTCCCTGCCATGAGCTCCATGAGCCAGTGGCACACAAGCCTTCATGGCATCATCCCTGTGCTCCAGGGAAAAGTAACAACTCCTGTGCTTTCATTCTAGAACCAAGAAGAGCAGCCTGCCCCAGGAAATGGTGACCTACAGCTTGAGGTGAGTGCTGGAGTGTCCCATCTGTGTGTCCCCACTGCAGTTCCCACAGTCCTTCACTGACTTCATTCCCTGCAGGAATGTCCACCGCCCAGTTCCCCTGCAGAACTTCAAGCAGTACTATGAGATGAAGACAGCAAGTGCTAGCCAAGCTTTTTTCCAGGAATTTGAGGTGAGATGAGACTCCTCATAGAGATGACACTTGATTTCTCCACTCAGTAGCTCATGCTGTTGGGTGTCCAGTATGGAGTGCTCCTCTCCAGGGACAGTCACCCATCTCTAGCAATCCAGCCACCCTATGAGGCAGCCTTGGAGGCCAAAGATTGGATGGACCCAGTGATCAGGGAGTTCCTGTGCTCAAAACCTGTTTTGTTCAAGTTCTGGTCAAAACACATGTTCTCTGTGGCGTGAGGTGGAGTAGGACAGAGCAAAGGGCCCCAGTCCTGACCGGAGGTGAAGATGAGAGGTGGCAATGACATCCACCTGCAGGCAAAGGGAGGGTCGAGTAGCACTCTGAGACCTCCAGGGCCAGGCTGAGCTTCACCTCAGGCTGCCTTCCCTGGCTCCCATGCTGTCTGCAGGCCCTGGACTGTTAGGCTGCTACACCTTTCAAATTCCCACCAGCAGTTTCAAACCCTCCTCATATCACCCTTCTCTGGCCCTCCTGAATGGGGACAGGGGCAGAAGCAGATGCAGCATATTTCTGTTTGCTCAGCAGAAAATCCTTTGAGCTTCTTGGTAGATTTCTGAAGGGGTTTTTTTTCCCCCAGTACTTGTTCTTGGGCTTTTCTTTAAATACAAATAGTGTTGTTGAAAAAGGCAGTGGGAAGAACCAGCATGGCTCAGAGTGTACAGACCACATGGAGGGAGTGGTGGAGCATTTCCCCGTACATGGATAATCCTCTTTACATACCAGACAGAGCCCCTGGCCATGAGCAGGGAGCTGAGCTGACCAGGAGCTCTCCAGAGGAACATTTGTGCTTGTCTTTTCCCATCCTGCAGGAGCTGAAGGAAGTTGGGAAGGAGCAATCAAAGGTGGAGGCTGAACTACCAGCAAATGTCTCCAAGAACAGATATCCCCATGTGCTGCCCTGTAAGTGCTGTCTCCTCCCTCCTCCCTCAGCATGCAGGGTGGGAGCTCCCAGAGCAGTGCACAAGGACAGGCTTACCTTGAATCACTGCAGGGCTCAGTGCTTGGAAGAAAGAAGGACTCTTGAAATGGGCCTCAGTTTCCATTTTCCTGCTGGAGACTCAAGGCTTAATGCTTGAGCCAGGGCTGAGCCACCATCCTCCCCAGCTCCTGCAGTGAGCTGCTGGGTGAGCCCAGCTCAGGTTGGGTCCCAACTGGAGACCAGCTGGGGTCCCTCAATGTCCTGTGGCTTCTCTGATGAGCCTCATGACACCAGCTCTGCTTTCTGATGCCCTGGCAGCCCAGCTGGTGGGAAATGCTCACCTTTCTAGGGAGAAGGTGCCTGGCTGAGCCCAGATCCTCCCTGCTGGAGCTGCTGGGGCTTCTCCCACAGTGTGACCCAGGTGGCTGTGTCCTGGTGAAGGGCTGCCCTAGGGGTTCACCTGTGTGTGGTCTCTTTCAGATGATCACTCGCGGGTCAAGCTGAGCCAGCTGGGGGAAGATCCACACTCAGACTACATCAATGCCAACTTCATGCCTGTGAGTGCCCACTCGCCTTCCCCACAGAGACATGGCAAAGGGGCATTGTCACAGAAACTCTGCCTGGGTTGAGGCAGAGTGTCCCCCTCCATGAGGGCTGGTGGGCACGAGCTGCTGGTGGAGGCTCAGCTGGCACAGGCTGTTGAGAAGCTGGGGGTCAGGCAGAGGTGTGTAGCTGCCCTTTAGCAGGGGTTGATGGAGCCTGTCGGATGACAGATGCAGAAGTGTGAGTGTGGGGAGACTGGCAAGGCTCTCTCCTTTCTTCTTGTGGACTCTCTATCCTCTTCCCTCACCTCCCAGCTTACTGCCCTGTTCTGTCTGCCTGCTCTTTCTCCTTCTGGTCTGTGCAGCTGCCTTTTGAACAAGTCTGGAGCTGTGCCCTCATGTCCCACCCAGGAGGTGCTCCCAGGTAACAGGCAGGGCACACAGCATGCACGTGCTGGTGTGTGGATCCGTGGAGCATGCGTGTGTCCGAGGGCAGGGAAACACCCTGGGACCCTGCATGCTCACCCTGCCCTCAGCACTGAGTGGGAAGCATAGGGAAGACCCAGATCTGTCTTTCCCTGGTTAGGCCAAATGAGGAACTGCTTGGAGGGAAGCGGTGTGGGTCATTTCTTTATCCCAAATGTGTGGGGAGCACGTGCTGGGCAGCACATGCTTTCTGGGAAATCAGCTGCTTTAGAGATCAGCTGGGAACTGTGGAACCTGGGAACTGTGCCCACGTGAGCTAAGGGCAATGGGAATTTCTCCCTCTACCACAAAAGCAGACCAGGCACTGGCTGTCCCAGGGCAGGATCCACCTGCCTCAGCAACCTGCTAACTCCTCTCGCTCTTGTCTGCCTCTCACTCAGGGCTACACATCCCAGCAGGAGTTCATTGCCACCCAGGGGCCCCTGAAGAAAACCATAGAGGACTTCTGGAGGCTCGTGTGGGAGCAAAATGTCTGCAACATCATCATGCTAACAGTGTGCATGGAGAACGGGCGGGTAGGTCGGTGCCAGCCTCAGCCCAGCCCAGACCTGGCGGTGTGAGCTGAGCCCAGGGCTGGGCTCATTCCCTTCAGGAAATCCCAGCACCAGTGTGGCTCCAGGGGGAGCACAGACCACACGGCTTCCCTGACAGGCAGTTTGAGGGAACATCTGTGCAGCTCAGCCTTAGACAGGGGAAGGCAGGGCCAGGAGTGGAGCTCAGCTAGGACCATGCCCATTGCCCTCGGATGTTTCTGCAGAATCTGAAATTGCCACGTCCTCTGGATGAGCCACCTCACGTGGACCATTCCTCCTGTCTCCAGGGATGATGAGATACACACAGGTCCTCTTCTGTGGAGGAGCCTGAGATCCAAATGAAGGGACGGTGGGGCAGAGTCATGCAAAAGAGAGTCATGGTGTTGGAGGGAAACACCCGTTTGCTCCCCAAGACCTGTCCTGGCTCCCTGCATAGCTGCTGCTCTCCAGATGCTTCCAGGGAACCAGAAGGTCATCTGAGCCCTCACTGGCCTCACTGGGACCCTGTCCTGCCTGTGCCCTAGGTCCTCTGTGATCATTACTGGCCATCAGAATCTGCCCCGGTCTCCTATGGGCAGGTGCAGGTCCACCTGCTGATGCAGAGCAGCTCTGAGGAGTGGACCATGCGTGAGTTCAAGCTGTGGCACGTGAGTACACACTCAAGGGGACATGGGGACCTGTCAAGGGCTGGAGGTTTGCGTGGGAGGCACTGGCATTCTGGCATCTCCTGGGTGGTGGTGGCATAACTTGCTTTCCCTGCCATTTGCGGGGCTCAGAGCAGGCTGCCACTTGGGATTGGTGACACAGAGGTGTCCAGCATGTGTCACCCTGCTCTCCACTGGGACAGCCTGCAGCTTCCAGGGCATGTTTTCCCTGGCAGTCAAAGGCAGGTCTCCTCTCTCCCACCTCCACATGTCCCAGCATGGCAAGGGGGAAGCAGGAGAAGCAGGAGCCAGCAGGCAGTGCAGCATCCCTGGTGTTGGGTGTTCCCTGCAGCTGAGCCAGGTGTCCTCATGCAGCCAGGTGTCCTCAAGTCCTCCTGGCTGCAGGGTGTGAGCCTGTCCCTGTCCCAGGGGGCTGCACACCCATGACCAACACCCCCCCAGGAGGGTCTCCAGGCAGAGCGGTACGTGTCCCACCTGCACTACACAGCCTGGCCTGACCACGGGATCCCGGAGTCCACAACTTCCATAATGACCTTCCGAGAGCTGGTCCGGGAGCACATCCAGAGAACTAAGGACTCAGGGCCAACCCTTGTGCACTGCAGGTGAGGCTCTGCCACAGCGGGGGCTGGGAAGGGATAGTGGGATGGGTGGATGAAGGTCCTACTCATGCACAAGACTGTGAGGGACAGCAGTGCCCAGGGGACACAGCTGGTCTGTGGAGTCTCCTGCTCAGGTGTTGGGGAGTACAGGTCTGCTGGCAGCCTTCTCATGGCCCCAGGGCGTGGGGTGGGTGGGGATTGTGAGCACCTTCAGGATGGCTCCTCAGCCCTATGCCATGCTGGCACCAGTGCCTGGGGTGCCCGGACAGGAGCCCAGGGAGCAGCCTCTGGGAGCATGTCTAGCAGCAGAAGGGGAGCCCATGGACGGTGCTGTCAGGCCATGCTTACCCTTTGCTGCCTGTTCCTGCAGTGCTGGCGTGGGCCGCACGGGCACCTTCATTGCCCTGGACCGGCTGCTGCAGCAGATGAAGCACGAGAAGGTGGTGGACATTTTTGGTGTTGTTTACGCCTTGCGGATGAACCGGTACCTGATGATTCAGACGCTGGTGAGACCTCTGCTCCCTCTGCTCCCTCTTCCCCCTGGCCCCTCGTTCCATGGCATGGAAGCTCACCAGGCTGGCAGCTGGATGAGCTGGCTGGCCAGCCACAGCACCCCAAGCCTGGTCCCCAGCCTGTCCCTGTGTCATGATGCTGCTCAAAGCAGCAGCTCGGCTGGAGTGGGAATTGCCAAAGGGATCTTCAGCAGCTTCATGCCCTGCTATAGACCCACAGTAACAATATCTTAGAGACTCCCAGGAGGCTTGAAAACACTACAGAGCACTGAGAAACAGGATCAGGCCCTTTGCAGGCAATTCTTAACCCACACCATGTTGTTGGTCTGTGATACTCCACAGTCCATCTCATATCTGGGCTTTTAGAGCATGAATGTAGGACCCTCCCTGCCCACCAGGCAGTGCCATACCCACCCTCTCATGCTGTCTGTGCAGTGTGATGGTCTGTGTTGCTGTCTGCCTTTGCCTTCCAGTCCCAGTACATTTTCCTGCACAGCTGTATCCTGGACAAGATCTTGGAGGAACCTCTCCTGGGTTTATCAGGGACAGAGAGGTAAGGGCTTCCTGTTCTTTGCCACTCTACCCACCCTGTTCCATGACCCCTCCAGACAGCAAGCTGGCATCCAGCCCCCACCTCGAAGCCTTGGCTCCAGGAGAGAAGGGCAGGGAAGCCCATCCATCCATCCATCCATCCATCCATCCATCCCTCCCTCCATCCATCCATCCATCCCACCTGGTGTTTTGAGTGGGGTCAGCGCAGGGCTGGTTGTTCCCTGCAGCATGGGGAGCCCAGCACAGAACAAAGTGCCAGTCTCTTTGCCAATGCTAAAGGTCTGCAGAGCTGTCCTGGGGAAGGCATTGCTTTCAGCCCCTGGCTTCCCAGCCCACAGGGTTGCCCTAGACATAGGTTCAAACTGGAGAGGCTCATGGCAGCTGGGTGGCTTTAGGATGTCCCTCCTAATGGAGGCCAAGAGGACAGACAAGGGTCTGGCTGGACATGGCTTTGACCACCTGCCTTATTGTCTTGGGGGCTGCATCTGAAGATCACATCCCTGTGGTCAGATTGTCTCCTCCCTCATGCAGAACAGGATGGCCTTGTCCTTGCTGCCTCTTGGCTGTGCCACACCTGAGACCTGCCTTTGTCTAGAGGAGAGCAGGTTGTCAGGATGCAGAGCTGGGCTGGGGACCTGAGAGACCCCTGGCCTTTGAGGGGTGAAGGTCTGCTCACAGCCCTGTCCACCTGCAGGCACAGCTTGGGTGCTGCTGAGTGAGCTCAGCCTCACTGTTATGCCCTGGTTCTCTTCCCAGGTCCTGCCCCATCCCACTGAAGAGCTTTGCCCAGCACTATGCCCAGAAGGCAGCCAAGTCCCACATGGGCTTCCTGAGGGAGTATGAGGTGAGAGCTGCCCTGGGGCCTGGCTGCCAGCACTGGGGGAACCTGGGGGGCAATTGCACCTGGTCAGGATGGGGCAAACCCCATAAGTACCTCCTGAGTGGGTCCCATGTCCCAGTTTCCAAGTTTCCTGGGTATCTTGGCAGTGTCCCCTCTCCATGGCATTGTGTCCCCAGAAAATATGTCCCTCACACGTCCTGCACGGATCAGGGTCTGTCCATAACCCACTCCTTCTCAGGTACCATGCAGTGTAGGGACCTACCTGGACACCAGCAACCCTCTCCTGACATCATGGCACAGACCTGACAACCCACCCCAGAAGTTGTTACTTGGCAGCCCTGCCCAGGCTTCTTCATGTGCAGCCATGACCTCCCCACCACAGAATCCAAGTGTCCTCAGTTCCTCCTCCTCCTGACTCTTCCCACTCACTGCTTCCCCCACTTTCTCTCGCTCTGGCAGACCCTCCTGGAAGTTGTCAAGGAAGAAGCCAGCTCTGCATCACCATCTTCAGGCAGCCAGCAGACACAGCCCTCTTCCAGCATCCTCCCCTGTAAGTGCTGTGACACCTTGCATCCTCTTCCTTCTCGTTGCTCTTCCTCCTCCGTGGAGCCAGACTGGAGCAGGGCTGGTGGTCCACAACTTAAGAAAGTATTTTGAGACTTTGGTGACTCCACCAGAAGAATACCGAGGTGTTTGGGATGCAGCACGTGGTTTGGGACAGGGATAGGTAGGTTTGCTCAGCCTGGAGGAGACAAAGCAAAGGGGAGATGTTATTGCTGATTTCAGCTATGTGTGGGAAGGCACAGGGAAAACAGAGTCTTCTCAGAGGTGTGCCATGGAGGGACAGAGGCAGTGGGGATGATTTGGAAGGGTAATCCAACTCAGGAGGAGGAACAGTGAACTCCCATGAAGGTGCTCAAACACTGGAACAGAGGCCCAGAGCACTTGCAGGCTCTCCATCCTTGGAGACAGGCAGATCTCCATTGTTTCAGTCACTGAGTGACCTGCACTGCAGGTATTGGCTTTAAGCAGGAGGTTGGGGTAGAGGCCTGTCTTTTGGCAGCCAAGATCCATGGGCTGGAGATGAGCACTGCAGAAGGGAGCACCTTTGCCAGGAAACGGTGGAGGGGATGCTGGAGTTGTGCAGTCAGCCTGCAGGAGCTGTGTGAGCTCAAGACTGCCCTGGATCCCTCCAGCTCCCACGTGTTTTGCAGATGATCGCTCCAGAGTGAAGTTTTCCCTGCTGGAACAGGGGCCTTTCTCAGGACTGCTGCAGGTGTGGCATGTCCAGGTGAGTCACACCCCTGTGCCTCGGTCCCCCATCCTCACTGTGCCCCTGCTCCCTGCTGGGTCCTGCACTGCTCCACTGGTCCCTGCCCCTGTGACCCTCTGTGGACAAGAGGGGACTGCCAGGACTGAGGATGTGTCTTCCCTCACCTGCCCATTTTGGGTTGCCCTCACTTCCCTCTCCCAGTGCTTGCTTTTCACTTCTTACCTCCTGACCTGCTGAGCTTCCCTTCTCTTCCTGGCCTCTCCTGCAGCCACTTGGGCTGACAGGGCACCTGTGCCATGCTCTCCAGCAGGAGAGTGACATTCCCATTCCCCCCCAAGGGCTGCAGCCCCAGCAGGGACTACCTGGCTGTTCAGGGCCCTAACAAGCTGACCATGGAGGACTTCTGGACCCTGGTGTGGGAGCAGGATGTTCACACCATCCTAACCCTTCTGCTGTGGCAGGAGAAGGGGGAGGTAAGGCACTGTGCCCACCTATGCCATGGCCGAGCAGGGATCTGTTCAATGGAGTTGGAACTTCATAGCTCCTGGAATTCTTCACTGCCTCCTGAGGCCTGAGTGCAAATCCAGCTTGGCTAGAGCTGGACCTTTCCTGTGTCCAGGTGCTCCCACAGCTTGTCACAGAGGACAGGTTCTGTCTGCTCCCCTGCCTGGACTCAGCTGGTGCCCTTCAAGCTGCATCCACGTGGCACCAAGGGCAGCAGCTCCTTCTCTGCCCAGCCAAGGTGTAGGCATTGGCTGAGCAAATTCCCACTGCCAGGCAGCTCTGGGTTCACAGAGGAGCTGCTGGAGTTCCCAAAATTCCCTCAGGGTTTAGCGAGAGGATGAACTGACATGCTGGGGGTGCTCTTGGTCCAACCCCACCACAGAGCCCTAAGACAGTGACTGATATGACAGATGATGACCATTCATGGCAAGCCAAACTCACTGTTGCACACAGGTCCAAAGTGAGGCATGCTGGCCACTGGAAGGAGATTCCCTCTGCATGAAGACACTGACCATCCAGTGTGGCACAGAGAAGGTTGTCTCAGGATGGAGATGTACCCAGCTCAAACTGAAGCACGTATGTGTCAGTAGGGCTGTCCTGGCTCCCACCTCCTGGGATGGGTGGGTCTGCATTGGCTGAAAGGTCTGTGGGGTCTTCTTCAAGAGTAGAGTGTCAGCAATCAATAAATGCAGGAGTGAGTCTGGATTGCAACATCCAGAACTGATGGACACAAGAGATGCACCAGAGAGGCCTTGGGGGTTTCTCCCACCCCTTGCTGATAGATCTTTCTGACCTCCTTTGGAAAGGGCCACACAGTTCTCAGTCCCCTCACCAGGGGAAGGTCAGGGTGCTATGGGGAAGGACAGCAGGTTGCCAGAGCCACCATACCCGCTGTGTTGGGTGGTGGGCAGTGCCCCAGCAGAGATGCCTGGGCAGCTTTACAGAAGAGTGACCCTAGGGATGGGAGAAATGGGATCCCCCTGCATCCAAACTCACCCATCCCTCCCCAAGAGCCAAGTCAGCTCTTTGTCTCTCCCCAGGAGAAGAAAGCAAAGGAGAGGCAGGTGCAGAGGTTCCTGTACACACTCTGGAGCAGCAAGGAGCAGCCTGATGTCCAGAGCCTGGTGGAGCTGCTCACGGCTATCAGACGGTGCCTGCCCCACCGGAGGAGAACCAGTCCTCTCCTGCTGCACTGCAGGTACCCCAGGTCACACCTCCATCCATGGGCAGCCTCCCAGAGATGGAAATCACCAGGCTTCATAGTTCCTCGGCATGGTGCTGACAAGCCTTCCCCTCCACCGCAGACCCCGAGGCTTTGGGGCATGTTGAGAATAGGTCCATCAGAGCAAGGGGAAGTTCTGAGCCTGGGAGGTCATAGGGAGCAGTGTTCTGCCAAGGGCTGGGAGAAGGGAGGGCAAACAGGGCTGGGCCAGGGGTGAGAGGGGGTGGAGTGGGCATTCCCAGGCTGAGGACATCCCTGGACTGACTGCTGGGATCCTGAGAGCAGCCCTGACATCCTCACCTGCTTGCACCCAGAGAGAGCTCACACTCCCACAGTGCCAACACGTCTCCTTGGACTGGTGCCCTCTTCTGAAGAGGGTCAGTACAGCCTGGCCTGGCATCAGTGACCCTCCCTTGTCCCCTGCAGTGGTGACGTGAGCCAGATAGGGACACTGATCTCCCTGGATTGCCTGTTGCACCAGATGAGAGCTGAGAGAATCGTGGACATCTATGGCGTGACCCTTCAGCTGGCCAGAAGCTGCTGCCTCATGACCCCGAGCCTGGTAAGTGGGAAGGAGAAGGGGCAGTGGGCAGAGCCTTCGTGCTGACCTGCCTGGGGCTGGCAGCATCCTGCCCACTCCTGGGTGCTCCCAGTCCAGCCTAGGCAGGGATTTACTCCGTGTGTCCTCCCCACCCTGTGGCTCTGCCAGCCTCTGAGGGCTGAGGGCACTGTCTTCTCCCAGGGAAGAGCTTTCCATCTCCTCAGTTCCGGAGTTAAGATCAGTTAAATTGCACATGAGCTCACAGTAAATGCAAGGCACTCTTCCCATGGTATTTTGGGGAGTGTGGAGCACCGGTGTCATCCTACAGGGCAAACCTGCCTGCTCACCCTTGGCTCCTGGACATGGCTCTCAGCCTGGGGACCCAGAATCTGCTGGCTGTGCCCTTGTCCAGCGCCTTTCCTGCCACATCCCCCAGACCCAGAACCTGCTGTCACAGAGGGGGCAGTGGGACACACTGCCACACAAGCACGTGCCCTTTGGGCCGTGGCACTGTGATGGTGCCAGCCCAGCCTCCCAGACCTCAGTGTGCAGCTCCTGATGGGCACCCGTGGCACTGATGCCTCTGGACAGCGCCTGAGTTGCTGCAGCTGCTGAATGAGCTCATGCACAGCCCCAAAAATGCTCCCCACAGGGCACGGCAGAACTGGGCCAGATCTCTCCGAGGCTTCCGAGCTGCGGAGCCTCCTTCAAGCAGCTAATTGCATTCTTAATTAATGTGAACCATGTGCGTGGTGGGTGCCTGAGGAGGGCAATGCGTCCGCTGCCTCCGCTTCAGAGCTGCTTTGTGTTCGCACAGCGTCTGGCCGTGCAGGGACACAATGTGCCCGTAAAGGCACATCAAGTCCCCATCAAACGCCGCTGGAAGGGGCAGCAGAGGGGCTGCCTGCCCTCCTCCCCACCAGCAGTGGTCACTCGGATCCCAGCATGGCCAGCAGGGCTGCCCTCCAGTCCCCTCCATCCCTGTGGGGGTTTGCCAGCACCCCTTTATCTCTGGTGGTGGCATGCTGCTGTCGTGCTGGGGGCATCAGCTGATTTTTTCTTTTGGAGGGAAACAAGGAGGAGGATGAACTTTTGATGGATAATCCATGGATAATGGTTGGATATTAAGCACCAGCAGCTCCAGCACGGTGTGTGTCCCAGGGGATGTGCTCTTGCATGTGGCCAGGCACTGAGTGTGCCTGGGCTGAAGGCAAGCCTGGGCTGTCACTGCAGATGTCACAATCACACCCAGCTCACTGAAAACACGCTCTGCTGACCTGGAGCCTCAGCCATTGTGTGATCCGTGGAGCTCCTGGCCCTTCAGTGGGGCTAAACCCACCACTGCAGGGAGGTGGTTCCTCATGACTTGTGGCTCAGCCAGCACTTCAGCAGCTGTTCAGAGGCCCCTCCACAAGTCCCTAATGCCCCCTGCCCACTGCCATGTGGTTCCAACCCTCACCATTTGCTGGCTGGCCCTGCCCTCCAGCTCTGTGTCCTGAGTACAAGCTCATTTACCTTCCCCACATCTCACCTTCCTCAGAGCCTGCCTGGTCAGTGCTGGGTGTTTGTAGCCTGGTGTCATCTTGGAGCAGCCTGGCATTTGGGCAGAACTTCGTATCAAACCCACGGGGGATTTGAGACCCCTGAACCCACATTTGGAACTGATGGATCGTTTTGGTGATCTGAAAAAATGACAAACAACGCAGCTGGGCTAAAACCACTGATCTTTTTGTGTACCTCTGAAATCCTGCAAGCATGTACCCTCATCTCATGTCAGCACTGACTCAGGTACACAGGATGGCACCAAGGGAAAGTCCTGCTCCAGGGGTCTTCACTTCGGGGCCTTGGGACCAGACCCCATGAATTCCAGCTTCATGCTCTGCAGCTTCACTGGAGTTACTCTTCTCTCTTGTTTTGGATCCAACCACGGCACATCCAAAAGCCACTGGGGCACTTGGAGGAAGCCTGATGATTTTGTTCTTCTCCATCTCATCCCTTCTCATTCCCACCACGGGGGGATGAAACAGGGGGAAACAAACATGGTGCAACAGGCTTCATACTTCCTTTCTGGGCAACTCTGGTGACACAGGACCATCATGGACCACTTGGGAAAGCAAATCCTGCTCTGCTATCAGTCACTGTGCCTTAATTATGATTTTTTAAAGCAAACTGCAGGGCTAGTCTGTGAGCAGGAGGTCTCTGTCAGAAAGCTGACTCTGAGCTCCCTTTCTCTCTTGCAGGACCAGTACATGTTCCTGTACACCTGCATCCAGGACATCCTCGCCCAGAGCCAGCCCTGACACTGCTCAGCCCTTCCTGGCACTATCCTGCCCTCCCCCTCTGTGGGGTCCTGTGGGGAGCTGGGGTGAGAGCACTGTGGGACTGCTGGCACAGAGAGAGCCCTGCAGCCAGCAGTGACCACCCTGGCACTGTCACCAACGTGTCTCATGCGACATGAGCAGTGACATGGGGTCTCCTGGGACAGACAGACACTGCTCTGCCACGCACTGCTGCAGCCCCTCGGTGCAGACACAGCAAGGGGCTGGGCAGGATGCTCTCCTGCTGTAGACATCTCTGGGATTCCTGGAACCTGGAAGGTTTGCTAACCCCCCTGCAGTGCACAGGACAGCAGTGGGGCTCCCTGGTGTCCCTGAGGTCCAACAGGAGCACAGAGCACCGTGCTCTCCATGCGCCCACGGGCGTGTTGAGGTCTCAGATGTGCTGGGGACAGAGCACTGTGGGAGCTGGCTTGTCTTGGCTGGTGGAACTGTCTTAGGTACAAACAATAAACAGCCCTAGGAAAGCGTGTGCTTGTGAGGGTGGGTTGGCTTTTGTGGTGCAAGGGCTGCAGCATAGCTGTCCCCAGCCATGGCACACAGCAGTGTCCCTTGGGCACTCCAGATGCTGAAGTCCATGGCACACAGCAGCTTCTGCTCACTTTCATCTGCTCCTGCCCCTGAGGCAATACTTGTGCAGGGAGTCTCCAGCCCACCCACGGCTTCGTGAGGAAGGGACACATTTTCAGATCCTGGGCTCCGAGTTGTGAACCTGCTGGCTGCCCAGCTCTAGGGACCAGGGCAAAGCCACCTTACCTAACCAACAGACTGGCAAGCAGCTGGCAGCCCCCACAGTCCTGCAGCTCTGGGAACTGGGTTGTCCATGCAGGGATGTGGCTGCTCTGCAAGCAGGGGTGGCCATGCACAAGGTGAAATCACAGGTAGCAACTCACTTTGTTGAGCTACGAGTGCAGGACAGAAGAGTTAAAAAAAGCAGGTGGTTTCACAAGCATATGCCTGGGGTAGAAGAACTGTAACTGGGACCCTGTTTATCATCCTTCACCCCTTCAAGCAGTGTGGGGTTATAGTGCAGTCTCAAGGGACCTCCCCTGTCCCAGTGTGGCCCACACTCCTGCCCATTATACCATGCTGTGGGAGCTGCCTTGGAGCAGGGTGAGGAGACACAACAGGTATGATGAGGGGGTCCCAAGACCTGTTACAGGGAGCAGAGAGCCTCAGGTGGGTGACTGAGGTGGTCATTCATCCTACCACCCCTGTGTTTCCACAAGCAGCTTCTTCCTCTTAGAAAACACGGATCCTTCTGTCTGCACTCCAGAATGGGACACCCAGGGCACCTCAGCATCAGCATTCCCAGCACTGGGATGATGCCTCTTTTGCAATTGGGTATGCCTTATTCCCTCTCCTAAATCACAGTTTTGGCCCTTGCTGTGCCCACCCAGCTCCTGTTCCCACCCCCCACTGTCCATCCCCAGCACCCACCTGTGCTGTGCAGCCCCCAGTCATGTGTCCTGCCTGTTCTTTGCACCCACTGCCCAGGTGTGGCCACAGGCAGTGTGGGACCAGTCTCTCCCTTCACTCAACACACCTTCTGTACTGCAGTTCCCTGTGCCACCCACTCTTCCCCTGCATTTTGTGCTCCACTCCCAGCTCCAAGCTGCAACATTCATGGGCTGGAGGGAACCCAGGCAGTGCAGAGCCTTAGCCCTCTACAGGACTGGTCTTCCTGCCACCCTGGACATGCTGTGCTGGCTTCACCATGGCCCAGAGCACCCTGAGTCACCCATGGCCATCCTCACCCACCCCGACCTGCATTGTCCTGGATTCAGCTGCTGTTTGAAAATGTTTCCATGTCACTACATCTTTGTCCCAGGGTCACTCACCAGCGGGATGTGACCCATCACTCACTGCTCAGCCTGCACAAGTCACCATTCAGTGACTTGCTGCATTGCTGCTTCTGGTGGGATGCCAACATGTCAGGGGCTCTCCAGGAGGATGAGGGAATACTTCCAACATGAAAAGAGCCTGTGAAGCTCAGTGGATATTCTCATGTGCACAAAAGGATTTATGATGCTGCCTTGGGAGGAGCCTGGCACTTGCCATTGCTCACAGAGTGCCTGATGGCTTTATGACTTTTATGTAACCAATTACTCCTGGACCACACTGGTGCTGTAGGATGAGGTTCACAGCAGGGAAATGTTTGCTTCCAGTGATCCACAGCCCCATAACCAGGACTGTTGGGGCTGGGCTGTTGGCTGCACATGAGGTGCCTTTGGTTTGCAGCAGCCACCTGCCATGTGCCTCTGAGCCACCACAGGAGGACACAGCAGTGCATGCTGGAGGTCAACATCAAGCAAGCAAGCAAGCAAGCTTCAAAATCAAGCCTGGTCCAAAGAATGGTGTGCCACTTGTCTGTCCAGAGTTTGGAGCTGACAGGCTGG
Organism: Margarornis squamiger; assembly: GCA_035222235.1. Lineage (NCBI taxonomy): Eukaryota > Metazoa > Chordata > Aves > Passeriformes > Furnariidae > Margarornis > Margarornis squamiger. The sequence goes on along the minus strand of JAWWTY010000071.1, from coordinate 1,155,087 downwards.
GGATTTGGCCCCGAGAGCCCCCAAAAAGGGGCAGTCTCAAAGACCATGTGTCCTGCTGACGCATGCACATAGCCCCATCCTCCTTAGACCTCCACTGGAAACAGCCCTGCTGTCCACCTTTCATCCTCCAGCTGCATCCAGCCTTAAAAATAGGTCCTGGGCTACAGGACAGCAGAGGTCCCTGTGGGGCAATGAGGGAGAGAGCTGCTGGTGCAGGAAGGAGTGATGCCAGACCTGGATTCAACTCCAGCTGATTCAACTCCTGCTGGTGCTGTTGGACACAGCCTGTGGCTCCCCTGGCTGTGCATGCCCAGAAATCCCAGGTGCTGAGCATGGTCACATCTCCAAGGTGTGTGTAGACACAAGGTTTAGCCTGGTGCCCAGCAGGCTCTTGTTCAAGGTGTGCAGTCTCCACTGAACATCAACAAGCCTTTGTACCTGTGTGTCCTTGCATGGTTTAAGATGTTAAAACACCTGACCCCCATCACAGAGGGTTTCAGGAATATCTGTGGAGTGCCCTGACCTGCAAAGCAGGGCCAGTCACAGTGACAGTGAGGATGCTACGGGGTAGCAGGAGCCTTGTGAGTGGCACAGAAGGCTGACCAGGGGGTTTTGCTCTCTGGGTCCTGGCAGCCAGCATTTGGGGTTTGTTCTGCTGGCTGCCTCTCCTGGATGGGTGGGCATTGCCCCTCTGTGTGCCACCCTTCAGTAGCCCAGGGATCTGCAGGGACAACTCGTCCCTCACTCTGCCAAGCACAGCTGCCAGGTCTCCCCACAGCCCCGCCAGGACTGCCTCCCCCAAAAGGGGCAGCTGCCAGGGATAAGGAGGGGCAGGAACTGCCCAGCCTCTCTTTGCTGTTTCTCTGCAATCAGAGCTACCCCGTGGCCTTCAGAGTCATTATGCCTGAGGCTTTGCTCTAAGCCATATTCCCTGTGCAGGGGGCCTGGGTCTGGCTCCACAGCTGATGGCACAGGATGGGACAGCATTCCCAGGGACTGCCTGTGGGCTCTTGCTTTTTGTGGAGGAGAGCAGAACATCATTCACATGAGACAACCTGGCCACTCCCCAGTTCACCCTCAGCAGATGGCCATGCCTGAGGAAGGGATGGGGTGAGCTCTGCTGGCACCTGCCCCACCCCACCTCTCACCCCACTGGAGCTCAGTCCAGCATGTCACTGTCCATCTGCCTCAACAGGATCTACCAGGATCTTTCTACAGTTCTTGGGAAAGTGCTCCTGGGTCTCCTGTGTGTCTGTGCAGTCCCAGCATGGGGCATGGGGCTGCTGCCCTGCCACTTAGGGCTGGTGGCACAGAGATGTGTGGGGCACCAGCTCTGAGTCATAGGGAAGGAAGGGGAAGCCGTGGTGGAGGAGGCATGTTGCTGTCTGCTGAGCTTCCAGAAGTCCAGGAGCAAGTGATCCCTCAGCCCTCACATTTGGCTAACACAACACCATGGTGTTTCCAGCAGAGCCAGCAGTCAAGGTGAACCTGGGACATCTGCAGCTGTCCCACCACCCATGTGGGACGTTCTCCTCACCAGGACGGGCACAGCACAGGGATTTGCCACACAAGCTGGCCAACAGGTTTTGCCCAGTGAGTTCAGTATGGCTGTGACAGTCCCACAGTACGTGACTGTGGCACAGCCCACTGCTCTGTGCTTCACGTCCTGCCTGACAGGAGGCCAAGCTGGTGACGATGAAGAATTTACGAGCTCCCACCCACTGCTGCAGTGGAGTCTGGAGCCACAGCTGCTTACAGAGGCTGTCGGGGGAGCTGTGGTTTGCATGAATAATTTTCCAGCCCTGCAGCTCAAGTGCCACGAAACCCAGAGGGGGAGAGAGACAACAAAACACTAAAACAAAACAAGCCTCCGGCCTGGGCCGCCCAGTGAGCTCTGGACCATGTTGTGTTGTTCTTCATATTTCTCCTGCTCTAGTCAAGCAGCATCCAGCCACTGCCCTCTCCCATCAGCTCCTGTGCAGAGGTCAAAACACTGGAGATGAGCAAGACCATGACTATTTAGACCCCCCTTCCCACTCCCCACAGGGGGGCAGATTGGGTTAGTATTGCCAAGTGACAGGAAAGCAGGGATACCCACCCCTTGGATTTCCTGGGGATCCACGGCCATGGGAGCCTGCTGGAGCACCACAGCTCCTCCACCCTTCAGCCTCTCCAGTGCTGAACCTCTACCCCAGGCTCTCCCCTGTCTCCTGGTCTCCACATCCCTGTGCAGCTCTTCCAGTGCTCTGCCACCTCCATGGAAAGAAGTTCTTCCTCATGTTGAGGTGAAACTTCTCATGTTTTAGTTTATTCCTGCAGGGACAGGTGAGTGGCACCAGAGCTGAGGGTCCCTCCTCAACACCCCTCTTGCATGTTCAAGGCTTGCCATGGCTGTGACTCCCTGACCCAGCTGAGATGCAGGCACTCCAAAAGGAAGGTTTTCAAGCATGTAGGACACTGAACCAGGGTTCTGGTCCACCTAACAGGTCTCCTACCTGGCTCTACACCTCTGTCTCTCTTCTCAGCAATGCATGGAGCCACTGGACTGGCCCATGGTTTTTTACAAGCAGTGCCTCCCAGAGCAAGGGGTTAAAGTGCATCTGAGGCTTGTGCTGCTCTGTGCCCTGAGCATCAGGTTGGGACTGTTCTTCTCTGTGTGACTACACTGGCACCAGTCCTTCCCACTGTGAGGAGGCACCTGTCCCTGCCCTTCCCCTGCCCAGCTGGAGCCACACGCTGGGCCCTGCGATTCTTCTTCTTTGCAAGAGTTTGCAGTTACATTTTGGAAAGTCTCTGGGAATGCTTGCTGGGCTCAGACTCACACACAGCCTGACAGTGGTATTCCAGCCTTTGGATGGCCCTCATGGGAGCAGGGTGTCCAGGAACATTCCTCTGGCCTGCCCACAACCTCAGATGGCTCCCCAGGGTGTGTCTGGGCTCACAGACACATCCGAATTACCAGACTCCTGGATCCTTCTCCATCTCTGTGGGTTTGGATCACAACCTGCTCTCCCCAGAACCTGGAGAACCAGCTTCAAGAGGAGTCAGGGATGCTGAGAAAGTCTGGAGACCTTTCCTTATAGAGAGATCCTGTCCCAGGAGTGACTGTCCCCTCACAGGGGTATCACATATGGGCCAACCCTGGTGATGTTTATTTTCTCTGGTGTTTCTGTGCCCTGTGAGCCTGCCTGGGGCTTTCTGCACCCTCTTCTCCCTGTGCCAGCCCTTCTGGAGGGAGGGACTGCCTTGCTGCTGTCCTCCCCAGTGTGTGGCATGGCGTGGTCTCTGTCCCAGCAGTGACCTTGGCAGTGAAACATCACCAGTGTCCTCCTGGTCTGCACTATGGACTGGTTGTCCTTGGAGATCGACAGCCAAACTGGAATTCTTCTGAGCTGATCCAGAATCCTCTGAAATCTGGAAGGGAATAAAAAGAGGCTTCAAGAAGTTGCCCCATGGGAGCAGATCAGGAAACGCACTGGTGGTGTTTTTCCAGAGCCTCCAGGTCTGTCCTCTGCTGAGGACAGAAACAAACACCTTCCAGTCCTTTGACTCAGCTAGCACAGCCAATTTTCCAGCTTGGGAAGGTCCTCAGCTGGATGTCCAGTGCACTGGCATCACCTTTGGAGGAGCAACATCATCACCTCCTTCTGCTCTGCCACGGCTGTGCTTGCAGCTCACAGGAGCTGGACCTTGTACCCCACTTTAGGCTGTATTCTAAATTTTCCCAAGGGTTTGTTTGTTGGGTTTTTTGTCCTGCTTTTAAGCAAGCTGTAGGAAGACCTCTTAGTGTGGAGGCAGCAGAAGTATCACCTGGGATGTCAAAGATACCCCACGCTCAGGGGTCAGGCTCAGCCACAACCCCGCAGTGTTTGGTCCCAGGGTCTCAGCCCCATCCTTTAAAAGCAGCCGGGGGCTGAAGTGGAGTGAATCGGGAGCAGGGTGGCTGTGGCACAGCGCTCTCCTCCTCTGCCCACACCGCAGCCTGCCGCTAGAGGACAACACACAGACACGGCTGAGCCTGCAGGAAACATCCACTCCCGTTAATAGGAACGAGCCGCATCGGGAGCCTTCAGTGATGGCAGGACACAGCCCACACTGCTCCCAGAGAACTGCAGCTTCAGGAGGGCTGGCTGGAAGGTGACACTTCCACCCCAGAGGGACCTCTTCAGAAATTCCTGGTTTGCCATGGGAACATCAAAGCTCTCTGGTCCAAGTGGCTTTATGTCCAAAGTCTTGGTTTTGCCAGCAGCCAGGTGACACGCTGGAAGAAGTGACAGCTCGGAGTATTGGCAGCTCTTACGAGGTCTCAAAGAAGTGGGGCAAGGATATGAACCAGCAGAGCCGAGCTGGAATAAAAAGCAAAGAGAAAAGTCAAAGCAAATGAGGCACACAGAGAAAAGCTCTCCAACGTCAGGCCATACTGCTCCAAAAACAATGTGAAAAATGTCATTGCAGTCAATGCCTTCCTGAGGAAATATCTCTGTTTCAGTTGAATGGCAGTTTTCAATAAGAAACTCTTCAGTTTTATTTTATTTTTTTTTAAAGAACTCTACTAACAGTGTGCTCAGCCAGAGCCCTGGATCCCTGAGAGTTCACTGGGTAAGAAATTGTCAGGAGCTGGCAATGTGGTTGGCGTTGGTTGCTGAGGTTTGAGGGAGAGGGACAGGAATCACAGATAAGGGCTGCTGCTGAGGCCAGGAGCACAGTGATAGGCCTGACACTTTCTCCAGACTGACTCCAAATTCCTGGCTGCTGTAAGAGCAAATCTAGCCATTTCAGGCCATGCTAAAGCCCCACGTCAGAGCTGGAGGGGAATCATGTTGAGAAACCCGAGGAGGACCCATTTCTCCAAGGAAAGCTGCCCATCTCCCCAGCAAGCAGTGTTTTACATTTGGAGCTGTCAAAACACATTGCAAATGTTTAATTAATGACATCTCCAGCACTGTTCACCATGGAAGTGGCTTAATTTCAATTAAATCAGTTCCTGCTCCTAGAGCACTCAGTGACAAAGTTTCCACTGACTGCAGCAGTCACAGGGAGTCCTGAAACTGCAGGATCTGAATGTGCTTCACAAGTAAAATAGTTTCAGATCCAGCATCAGCCCAGCCAGGAGCCCTCAGCCAGAGCCTGTGCGTCAGCCCTGAACCCTGAACTCCATCCTGAGCAGTTTTTTGGGGAGGAGATGCCTGCTCTGACTCAAAGGCCTCAAGGCACCCCAGCCCCTGGGTGAGCTGGAGCTAGTTAAGTCTCCCACTGTGCACGTTCACCTTCCTGACCCCAGATAACTCTTCCACCTCTTTTATCCTGAGATAATGGGGATATCAATCAGGAAACTCTTTTGTCAGAAGGAAAGGCCCATTCTGAGGAAACAGGGCTGTGAAAGCATCACCCAGTCTGTGCTTTGGCCATGTGGCACTTTACCATAGCATGGTCACTGTCAGAGGGGTGACTTTGTGGGGGCACTTTGCAGCCACCCAAACCCTTCTTTCTCTGCACCATTCACCTCCTCCATTGATGGCTGTGGGACAGGCAGAGGGAGGAACACACTGGGAGTCCAGACCCACCTAAAGCCCCATGGACAGCTGTCTGTCTTCTGTATGAGACCCATGTTCAGCTGCTGTCCCTGTTACAGAGGAGATGCTTGGCCCTGCAGAGAGGCAGACAGAGTGTGGTTTAAGCTGTGGGGCCAGGATCACCCCTGTCCCTCAACCCACTGCTGTGGGAGGACAGCAGTCACCCTATTTGGGGGCATCATGGTGACACTGAGCAGCCAGTGGCTGCCATCAGAGAGGACACACAGAGTTGTCCTTTGCAGCCTTCTCCTGCTGCTAAGCAGGTGTTTCTGCTGCCCTAGAACTCCATAGCTCCTTGACACACAAACAGCAAGAAATCCTGTTCTGATGCACATCCCACTTTTGGGATGTTTAGGGACACTGTGAGGGCTGGGCTGGGTGAGCATAAGTAGTTTCCCCACCTGGTAAGCCAGACCATGACACAGCTCCAGATGATGTGGCTTCAAGCCCCCAGTCAGTGAACTATTCCTCTACTTTGGCCTCTGATCACTTTCCCCAAGGTTAGAGCAACCCAGCCCCCTGCTCCTGGCATCAGTGCTGGGCAGCTCCTGCCAGCACAGCCCACACGTGTCCTCGATCTGGGCAAAACTATAGCAAGAGCACCATGTTCCACCACAGAGCTTGGCACCACGGCCCTGCTGCTTCATCGCCCTGCATCTTCCTCCCCAGCCCCTGCCCGGTGCAAGGGGATAGCTGGAGAGTGAGCATCAGAGCTCGGGACAGACAGATGGACAGCCCTGGGCACAGCCACTCCCAGCAAACAGCTCATCCTGAGCTCCTCACTCCCTTCTCCCCAGCTGAACCCTGACTTTCCTGTCGCAGCCAGCACACAGAGTCCTTTATCTGGGGTTGTATTTCAGCGTCCCAAAGTCTGGAGCCCTTGAAGTGCCGGTCGGGTACTTCTGCCTCCCTAGTTATACTCCTCAGCCCTGCCAGAGCCAGCTCTGCCTTCCCCGGCCCTGTTATCTCACAAAAACATGGTTACAAAACAAGCCTGGGTCCCGGAGCTATGAACAGGTCTTTATTTGTTGAGGTTTCTTTTTTTTTTTTTTTTCCCCTTTCTTCCCTTTGAATGAAATTCCTGCCAGCTCTAAGAGAGAGAGAGAGAGGGAGAGAGAGAGAGAGGGAAAGAGTAGAAAGTTTAACTCCTCCCATTGAAGTGTCTCACGCCCCTGCCCAGCCCTTGAAACCCAATAACCAAGATCATTCAACAATGCCTTTCCTTCCCTGGCTGCATCCTTGCCACACTCGGACCTGCAGGAGATACCGTGCCCGCTGCGTGCCCGGCGCTGGGACCGCTCCGCCGAGCCCCGCCGAGCCGCGGAGCCGGCCGGAGGCACCGCACACCATCCCCGCGGCCGCAGCCAGGGCGAGGATGGACAGACTCTTCTTCTGGGGCATTCTCTTGGCCTCCTCCGCCCGCTGCCAGACAGTGCCCGTGGAGCAAGGTGCTGCGCCCTCCTGCCCGCCCCAGTGCCACTGCGAGGAGGATGGCATCATGCTCTCCGTGGATTGCTCCGAGCTGGGGCTGTCGGAGGTCCCCGCCAACCTGAGCCCTCTCACCGCTTACCTGTAAGTACAGCCCTCGCTGCTTCTTCTGCAACGCTTTCCCCCTGCAATCCCTTGGGCAGCTGCAGCTTTCCCCGGGCTTGGAAGTTTGTGCCGCATTTCCCCGAAATTAAATTCCCTGTGGAAATGAGAAACCAAGCAATATAACAAGAGAAAACGAGGCAGCTCTTTGGGCAGGACCTGGCGAGCCCCCCTCCTCCCGCGCCCCTCGGCCAGCGTTGTTTATACTGCGATGTTCTGCATGCTTTGCTCCGTGATTGCAGCGGATCAGGGCAGCTGATTTGCTGCGTCGATTCTGATTGTCCGAGCACATAATGGAGTATTTTTACACGGCAATTAGTGCAAACTGCTCTGGGATCCTTCTGTCAAACATTTCAATAGCTGCGATAACTCAGGGCTTTGGGGGGGTTTGGGTTGAGCTGGCCACCAGCAGTGTCTGAGTTGCCTCTTTAAAGTGAGTATTAAAGTCTTGTAAGAGCTCTGGGGGTTTGGTAGGTCTTGTGGTTTGATTATTTATTTATTTATTTTAACATTCTTGATTATCTGAATGTTTGACATCCTTTCTGATGTTAAGACCACTAAGGGTTAATTGACCACAGGGGCTGGTGGGTTCGTTTCTAGCCCCAGAGGTGGTTTCGGTGGTGCCATCAGACTGGTGATGAATAAGGATCCTCATGACTGACCATGGGGAAACCTCAAGGTTTAAACCAGGAGAGGAAACATCTCTCTCAGGGAAACAAGTTATCCCTGGGGAAGATGCTTTCCGGGCTTGTATGCAGAAAGTGCCTCAGCTGTGTGGCAGATAGGCTGGTAAGGACCATGGCATTCCCAGCTTGGAATGCAGCCAGGGGGCTGCCAAGGGAAGCCGTGGGTACCATCGAGGACCACCAGCAGCCCTCAGACAGTGCTGGGGATGTTCGTGTTGTGTTCATCGTGCTGAGAGGGAACTTGTGCCCATGGGTGGCGTACAGACCACGTTGCTGGTTTTCTGGCGTCCCTGGATGGTCCTGAGATGCAGATGCTCATCTGTCAGAGCAAAGCACACAGACCCCTTCAGGAAGGGCTTTGCAAAGCCAGGTGGAAGCTGCCACAGGTGGGTACGGGCTCCTCTGCTCACCCCGCTTGGCTGAGGAGCAGTCTCATGCCAGCCATTGGATGGCCGGAGCTGTACTGGGGTAACTGGGAGAGAACTAGGACAGGAAAGGATGATGATCCCTGGAAACCATGAAAGAAGAGGTAAATGCGTAATGCAAGCGGTATTTCCCCCGGGAGAGGGAACCACTTGCTACACGCGGTATGCCCTGCACAGAGCTGTCCCTGGGGCTCGGTTTGGAGCCGGCTGGCCACGAGTGAAAAGTCACTGGCGCATGGGGGGCTGCCAGCATGGGAGCTACTGATGGCACTGCGGGGACAAGGGGCACCCACTCCATCCCCGCAGGCATCACAGGATGGGACACGCGTGGCTCCCACTCGGCAGAGACCACGCTGCCTGTGAGCTCCGCAGAGCTGCCCCTTGCGCTGGGAGCCGCAGAGCGGGGGATGCTGCGGGATGCTGCGGGATGCTGCGGGATGCTCCCGGCCCGGTGCGCCCGGGCAGTGCGGCGGATGCCGGCAGAGCTCCGGACTCCGCTGGGACCGGGTCCCCGGGACAGCCCTGCAGCTGTCCCATCGCTCTGGGAGAGGGTCCGGTCCCTCGGCCGCGGCCCCGCCATCTCCCGTGGGCTGCAACGGCCCCGCTCGTCCCCGAGGGCTGAACGGGACGGGGCTCCCCTCTCCCCCGTGGGTTTCTCCCCTCTCCCCTTCGGGTTTCTCCCCTCTCCCCTGCGGGTTTCTCCCCACTTACCTGTGGGTTTCTCCCCTCTCCCCTTCGGGTTTCTCCCCACTCTCCTGCGGGATTCTCCCCTCTCCCCTTCGCGTTTCTCCCCTCTCTCCTGCGGGTTTCTCCCCTCTCCCCTTCGGGTTGCTCCCCTCTCCCCTTCGGGTTTCTCCCCACTCTCCTGCGGGTTTCTCCCCACTCTCCTGCGGGTTTCTCCCCTTCGCGTTTCTCCCCTCTCCGCTGCAGGTTTCTCCCCTCTCCCCCGTGGGTTTCTCCCCCTTGCGCTGCACCAGCCGTGATCCTCCGTGATCCTCTCCCGTGGACAGCAAATGTCACGGCTCCACACACGGCCCCCGCGCTCCCCGTGGGTCGGTCCCCCGTGGGCGGCCCCGACGGCGCTCACACGGTGGCGCCAGTGACGGTCCTTTGCATGGGCAGAGCTCCCCCAAAACCCCGTCCCAGCCCACTCTGCACAGGGGACACTCGGCTGGAGGGACCCTCCGGGTACACCGTGAGTGGGAGAAAGCCCTGGGGGTGCTGGAGGGTCCGCAGTTTTGGTCCCTCCATCTTTGTGGTGCTCCTGCCTTAAACCCTGCCAGGCGTGACAGAGGTGGGAAGGCCAGATGAACTGGGAATTACTGGAGGAGGACTGGAGGGCTGGGTTTTCGTCCTGTTTCTCTCACTACTTCCAGCAAGTCATGTGAGGTTGGGCTTCTCAGGTGCAGGAGTGCAGCCAGGGCTGGTTTGTCAAAGCAAGTCAGCATAAATTTTGTAGAAAGTATTAGAGAGATCTAAGTTCTTCATGGATACCCAGGCTTAAAATCCACACTCAGGTATGTAAAGAAACGCTGGATTGCTCTGGAGAGCTGCAAGTGCTGAAGAGCAAGCCCTGCAATGGCAGCAGGAGCAGAGAGCTGGTGGGCAGCTGCTCCCAAGAACTTCCAGCTCCTTTGCACCATGCTCTGTCTTCTAAGCACTGGCACTGTGGAGAGCAGGACTTCCCCGGGAGCAAAATAAAGGATCTTTGTAATCACCTCTGATTAGATATTGCCTCACCACTAATGAGCTGGTGTTTGTGCCTCATCCTGACCATGCTGTGCCTCCACCGTGCCTCTCTCTCCAAGAATCCTGTCCTTGCTCACTCCTGCACCTCCCTGAACCTGACCCTGATCCCACCCATCCAAAACTGAATGTTTCCAATGGAGTGAACCTTCAGCTGCTGGTGAGCTTGTGGTCAAGGAGATGGGAGAGAAGTGTCACCTCTTCTTATGGGCACCTCTCCAGTAAGAACTGAGACATGCTGGTGTCTTGTGGGAGTCTTGGAGATTGCCACATTGGATCACAGGTCCCTGCATCGTTCCTGCAGGGCAGCCTGAGCTCCTTCAGGGCTCATGCTGCTCCTAACAGCCCATTTCTCTTGGAGCAGCACTGACCATCCTGCCTGACTTGTCACACAGAGCCTTCTCAGTGCATGATGTATTTGTAGGATAAACTATGTCTTAGCCTGGCCTTAGAGATCAGCACTAAAGGTCAGCACACTCTCTCCTATTCAGCTACCCTGTACCAACCCAAAAGAGTTGAGCTGTTCAGAGACCAGACATCCCCTTTAGCTGATGTGCCAGTGAGTCCTGACAGCCGTGTGTCACATACCACATCTCCCTCCCACAGCCAGCAATGTGTCTGAGGGTTAATCTGGGGCTGCAGCAGAGGAGGCTGGAGCTTCTGGGGGCTCTCTGGATACACAGCAACAAGCTGGGGGTGCAGGAGAAGGGAGCTGCAAAGGGGAAGACAGCAGAGAGGAGACAGCACAAAGGGGCTGGGAGGAGGACAGGAAAATAGGAAAAGCTGCTCGGTGCTGAAAGTATTAGCTTAGCTGTGATCCCCTGGCACCACTGCACAGGCTGCATGTGACCTGGTGGAGCAGCCCAACCCCAGATCCTCAGGGTATGAAAGCGCTGCATTGCAGTCTGGGGCAGTTCTGTCCCCAGCTGTCCCCATGGCTGTCACCAAGAAGATGCCTGTGGTTTGGGTGCAGGTGCTCAGGGCACACCTTGCCCCAGGATGGCATCCTGACCCCCCTCACCCCCATACATCTGGCTACCAGCCCCTGCAAGGGGGACAGGTGGCAATACTTGGCATGAAAGGATGCTCTCAATAGTTGTGGCTCCTCCTCTTTCATCAAAAAAAGAAATTACACCGTGTTGCTGATGCCTGCCAGGTCCCTCCTAGGGGTGCACTGGCCTGTCCAACCATTGCTGGCAGGAAAGAAATGAGGAGCTGTCTCAGCAGAGGACACTCTGGGAAGTACCCAGAGATGGAAAGGCAATAGCAGTAGTGGCACATATTCAAGTCAGCTGGCCAGGCAGCACACACCGTGCACAGGTAGAGTGGACAAAGCACATCTTGCAGTGCCTTACCCCCAGCCTGGACTAAGGGTACATGAGGAGGTACCAGAAGGATTGCCCAGATATCTTAAGCTGGAAGACACCCCTGGAGGTCTCTGATCCACACTCAAAACAGGCCCAGGTTCTGAGGCTGGTCAAGATCTTGTCCAGTAGGGTTTTGAGTATCTCTAAGATTCCCTCACCCTTTTCCTGTTTTTCACTATCATGGGAAATATTTTTCCTAATCTCTATTTGCAATTTCCCATTCTCATGCCCATTACCTCTCATGCTCCCCCTGCACAACTCCAAGGAGAGGTTGGCTCCAGCTTCTCTACACCCTCCCTGCTGGTTAAAAAGAGCATTCCTCCATTCCTTCTTCTCTAGTGAAGACTGATCAAACCTGCTCGTACGAGCAGTGTGTGGGACACAGCTGGAGTGGGGAGTGCTGCCCTGTGGGAGAGGGGAGCACACAGGGTGATGGGGATAGTGCAGGGGAAGAGATAAGGATGAAGGACACAGCCCTGCAGGATACCAGCCATCAGTAACACCACAGCTCAAAGCTCAGCTGGAGGAGCCATCCCCCCCTTCCCAAGAGTCTCAGGTCCCCACAGCCCCAGGGAGGGGTCAGGCTGTATCCCTGCTCTGTGTCCCATCCCCAGAATCACTGACACCCTCTGTGTGCTTGTGCCAGGCCCCTGCACACCTCACCGTGGAGCCAGGCACAGGTCACTGCCTGCAATGCTGTTCCCTGTCCTGGAGCCAGCAGAGACCTGGGGTGTGGGACAGATGATGAGGCTGTCAGGCTGCTGCTGTCACAGCAGGATCTGGGAGAGGGAAAAGCAGCAGGTCCTGGCTGCTCCTGGGTATCATCAGGCATCCCATGAGGCTTCCCAGACACAAAGCTTCTCATTCCCCAGACTTTGAGGTGAACGGGACCAGGAGCCTTCAGGGCTTTTCTCACCTCGCAGAGACATTTTGAGACACTGCCTGGAATTCAGCATCCCACTGGGAGTCTGGCACCCCACATCATCCACCCTGTCCTCTGAGCTACCCCCTGGGATCAGGTGCCACACAGACCTGTGACAGGGATGTGCAGGAGAAAGGGATGCTTTGACATCCAGCACAGGGCAGAGTGAGAGAAAGATGCCTCTTTCTTGGTGTTTGCATTTTCCAATGATCCACACTACTCCAGGTAGGTGAGGTGGCAGGTTTGGAGGCTGAGTACATAGCTGGCACCTGGATCAAGTCGAGCAGAAGTGCTGAGGGCAGCTCCCCTCAGCCCCATTCCCTCCACATCTGCCCACATCTGCCCCTCTGCAGTCCCCACTGTGGGAAAAAGGACAGCCCCTCCCACAGTCCCCTAAGATGGGGAGCACCCCAAGAGCTGACAGTGCAGGGACAGGACTGGTGGCTGCCCTGAGGAGCCTGGAGGGTGGGTGACTAAACTTCCAGGGGGCTGGCAGGGAGCTAGGGTCTCCTTCAGGGCTGACAGGGACCTCTGTGTGCCTTTGGGACAGTCACAGACCCTGGGGAGAAAGAGAGAGCAGCCAAAAACGCAGAGAGCACAAAATCCCAATGCAAAGTGTAAATTAAGTCCTTCCTGGGGCCATTGCTGCTCTCCTGCCCCAGGTGATTTTGCACAGATCAGTGAGTCACCATCCTGTGATTGATGCTTGCCCAGTGCCAAGGCCCATCCACAGCCTTTCCTCATGCCATAGTCACCACAGGAGCCCCAGTGTTGCACCAGGACCCATCCAAACCCACCACAAAGGTGCAGCCTCACCCCAAAGGGCTCCCAGACCCTTCCAGTTCTCAAGCTGTGATAGAGCTCAGGACTACCAAATGCTACTGCTATCAGGTGGCCAAACTGACACACTAAGGGCTGCTCTCAGCTTGACCTTCTTTCTTGCTGGAAGACTAATGGGAAGTGCCACTCCTGCCCTGAACAGTCAGAAGTCCACAGCCTCATCCTGAGAAGTGCCTGGCATGCCTGGCAGAAGGGTAGTCACAGCAGGAGCAAGGGGAAATCTTCAGGAGTTTGGGGTCCTGGGTGAGGGAGATACAGCTGGGGAGAGGCACTTGAAGAGCTGGGCTCTGCACACTGCAATGGATTCACAGGTTTATGTTCCCTGTTTGTCAGCTTCGAGGAACATTTTATTTTCACCCTAAAATATCAGGAACAAAAAGAGTTTCCCACTTTCAGGGATTTGATTTCCTCCAAAGGGACCCTACAAAGTCCATCTGCAGAGCTGCTGACTCCCTACAGGCACTTCCCATGGACACAGGAGTGCTCTGCCTCCTTGTTGCAACCTTGCCAGCAGGATTTCAAGGATTTTAAAGTCAGGCCACCTGGGTTCAAATCCAATTGCCCAGAACCCCAATTACCACCTCAGGGCCTCCTGTGGCTGACACTGGCTTTTTGCTGGCATGTTGCTATGAAGGTCTCATGGTGGAGCATGTCCCAGCATTAATGAATGTCGACACTCAGGAATACCCCAACAGGCTGGTCCAAACCAAGACCTGCCTGAGCCCCAGGTTTCAGGGAAAGCTGCTGGCACTGAGTCTGGAGCAAGCACATGAGTACTAACCAAAAGCAGGGTAATTCCTGCCCCTGGGCTCCCCAGCCTGTAAAGAGGAGAAAACCAAAGAGAGAAGATTTGGGATCAGGCACAGCTCGAGAGTGGCTTGTGAGAGAAACTGAAAAGCAACATGGAAACACCACAGCTCCTGAGCAAGTGTTTCCAAATGGCCTTTTGTATCCCCTGGGCAGTGTCAAACTCTCACCCCAGCTGAGAGCTGAAATGTCCTGGTCCCTTGGCCCACAGCATTGCTCAGAAGACCTTCATCCCTGCATTGAGGAAGATGGACATGATGCTGCAGATGCCATGTGGTGGTGTGGCTGGGCTCGAGGCTCAGAGCAGCAGAAACATGTTGAACCACACAGCAAGGAGACAAAGTAGTGGTGAGGGAGAGCAGGTCCAGGGGGCTGGGAGCAAAGCCAGAATTGCAGGACCATTAATCATAGAACCATGGAATGGTTTGGGTTGGAAGGGACTTAAAGCCCATTTCATTCCACCTCCTTCTATGGGCAGGGACACCTTCCACTAGGCCAGGTGGCTCCAACCTGGCCCTGGACACTTCCAGGGATGGGGCAGCCACAGCTTCTCTGGGCAGTCTGTGCCAGGGCCTGCCCACCCTCACAGCCAAGAATTTCTTACTAAGATATAATCCAACCCTGCCCTCTGTCACTGGGAAGCCATTCCACCTTGTCCTGTCACTATCTGCCAATGTAAAAAGTCCCTCTCCCTCTTTTCTATAAGCCCCCTTTAGGCACTGGAAGGGGCTCTAAGGTGTCCTCAGAGCCTTCTCTTCTCCAGGCTGAACAACCACACCTCTCCCAGCCTGCCCTAATAGTGAGGTCAGTCCCAGACCTGCCTGAAGAGCATGTTTGCTGGGGTGGTTTTCCAAGCAATATCTCATTTCATTGAAAAGGAAAAGCTTAACAAAAATGGATCACTCTTCATGGGACTGTGAATGGCAGAAGTGTAGCAACAAGTTGAATCAAGAGAGATTATGTCAATGTTTTCACTTCATGGTGTCTTTCTAAAAAAAAGTTTCCATTTGCATATTTTCACCTGATGGTGTTACATTTACCCATAAGCAATTTACTATTCACATTGTGAATTGGGACTCCAAAACTACCAAAGCAAAGCATTTTTCTATTTTTAAAACGCAATATAATTTTTTTGTTCTATGTTAAATATTGACATGTTGGCTCTTTATTCTGGGTTCAAGGAAGTTCAGGCCTCTCTGAATTTCGGATGAGGTTCATGACAGCTCTTCCTTATCTCCTCCTGCCACATCACCTCCCAGCTCCCTTCTCTGCCATAGGCTCTGCCCACCTTTCACCTCTTGGTGTCATGAGGTGGCAGCACTTTGTGTGCACTTCACTTGGGTGCTGTTTTCTCACTGTGGGTACTGTGGGGATTCACAGGATGCTGTACCGTCTGGAGGGAACTGGTCCATGACCAAAGGTTGCATCTCTGAAGTCCTTCCAGCCACAAAAAGTGGTGCTGTGGGTGATTAATCAGAGGGCTGTGGTTTCAGTAGCACGGGCCACTGCTGAGACCTCCCTAAAATCCCAGTTCAGAGGGAAAGAGGCATCTTTTGCAGGGCTCTTGGGAAGTGCCAACAAGTGTGTGGGGCTCTCTGATTCTCAGTGGGGCACTGGCAGACCACAGGATTGTGGAATGCCCTGAACTGGAAGGGACCATAAGGGTCATTGAGTCCAACTCCTTGGCTGCAGGAAGGGAGATGCAGGAGGGGAGATGGAGGCTCTGCCCCATCCCAAAGCCACCAGCTGGTGGCCGGGTGGCTCTGCAGGAGAGGCAGCAGGAGAGCTTTGCTGCCCACCTGGCAGGACTGGGGCAGGTGTAGGGCTGAGGAGCAGGGAGGGAGGGCAGACAGGGGCTGCTTGGAGCTGATGTGCAGGGGACTGGGGCTGTCTGTGGGATGGACAGCCAGCAGCCCTGTTCCCCCTGCAAGCTGCAGCCGGGGCAGCTTCCTTAGGGCTGCAGGTTGTGCTTTGAGGGATGCTCCGCTCCCGGTCCCCTCCATCAGGGTGCCGGGCGCGCCGGGCGCTCCCTTCCAGCTGCTGCTCGCCCTCCTCATGTCCTGCCCTCCAGCCACGCAGGCTGGTCCTCCCCTAACCCTGTCCCCCTTTCCCTCTCCTTTCCCGGCTTTCTGCAAGGTCCTCGCTCCGCAAACGCCTTCCTTCCTCCCCGCGATGCTCCCTGCCCGCCCCCCGGGCTAAGCAATGTGCCACAGCCTCCCCTCTCTCCCTCCCTTTCTTCAAGAATAAGCTCATAAATCTGCCCGGGGCAACGAAAACACTTGAGCTCATGGCCCTTAGATGTGTGTGGGAGGAGCTCTCGCTGGCGATTAAAGGAGTTTAAGGTTCGCTTTGA
The DNA here is from genome assembly GCA_035222235.1 of Margarornis squamiger. NCBI lineage: Eukaryota > Metazoa > Chordata > Aves > Passeriformes > Furnariidae > Margarornis > Margarornis squamiger. The sequence continues at coordinate 1,138,778 of JAWWTY010000071.1, read as the reverse complement.
AAAGCTCTTTGATTCTGGCAGAGGCGCTGGTGCCAAAAGGCAGCCATGGGGCTGCGAATGCCTCTCCCCCTCTGCACCTGCCTGGGTCAGGGAGCAGCAGGAGGGAGGGGCAGCGAAACGGGAGCGCAGCCTCTTCCCACCTCCCTTCAGTGGGGGCTGAGGGTCCCTGGGACCCCTCTCGGGGCTCGGGGACCACCTTCTGCCAACAGCCTGCTGCTGCCGCGGGGACCAGACGCTTCAGCCAGGGTGCCAAAATGCCCCTGTGGAACAGGCTGCTCCCCACAGCCTCTACTGGAGGAGCCGGGGGGGCTCTCAAGCACGGGGGTCTTGCCTGGGTGACAAGGACCCGGGGGACAGGAGCAGAGGCCAGGACAGGGATGAGCACAGCAGTGCTCTGGAGAGCAGTGGGAAGGGGTAGGGGGAGCCTCGGGTCTTGGGGAAGGGCTGGAGTTCGGTAGGAGCAGAAAAGAGATCAGAAAGAGCCTTCATGGGGAAGAGCAGGACCGAGCACAAGCGTCGTGTTGCAGTCAAGTCAAAACAGAGCCAGCCTTGTGGAGGCAGGAGCTGTGCTGGAGTGGGGAGCAAGGGGAGGGAGGACACAGGGAAGCTCAGGTGGTGCCTCCAGTCCTGCAGGGATGCATCAAGGACCCAGCAAGGGGTAATGCAAAACCTTTCCCAGATCCACCAGCGTAGGCTTGGCTGGCTGTGATGAAAAAGGGCAGCTTCCAGTCTCCTCCCCTCCATGGATGACAGAGGAGTCTCCTGAGCTGTCTGCAGCTCTCTGTCTCCCTTTGCCTTGTTTGCAGGCCTTCCTGTAGCTGTTTAAACCTCTTTGAATTATTTGGAAATGAAAAGCAGCCCCCATGGGAGTGGAGTGAGTCAGACACATCTGTAAGGGCAGGACCTGCTTAAGGGACCTGCTGTGTCTTCTTGTGAGCAGCCACAGGTCCCACTACAAAGAGACCCCGGGGAGACAGGATGGTTTCCAGCACTGAACATCCCCGTGGGGCACCAATTAGGGACATTACCTTTGTTCAAAGGGAAGGTGAAGCCCAAGCACTGTGTGTCATCCCATCAGGTGTGCCACGGTGGGAACCACCCGAGTGAAAGGGGAGCAGAAATGTGGCCTCCTCTGCCAAGCCTGGGGTGGGACACCAGGGGGATGCATGTGTGGGGCTGCCAGGAGGCTGGCTGAGCCTCAGGGGGCTCAGGGACCTGCAGCATCCAAAGGCACAAGTCACCTTCCCAAGGGTGTTATCTGATGTGGGAATGGCTCTGGGGATAATTGCATCTTGCAACTTCAAGCGAATTCACAATTGTGGGCATTTCTTCACCTTAGTAAAGCAAATGTTCATGTTGGCATGAAACCTGCAGGAAAGGCATTTGTACCTTTAGATAAAAATTTGTCTTCTATCTTTCCCAGAGAACACAAGAAAAAATTTTGGTTGCAGGGAACTGTCTCTGCAGTTCTGCTTTGTCCCTGGTTCTGCACCACTGGAAGGGTTCCCACCAGCTCCTCAGCCCCCGGGAGCTGAGAAAGGACATGGCCTTGGGAGTGTTTTGTTTATAGAGACATAGAATCACAGATGGAACAGACCTTAAAGCTCATCCAGTTCCATCCCCTGCCATGGGCAGAGACATCTTCCACCAGCCCAGGTTGCTCCAAGCCCCGTCCAACCTGGCCTTGGATGCTTCCAGGGATGGGGCAGCCACAGCTTCTCTGTGCTGGGGCCTCCCCACCCTCACAGGGAAGAATTTCTTCCCAATATCCCATCTAACCCTGCCTTCTGCCAGTGTGAAGCCATTCCTCCTTGTCCTGTCACTCCATCCCTTGGCCAAAGTCCCTCTCCAGCTGTTCTGGAGTCCTTTTAGGCACTGGAAGGGGCTCTCAGATCTCCCTGGATCCTTCTCTTCTCTAGGCTGAACAACCCCAGCTCTCTCAGCCTGGCTCCAGAGCAGTGGGGCTCCAGCCTTCTGATCAACTTAGAGGCCTCCTCTGGACTTGTTCCTCTCATTGATTCCCCAGGCAGAGCTCTGAGTCACCCTGGCTATGGGCATGAACCAGGGCTTCTGTGCTGCTCAGCTTGTGGCTCCCAAGGGAGGAGTGAAGTGCAAATCCACCTGGCTGCACTCTAAGGCTTTCTCCTCCCTGTACACAGGGGCATGGGAGGGGTCAGAAACCATCCCAAGCTTGTCTCAGATATTGTCCCAGGGCCCTGCCCCAAAACCCCAAAGGACAGAGATGTACCTTTAGGGTCAGGTGTGCTGTATTGGCAGAACCAAAGGCATCACAACCAAGACAGGACCGGGTCGGGTTTGTGCTGCTGCACTAATTTCCTGTGGCGATGAGTTCCACAGATTAACGAGGTGCCTGTTGCACAGAGTGGTTTTATGTGTGCTCTGGAAAGAGCATATGGGGCTTTATGGAGCATCAGGCAGCCTTCCTATGCATGCTGCCTGTAACTCCTCTTCAGCTCCGGGCCAAGCAGCAGGTTCCTGTGCTGCAGGTTGTGTTTGCAGCTGCGTCCTGTGCAGGGAAGTGCCTGTCAGTTTAGGTATTGTTGTGCTTTCATGTGGTGTAAGGCAGCACAAGATTTATTAGTGACAAAAGCATGAATGCTGGAAGCTGTGATTTATTGAAGAATGGGGAGAGGAAACATGTTGCAGCCCATGCTGGTTAGTGTGGTGTGTCTGAGGTGAGCTCGCACACGCTGTGAGAACTGCCCTGCTCCTCCACCAGCTGCTCTGCCTCTACTGGTGATACCATGGGGTGGACCCACTCCTCTTCCAGAGGCCAACTTCACACTGACCATCTCACAGATGCTTTGAGGAAAGGGTTTCTCCACGAGGACTCAGGGTTTTGGGAACAGACAGGGCTCCCATGAGCTTTGACTCCCTTCTATGGTATAGGTGGGTGGTACAAAGGACTGGAGTGCAGCATGAGGAACTGGGACTGATTTCTAGCTCTATCCCAGCCTTATGGTTCACCCCAAAGAAGCTCTCTCCTTTTCCTGTCCCTCAGTCTCCCTATCTTTAAAGCACTTCTCATAAGCCCTTCCCAGTGTTGAGATCAACTCATCAAACCAACGCTGTGGAAGAGCTGGAGACTCTCTGCACTTTCCAGCCACATGTCTGGACCTCTCGAGCTAAAACACCTTTTAAACATTTATTAAAAAACTCTTGAGCTTTCCGTTTGTTCATCCACCACATGAAGAAAAGCAGCCCTGAACTCTCAGATTTGGTGCCTGTCTTTCATGTCCACTGACCTCATCACTCCTCGCTCAGGGAGCAGCCACAAGTCCGAGCAGCTACCGAGCCACTCCTCTCCCAGCCACATCCAGCAGCTGGTTCAGGCTCGTGGGCAGCACTGGAGAACTCCTTGGGGGAGAGGAACGCAGCTGGGAAATGTCAGCTTGGCCATAGGTGCTGTAAAGCCCCATCCTGTTTTCTGGAGGAAGCTCCCTTGCTTTCAGTGTATCCTTCCTGAATGGCTGGGGGTAAATAACAGCTAGTCCAGCTCTCTGCTGAAGCTAAAAAGGAGAGAAAAGATTGGTTTGGGTTAAATAAATAAGGTTTTTTTCAGGTTTCCCCGGCAATTAAAACTCAACCAAATCAAACCAAACCAAACCAAACCATGTTTACTCTGAGTGTTCCTGCAGCATTTCACTTTGACCCCCAAAAAGAGTACTTTCCTCTTTAAGTCACTTGAAAATCTTTAAATCCTTTTAAAAAAAAATCTCACAGTGAAAAGTTCCACCATCTTCCCCCCCAGTCCCACTTTTTTCATAAAATAATTTTTCTGTGAATTTCTTTTTGACCAAAACCCTGTGAGTTCTGCCTGACCTGGAGAGGTGCAGTCACCCAGCTGGGCTTGTCCTTGTCATTTGTTTTTCCTTTCAGCACTGTTTCCATCTTTCCACCCCCACTGTACAGACACAGATGTCTCATGGGAGCATCATCCTGATCCTGGGGCTCTGCTGACTTCCCAGGGAGACTAGAGAGTAGCTGTGAGGGGGGAGGAAGGAATCCATGAAGATTCCTTTTAGCTTCAGAGAGCTCCTCTGGCTCTTCTGACTACCTCTGGCTACTGCCAAGGCACCTTTGAAACACCTTTGAAACGTCTCCAGCATGTTGGGCACCATGACTGGGCTGGAGGGGAAATCCACATTCCCTTTGAAGTCTGGATACTTGAACAGTCTTAGAATTATAGGGCTGTAATGTACAGGAATGTGTGGGGCTGTAATTGTGACTTAGATCCTTGGATGAAAGGTGCTATGTACATACAAAAGGTATTATCATTATTGCTACTA
>JAWWTY010000071.1:1114777-1132540 GCA_035222235.1 Margarornis squamiger | reverse complement strand
GGGGCTGTAATTGTGACTTAGATCCTTGGATGAAAGGTGCTATGTACATACAAAAGGTATTATCATTATTGCTACTATTATTACTATTATTATTACTATTATTATTGCTATTATTATTATAGGGCTGCAATATGTGGATTGGAGATGAAAGTAGCACCAAAAGATCCTGAAATACAAGATGTGTCTTACGGAAATTTCAGGTTGGAGTCAGGTTTTGTCTACACAGGGGAAGTGGAGCCGGCTGGCTCTGCTGCACTGACAGCTCTGGGGTTTGATGGAAGAAGTCCTGTACGCAGGCATGAGTCCCAAATCCAAATTGCTGTGACCTTTGGAAGGGTGTCTCCAGTGGGAGCTATTCCAGAAGAGTTATAGCAGAAAAAGTGAGATCAGACATTTTCACCATTCTTTATGAGACACCCTAATTGCTTTGTAGCCATCACAAAATAAATCCCTGGTGCTTGAGCCATCCGGTATGAGAAGTTTGGGAACTGGTGTCCTACCAGGGCTCGGGGGCTGGAATGGAAACTGGAACAAGCTCCCAGTGTCACTGGGCACCAGAGAGAGCTTGTGTTCATTAGTCCTGCACTCCAGCAGAGATGGGGCCAGATCCAGCACTCATCCTCCTTCCAGCCATCAATCCCATCTCTCCCAGAGCAGCCTGGATACAGAGCATGGAGAAATCAGGGATCAGCTTCGATCCTCATGCACTCTGTGGCTCTGCACGGATTTTGCCATCAGCCTCACGTTGTTGGTCCTGGTCTGTTCTGCACTCACATCTCATTAGCAAGGGGGCCCATAAGTGAAGCCAGGCACTGGAGTGGGACTCCCCAGGACAATCCCATGGGGATTTTCTCCTGTGTCACAGGCTCTCCAGAATATCAGGTTTCACTTTCTACCTGAACCAGAGGGGCTGGCTCATATTGGCAGGTGGGGGGATGAGTCAGGTCAATCCACAGCGATTTTTCCATTGCTAAACTCCCACAAGAGAGATCTGGCTCCTCACAGGAGGGTTCAGCTCCCCAGCCCTGCCCCTCTCCTTGCCATTTGCACTGGTAAGTGGAGTTTTCCCCAGCAGAGCCAGGAGCGATGGTGACTCACCACCCTTCAGAGTGAACTGTGTGGCCAGGAGCTGCGGCAGCAGCGCGTGCTGGAGACAGGAAGACTCTTGTTACCCACTTGACAGCAGAAGAAAGGCTTTTCTTGGTGCATGGGGACCACCCACTGAAGGATGAGACAAGGCAAGAGCTGTCACGCTCTGATGTCTTGTGGCTTGCTGGTGACACCATGGAGTCTGGTGCAGTTAATGGAAACACTCTCATTCCTCGGGTTAGCAGACATCACTCTGAGATGAGACAACCCTCAGCATCTCTGCAACACAGCCTGTCCCACCAGAGGAACTCCCAGCCCCCTGCCAGGCCATCTCCAGGCTTGGCTGGAGAACATCTCAGCCCAAATCCCTGCAGGCATCTCGTTGCCCTTAGAAGGCAGTGAACATGGTAAGGAATGCAGCTGGTATTCATCTCCTACCTTGGGCTCTGAGTTCCAGCCAAGAAGCCAAATAGCAAACAGCATGGAACAGCTCTCCTCCTCTGCTGTCGCAAATGCTCGGAGACTCTCCATCTATAAATCACTGTTTTGGGAGGCAGGGCTTGGATGCCTGCTGGCCACAGAGACCCAGGCTGTTCTGGTTTAGGGTAGGGAGGATGCTGGCAGGATCAGCAGTTCCCTGGGAAAGGGTTCAGCAATGACTGGATTGTCAGTGCTGGTACCACAAGGGAAGTCTGCCCGAGTGGGCTGCGTCAGGAGGAGGAAGGAATGACAGGACCTTTCCTGCCATGAGTCCCCATAACCAGGATGGATCCTTTGGGTTGGATTCTCAGTTTCTGCTGGCTGGGATTCCACAGCTGCTGTCTTTGAAATTTCCTCCTGAAAAGGCCAGACGTCCAAAAGGCATTTTTCAAAAGCTTTCAGCCATAATGGTTCTTTTTGGGAAGTCATTGGTCTGAACACAGATAACTATCAGCGAAAAATGACTGAAAACCACCAGCAATTTTCAGTTCTGATAAAAATGTTATTCTCCACTTGACAGTGTCAACAACTGTTGTTTTTCACTCCTTGTTCATTACAGTTTCCTTCCTGCAAGAGGAGTCAAATATCTCCAGGCCGTGATCCTCTGGGATCCCAACAGCTTATCCATCTCTGTCACCCAACACAGTCCCTTCTGCAGTGACCACTTCTGTTGCCTCCAAAGAGATGCAGAATGCTGCCTCTGGCCCGAGGTCTGGGCTGTGTGTGGATGGGAACAGTATTTATGGAGCTGGCTGGCCTGTGCTTCACTCCACAGTAAGACTCAGCTCAGAGAGGAAGAATAAACCACAGCTCAGAATGGTGCTGGCTGATAAAGTCATGGTGAGAGAGGGCAAAAAATTAGGGGAGAAACTCAATTAATAAAGCCCATGATTGTCTCTGAGACTGAAGGAGCAGGAAATATTGCCTGATGAAGCAGATGGGGAGCAGAGTCTCTCCTTCTGACTGTGCCCTGGGCTTTTCTTTTCAGGCAGCCCAGGATTAGGGACTTAACTGCAGGGTGATGAGGTTGTCCGAATAGGAAGGCAGGCCAGAGTGGTTTAGTGGCTCCTCAAGGGTCATTGTGCTACAGTCCAAGGATAAAAAGAGATGTTATGGGTTGGGACTTCTGACTGTGCATTGGCCTAGAGAGCTTCCCTGCAAGGCAGCCTTGGAGTGTTGTTCCTGACCAGCAGCTCAGAGCCCACCCAGTCCTTCCCTCTCCCCAGTGGGAGGGGGGAGACAATCAAAAAGGCGATGCTGAGAACTGTCCTGAATCAAGATAAAGACAGTTTTGTAGGTAAAGCAAAGCTGGGTGTGCAAGAGGAGCTAAATAAGGAAATCACTCACTACTTCCCATCTGCAATCAGGTGTTTCCAGGGCTTCATCACACCTAAGGCTTACTTAGGAAGGCAAATGCTGTAACCACAAATGTGCCCCTTTGCTCCCTCTTTCCCCATAGGTTTTATTGCTGAGCATGTTGTTGTAGGATGGGGCACATCCTTTTGATCAGATGAGCTGTCCTGGTTATGTTCCCTCCCCACTTCTCACATGCCCCCAGACTATTCCTGGTGAGGACAGAGAGAGGAAAAGCTGCCATGCAAGCACTTTTCAGCAGTAGCCAGGACACTGGTGTGTTATCAGCATAGTCACAGATCCAAAACACAGCCCCCCATGGGCTGCTGAGGAAAGTTCTCTCCATCCCAGCTAGAAGCAGTTCACACCCCCATCAGTTTGCCCAGCTCCAGCATCCACCTGCTTGCACTTCTCTCTGGCAGGTGGTTGCAGGCTGTGTGGAGATCAAGGCTCTCTTCCCAGCTCCTGTTATCACTGCATGAACTAATGGCCCCACCAGATTAAAATCATCCTTCAGCTAATCTTATTGTTGGCCTTGAGCTTCCAGAGAATGGTGAGGATCATTGTTGCTGCTGGGGGCAGGATTCTGCACAGTCTCGATAAAAACCAGTCCAATTCTGCCAAATCAGTCTGATTTATTCACTTTGTATCTGCTTCCTTCTGTAATTATGTTCATCATAATTCATCAGTTCATCAGGTACGTGACCTCCTCGCTGAAGATGCTGTGAGAACACAGCTTTTTGGAGGCAGAAAGGTACCAGTGACATCCTGTAGCTCCAGTCCTGGAGCTGGGTGGTACCTGTAGTGGTGGAGGTGGCGTGTGCCTGGCATTTCACCTTGCCTTGGCCAGGTGCAGTGGGGACTTCCCCACTTGGCATGCAGCAGTGTGTCCTGTGGACTTTGGAGGGGTGGGTCTGCAGAAGGTGTAACCTCCATCACCCTGGAGCCTGCCCTGGTTCTGGATGGCCTTCTGTGTGCCAGTGAAGGTGTTTCCCTGTGCACATGGGATTCCTCCAGCGGTGCCCACCGGCTGTTCCCTGAGAAAGGGCTGTTTCCCACAGGTGGATCCTGGCAGCTCCGGGCTCTCAGATATTGTCATTTTGGAATATTGCTGCCTTTCAGCTGTTGCTCACACTGGTGCAACTTGTCTGGACAGGACAGGTGATCCTTTGGTGCATGAGCAGAGGGAGTGCCACTGAGTCAGCCACAGGGCATCTGATTTCCAGTCGTGGCTCACACACTCCATTGCCTTTCTCCCAGGAGACCAGGCCACAAGTTTTGGGGTCATCCCATCATCGATCCCTATGGAAGGGAGGGAGCAGAGCTGCCACTCAGGGCTTTCCACCAGAGCAGCATCCACTGCCAGCAGGCAAAGATTCCAACATCTGCAGCTGCCAGGGAGCTGGGAGCAAAAGGGGCTGGAGGGGCATCCTCTCTCCTTCATGAGGAACATCTGGGTTGGTTCCTTACCTGGAGCTGTGGGAGGAATGAACAGCAGGAGCAGCTTGGTCCTGCAGTAGGGAGGGTCCTTGGCAGCCCTTTCCAGCTCAGAGCCCTTGCAGGTCCTCTCTTGCTGGCTGTGTGTGCTGGCAGAGTCCCTCAGGCACTGTGAAGATGGTTGGGACTCTGGAGACCCACACCACATGATGAGGACACATCACTAGAGCCCCAGTAAGGAAGTCCTCTTCACTTCTCCCTTCAGAGTATGGACTAGGCACAGTCCTGCCTCCCACCCTCCTCTGCCCCCCTTGCTGTCCCACACAGTTGGCTCCCAAGCAGCACCAGGGCAGGCAGGGGAGAAGCCCCATCTGCTTCTCAGGCCACCAGCACCAGAAAGAGCTGGGTAAAACCAGTGCTGAATACTCAGGCATTGGTCCAGCACATGGCAGCCAGAGGTGGGGAGTTTGCACAAGCTCTGCTCCTGATTTCCCAATCCAGGAGAGCACCAGGGAATGCTGGGCCTGGCCAGAGATCGTGGCTGTTGCCAGGGTAAACCCCCACACCTTGAAAACTCCTTGTAATTAGTGAACCTTCTCGTTTCCAGTTGCAGTGGGATAACTCATTAATAGTGATACAGGCAGGCTCTGCATTCCTCTGGCTCTGCTGCTCCTGCAAGAATGTGGGGACTGATCTAAATAGATGAACCCATCTCATCTGCATCGTCTTTGGTGATTTAATAGTTCCAGGTACTGCTCTCTAAGTCTTTGGCAATTACCTGCTCCTCAATCCTCCACTTTCACCAGCTTCCAGGTAATGCAGCCAAGTGGATTTGCACTGAATCACACCTGTCCAAAAAAAAAAAGGCAATTAGAAACACTCTGCTTGAGGGTCCCTTCACTTTTCACACCACAAGAACCAGCAGGGTCGTCAAAACATGAGCTTTCAGAATTCCTCCCAGTGTGAGCACTCGAACCGAGTCCTGCTGCCAAAAGCTTCTGTTTCCCCCCCAAAATCCTCAGTGACATAGTGAGTTTCCTCAGTTTAAGGAAGCTGTCCTTTGCAGCTCTCTGGGAGCAGGTTCCTGGATGGGTGGGATGGAGACAATCACTGGCCCAGTGTCAGCACTGGCAGCCAGAGATGGACAGAGCTGGGGGAGCTGGTGGGTGCACAGCCCTGCAGGGCTGCAGCAGGGCTTTCCAGAGGGAAGGCAGAGCCACCACCTCTGATCACAGCAGGGTGCTGTGTCCCAGGAATAGTTCTCTTTTCTCTACCTGGAGGGCTCCATGCCTAGGACAGAGCAAGGTCACCTATTAACAGTGTGCACCTGGTGGGAAGGGAGTTCTCTCTCATGCCATTTGCACCCATTCCATCAGGGAATTGGCTTGTTCTCTGATGAAGGAGCTGCAAGCCCTCCAGCATGGACACTGGGCACCTGTCAGCCCCTTCCTCATCCCATCCTCAGGGATGAGGAGACTTTGGCAGCCTAAATTGGGTGGATCTGCTTTAACACTGTTCCTGTCTCACTGCCCCTCTCATCCCGATTTATCACAGAGGCAACAGAACGAGTCACTGCCATGATTTCCTCAGTGGACTGTGATTGTGGCAGAGCTATTCCTCAGGTGGGATTTTATCTGTGGGACTTACATCTTCTGTTCAGGTTGCACTGTGACCCCAGAGAGTTGGGAATGCCAAGGCAGAATGTGACCAGTCCCTGATTTCCTTCAGTGTGTCCATGTGCAGGAACTCGTGGCCCAGCCAAAGGTGCCTGTGCCTCTCCTCAGGAAGGCATGGCCAAGCACTGGCTTTGCTAGAGGCTCTCATCTAGGCAGCTGGCAGGTCACCTTCCTCCTTTACAAGTGTTTTAGATGTTCCCAGTCTGTCATCCTAACAAGAACCTGGAAAGGGGAAAAAACCCACAAGAACCCATCTGACACTCAGAGATTGTGCTGTGGGTCTCCAGTAGAGCAACCAGTGAAACCAGAACAAAACAGAAACAGAGACGTTTTTCCAGACAGAAATAAGGTCTATGGGGTAGGAAAAGGCTGGATTAGAGGTCAAAGCAGGAATCATTAAAGCAAGTGCAGGCAGAGCTAGGAGAAGCTGTTGGCAGCTGAGTGTAGGAAGTGTTCAGGATGGCCACACAAACATTATTGATCATATAGATATGACATTATTGGCAAGGAGTTCCCCAGGACACAGAACATATATGGAGACACCTTTCCTACCTATCATGGTGTGGCCTGGATTTCTTTGTGTCTGATGGATGGCAAATTTCCTTGAGATTTTCAGAGGCTTTCCAGAAGTTCTCCAATCTGCATAACTCCCAAAGCAAGGAAATGGTGCCTTCTGTACCCCCTCATAATCCAATATTTCTTGGATTGGATGCTCTGGAGGGTCACCAACCTAGGTTAGAGGGAGGGGTTGCTTTTTCAAATGTGTCTTCATGGGGATTCATGAGAAAGAACTCAAAGCAGCAAAGATGTAATTTATTGGGTGGATCTGGGCAGAAATTGTGAAAGGTTCCCCACAAAAACAGCAGTTTCATTTTTAGATGGGAGTGAAGTTTGTAGGTGTTTTGTCTAGACTGTCTCTTCTTTTGATGGAGTTGGAGACTCCCAACAATGAAAATCTGGCTGGGCTTTAAAGATTTCCTTTGATATTTTCAGAAGGGACTGTAAACCCTTCTGAACACAGACAGGTATGGAAGGCACAGTCTGGCCCAGGTGAGAAATCTGGTCTTTTGTAATTTAGTGTAACTGAGAGTGAAATAATTGATAGACCTCAACCTGTCAGTCCAGACAGTTGCACAGATAAATGAATGGAGGAATGTTATGGGAAGCAGGATAAAATACACCTGGTCATTCAAACAGCACAAGCCAAACCATCAGCCCACAGTTTAGTTTAGTTTCTTTATTTACTCATTACCTTAAAGTGAACACACAACAGGGAATAACTCCTTTGTTCCCAATAGGATAACAAGTTCCTTCCTAAACATGGCTGAAATCTGAGGCTTTCAGTGAGAAATCCCAGTAGGCAGCAAGTCCACAAGTTAAGAAAAGCTGAGCTGCTTCCTTAATAGCAGGATGGTAGGCACAGGGTAGGAGGTGTATTGTCTTAATTAAGCTGGTTAATAAGTTAAAAAAAGCTGTAGGAAATGTAAGTTTACATCAAAAATGAAAGGTAAAGAGAGCTTGTGCAATTACAGATGCAGAGGCATCACTAGTTCTTCAGCCTTGATCTATTCCCAGAGTTCAGCATATAAAATACACTCCCAGGTGTCCCTAGGAACGCTGGACTGCTCACAAAGGACCTGGTGAGAAGCTTCTAATCCCTGAAGAACCTTCTGTGTCAGAAATGGGGCTTGTTCAGACCTTTAACCAGGCACCCCATTGTGGCCTTACAGCTGTCTCCCATCCAGGGTAAGCTTGTTATAGAATCATGGAATCTCCTGAGCTGGGACACCCACAAGGATCATCCAGTCCAACTCCTGGCCCTGCACAGACACCCCAACAATCCCACCCTGTGCCTGAGAGTGTTGTCCAAACCCTCCTGGAGCTCTGGCAGCCTTGGGGCTGTGCCCACCGCCCTGGGGAGCCTGGTCAGTGCCCACCACCCTCTGGGGGAAGAACCTTTTCCAATATCCAGCCTGAACCTGCCCTGACACAGCTCCAGCCACTCTCTCAGGTGCTTTCACTGGTCACAGAGAGGAGAAATTGGTGCTGCCCCTCTGCTGCCCCTTGGGAGAAAGTTGTAGACAGCTTTGAGGTCTCCTCTCAGCCTCTTCTCCCACTGAACAAACCAAGTGCCCTCAGGTGCTCCTTGTATGGCCCCTCCAGGCCCTTCACCATCCCCCTGCCCCTCCTTTGGATGGTCTCTAATAGCTTTAGATCTTTCTTATATTGTGGTTCCCAAAATTGTCCCCAGGACTCGAGGTGAGGCCACCCCAGTGCAGGGCAGAGTGGGACAATCCCCTCCCTTGCCCAGCTGCTGATGCTGAGCCTGATGCCCCTCAGGACACAGTGGCCATTTGGGCTGCCAGGGCTCTGCTGACTCAAATTCAACTTGCCATTGACCCACAGAACCTTGCTTTGGCTGAAGACCAAGAGCCATGAGTGGGGAGAATCATCTTTTGGGTGGCTGTGGGACCAAAACAGGACCTAAACCAGACAAACTCCAGGTGGTTTCAAAGCTGATCACCAGGGCTGCAGAGTAGAGCTGGTTTTAATCCAAGGCCTGATTCCCAGCTCTTTCCAACAGGCAAAAAATGCCAGATGGTGAAATGAAAGATGATAATCAGGAAATAAAGTAGGTTAATAGCAGTTGAGTTTTGCCATCCCGGTGCTTTATCCTCCTCAGTGTTCCCATCCCAGCTGGGCAGGAGTGGCTCTGCTGCAGCTGGCTCATCAATTGCAGCTCATTCTCTCGAATTCAGATACTGTCATCACTAAAAATAGCTCGTGGAGGGAGGAAGCTGTGGTTGAAAGCTCTTTACCTGAGCTACTACCACTCCACCAGCAGAGTGAGAAACAGCTGCTTTCACAATGACCTCATGGGAAGGGTCTGTGGGTATTATGAATGGGACAATTACAAAAACCTGTTCAAAATTATCCCATGTTTCCTCAGCAACATGATTTATCTCCACCTAAAATGCACACCTGAAGCAGGCTGAATGACTCAGTAAAAGGACTGGTTTCTCCTCATGAGACAAGGAAGGAAATCCAAAGTCTTGCTCAGATGTAGAAATGTGCATTGTAGGCTTCTAAACAGAGGTGGTGAGATTCAAACATCCCCCTCTTTAATAAGTCTATAAATGGGAAGATCATTTGGTGAAGTCTTTAATTAATTGATGATAAAAGCTAATGAAGGTAAGAGAGCACCGAAACCCAGTAACTGTCTTTGGCGTGGCCAGGTCTGTGATTTCTCAGGGTTCATTTCCATTGCCTCTGGGGAGGTGAAACAGCCCAGGAATTTAATGGAAGACTTTTCAGAATTTTACCTCTCTAATTTGGCATATGAGTTTGTGACAGCTCAAGTACCCTGGGACTGATTTTACAAGCTGCTCAGGTTGGTTCATGTCCTGTGAAAAGAACAACGCTGTTGTCCGAGAATATTGTCGTAAAGGGATGTAGTGAATTTCTAAAAACCACACTTAAACACTTTGCAAGGTAACTACAGCATGACATGGGCCAAAGGGCATGACCAAATACTCCAAGTGTCTGTCTCTGGTCCAAAAGATCATTCTGGTTTTATCTTCTGAGGATTCTCTTGCCGAACTTCAGATGTCTCTGAGCTGCAGTTTTGTAAAGACATACTCTACAATCTAATTTTTGAGATCAAGAGTAATGCTCTCTTTTCTCATCCCTCTCACCTGATTTCCAAAACCTTGATGTAGGATGGAAATAAGCCATCCTGCTTGCACACAAAGAGAATGTAGGGCCACTGGTGGCGAAGCTGAGGGACATGCAATCCCTCTGGCTGGCTCTCAGAGGTGTTCTCCGAGTGCTTTCATGCTGCTCTGACAATAGATAAAAGAACCCCAATCTGGCTCCCAGAGCCAGCGAGGTGACCTGCCCAGAGGAAGGGTGGAAGGGAGCAGAGCTGTGTCTCCATGGCCAAGTCTTGTCTTGGCATAACAAGGGCCTGTTGTCTCACTCACCCAGGCTGGGGTAACGCCAGTGACTTTCCTCCCAAGATCATGATGTAACTTCTGATGACATACTGATGAAGCCAAAAATCAGAAATAAATAATGTTATCCCCTCATTCCAAAGGGCTTTTAGGAACTCTAGGATTATGCAAGGGGAACCAGTCCCCTGTCCCCCTTCACGTGACTGGGAAAGGGGATGAATGAGGCAGACAACATTTAATAGCTAATTAATTGTGCAATGTAGCTGCAGCCATTAATAATATTTGCAGCACAGAAGAAGCAGGCAATCCAACAGGCCAAAAGGTGGCAGAGGTGGGAAGAGCTGCTCAAACACAGAGCCATCACCATAAAATGAAATAATTTCCTTTGCTGCTCCCTGAGAACAGGCAGTGGGTGCTTCCTTCAAAGCCATCCTTAATGTGGACAAATCTGAGAACAAATGGATATGTCAAATAACAAAAAGTGTCAGATGATGCTCACACGGCTTCTAAAGTCATCCAAACTTGAGACTGCTGATCCTGCTTAGCCCACTGGTTAACCCAATCCTGCTGCCTGAAAAATGCAAAGGGGCAAAAGCAACACCATCTTTTGAAAAGCCACACCATCTTTTGAAAAGCCTTCAGGGGCAATCCGAGGAATCACACACCCTTAAAGGCCATCAGATGGAGCGAAGGTAGAAGTAAGGAACAGAATGAGTGGATTAAATTATAAAGGGTAAATGTGGTAGGAGATAAAAAGAGGAGGGTTGGAGAAGAGAAAACCATTCATTGAAAGTGCCATCAGGCATTTGCTCCAACAGACATTGGTTGTTGAGTTTCCAGAGTCTTCAAAATGAGCCCCCATCGAAATCTCTGAAAGGAGTTCTTTTGATGCAGGGGGATAACTGGTCAAGAGAAAGGACACGAGAGAAGGCTCAGTGGGCATTCTGAGAGCAGAAGGCAGGAGGAACTGGGGACTGGGAGACTGTCACAGAAATCTGTGCCCCTGCCAGGTGGCAGAGCTTTGCCAGGAGAACAGATCAGGGAAAACTGGGTTTTGAGAAGCCCAGGGACAAGGTGGTACCTGTGCAGCAGCCAGCACACAGCAGTGGGTTGTTGTGACCATGTGAGAAGGAGTTCACAGGCAGATGGATGGATGTGTCACCTTGGTCCTCAGGGTGATGACAAAGGCAGGTGCTCAGGGATGGCAGGGAAAGCTGCACCAGATCCAGTCGAGGGGACTATGTGGTAGGCCCACTGAAGGCAAAAGGGATGATGAGAGGTGGTGACCACCCTCTTTCTGAGCTGAAATGAAATACATACCCCCCAGGTTCAGGACCCAGAGCTTAGGAAAGAGATGGCAGAGGAAGGAGAGAACAGGTACGATTCTGTGTAATGTCCCTGACTCAGTTCCTTGCACTGGCCTCGAATCTCTGCTTCCCTTGCTGACTCCAGCAGGTCCTGCTTTACTGCCCCAGCCAGTTTCAGATGGTTTTGACTCGGGAGCTAGGAAAATGTTCCTTTTGCCAGGCTTTTCCTCCTGCCAGTGCTCAGAGCAATTCCCACGCTGTGAAGCACTTTTGTGGAAAGATTCGACTTCAGAAGGGGTTTTCAAGCCTGCTGTGGGTGCAGTGTCCTCTCACTCTTTGTGAACTGACAGGGAAACGATTATAAAAGTGAATATAACTGAAATATATAATCGATATAAGTGAAATGATGCCAAAAGCATGTGCCACTGGCCCCATCAGGACAGTGACAGAGAGTAGTTATGTCACCTTCTGCTGCCACTTACCTCGCTCATCTGCCTTGCAAAAACATCATTAACTTCACAGGAGCCACGTCTTCTGCATCCTTCCTCCCATTCCATCCTGGGCCAGCTAGACCTGCGTTGGTTCCTCTGAAGGAGCTCTGTCTGGCTTGCTTTTCAAGTGCTCAGTGTATTTGGTGCTGGGGTGCTCAAAAATTGTTGACAGGCACTACTGCTGCTAATTCTTTGTGAAATACAGGCTGTGCTGAGGTGACTACAGGGAAGCTGAACTCTTCTGAAAATCTGGCTCCAAAACAAGCAGCTCCTGGTACATTTTTCCAGGCAAGTTCTGCACAAGAGCTGCTCAATGGGAGAGGGAAGTTTCTGGCTTGGGTTTGGGGTTTTTTTTCAATGGAAAATGCGCTTTTTGTCCTCAAATTGAATATTTCCTTCAGAACATAGTGGTGTCTGCCAGACCGTCTCAAGTTTCCACTGGGAAAGTTGAATCATGATGAATTGACTGGCATCCCCCACCGGCCAAGTCAAAGCACTTGGCTGGGTCAAACCAAACCATATTTGACTTCACAGTGGCACTGAACTCTGTAATGGGAGGCACCTGCTTGGACCTGCAGCTCGGAAAATCCTGCTCCCAGGTTTCCTCAGTGGAAGCCCAGAGTGTCTGTGATGTGACAAAGACATTAGTGCTGGAGATCTGGTTGTCCGTGTGGAAAACAGATACGTAAGGAAAGCAAATATTGTATTGCAGGTTTTGCTGCTCTCCTGAAAAATATATTGGGAACATTTTAGTCAGTCTTGATCAGATTAGCTGGCCTTTCACCAGGTCCTTTCTGAGTCCTGGCTGGTGGTCTTTGTAGGTGGAGATGGACAAACCGTAGGAAACAAGAGAAAAATCCTAGAAGAATACATCCCAATTGTTCTCACAAGTTGTAAAGCAGGAACATTTGTCCTCAGTTGAAGAGAGTGTTTTGTCTGAACTGATTTCAAGCAATTCAGTCTATTTAACTCTGCCAGTTTATATGCAGAATGATGTATGCTGAGGGTCTTTGTGAAACGGAGCATTTTAGTATTTGCAGAATTTTGCAGTCTTTGCCTCCACAAATAAGTGGAAAACTTGATGAACTTCTCATTCCAAGCACTGAAAATTATAGAGATGCTCCTGCTGTCATGAACCTCTGCACAGCACAGAGAGGACTGTGACCTGGGAGAGCAAGTCCAGAGGGGGCCACTGAGTTGATTAGAGAGAAAGAGCACCTCTTCTATGAGTAAAGGCTGAGAGAACTGGCTTTCTTCAGTCTGGAGAAGAGAAGGCTTCAGAGGGACCTAATTGTGCCCTTCCAGTACCTGAAGGGAGCCTACAAGGAAGACAGAGAGAGTCAAGAACCTGGAGTGACAGGACAAGGGGGAATGGTTTGGATTATTAAGAAAAATCCTTCCCTGTGAGGGTGGGCAGGCCCTGGCACAGGTTGGGCAGAGAAGCTGTGGCTGCCCCTGGACCCCTGGAAGTGTCCAAGGCCAGGTTGGATGGGGCTTAGAGCAACCTGGGCTAGTGGGAGGTGTCTCTGCCCATGGCAGGGGGTGGAACTGGATGAGCTCTGAGGTTCCTTCTAATCCAAAGCAGTCTGGGTTCAAAGATCCCTTTGTGGCTGCAGTGGTGGTTTCCCCCTTGATGGTCAGCAGTTCGGTGGGTCACAGTAGATGGGGCAGCTCTAAGGCATAGGGTAGAAGACTTTGTCTCTCCCTCTGTTCCTCAGTGGGATGGGGCAATGAAAGGTTTCTGATCCCAAAGCCAAGTCCAAAAAAGCAGAGAAGAAACAACACAATCACTGATTTCCTCCTGAAACATTTGGCACAACTGGACAGCATGAGATAAAAGCAATATCAAACTGGAGCTGGGTGGGAGTGCTGGACCAGCACGGGGTGATGCTGCTTGTCTCTGTCATTCAGAGAGGCCTCCTTCCACCCTGAAGGACCACGGGGACCTGGACCAAGCCATCCCATGGCTCTAAAGGTGATTTATGCAGCCTCAGGCTGCCAGCAACCATTCCAACCATGATAAGGTGTGTGCCCATACCCCAAGGTGTGTGGCCACATCCTGAGTGGGAAGGCAGTCAAACCCCAAAGTGTTCCCTAGATTACCCACACAAATGCCTCAATCTCTGTGTCCAAGGTGAGCTGCACTCAAACAAAGCAGAGGAGTCAGCTGGGGCTGAGCATTCAGCCAGAGCCTTGCTGTGGCTCCACACAGGAGCATCCAGCTCCTCTCTGCTGCCTTCTGGGCTCCAGGTGAAACTCCACCCAGCCTAGGCTGTACAAACAGTGCCCAGAAGCACTGCAGGAAAGTTACTTACCTCTCCTGGAGGAAACAGAGAAGAAGGTGTCACGATACTGCAATGGGGCTCTGGAGGACAAGAAGTGCCCAGCAGAGCCTGTCAAAGCACCAAGCAGAGGAGAGTGCAGATCTGGTGGTCAGCAGAAGAGGTGTGGGGGTGTAGCAGTGGCAGGAAGAGGTGGGGGGCAGACACCAGTCACATGGGATGCCCTCTAGGGCTGTCAAAAAGCCTGATGTCTGCTCCTCACTAGGTTGCCCTCAGTCTTTCACGATCTGGACAAGTCTGGACTCTCTCTGTTGTCTCATCAGAACTTGCACTTCACTTTCAGGAAATCCTTCTGTTTCACTAGGGCTTCTTTCTCCTACTTCCAGTAATCTTGTCTAGCAAGACTGGGATGTGGAGCCTGCCCATAACTTGGCTTGGGAGAGAGAGGACTGCACATGGAAGGACTCAAACCCCAAAGCAGTTCAGCTCCATCAGTTCACAGGCACAGCTCCTGGTGCTTCCACACTACCAAAAATGCAGGCTATGCCTCAGAACACAGACATTGCTGCAGCTGCCTCTCATGTCTCACACAGACCCTGTGCAGGACAAACAGTGACCTCCTGATGAAGTGTGGACTGGATTCATATTTGATCCCCCAGGACCTTGGTCGTTCCTGGGAAGAAGAATGTCTGTCTGAAGGAAAGGTGAGGCTGTTCATGGATGGCTCCAGTGAGCTGCAAGGCTGGAGAGGGCACCTCCTTTGACAACCATTGGCCCTTAATCAACCAGGAAACAGGCAGGACCATCAGGATTGTTGGTAATAATATAGACATGTTCTCCAAAAGTCTGGATCTTGGTGGCACGAATATTTTCTTTCTGATGCAGGCCAGTGCCTGGCAGTGCAGTGGGACAACACAGAGAGAACCAGAAGATGCCCACCATGATGATCTACCTCCCTCAGGGGCTCTTTGCCACTTTACTGCCACAAGACTAGGCAGTTTGACCTCAGGGAAGATAGCTTTAGGGTGCAGGGACAGAATTTGGACAATGCTGTAGGCAGCAATCCCTTCCCAGGCCAGCAGCACCCCCTCTCTGAAAACCACCACGCTTAGGGGTCCCCAGTCCTCCCAGCATGACCCTGACCAGCATCCAGCCTGAATGGCACCTGCACCAGCAGACTGGAAGCCTCTGCAAGCCCTGCACAAGAGTAGCCTCTTGGAGATCTCCTCCCCACCCAGCTCTCCTTGGCCCTTTCCCTGCTTTATTCTTCTGTATTTTAATGCATCGGATGTTGCTCAAACCCACGGATTGTTCTCCCCTTTGTGCCGGGGCAGACAGACAGGCTCCCCAAACAATAGGCAGGCTTCACCTGTGACTGGGAAAGAGAGGTGGAAGATTTACTGCCATGAGGTAATTGGCTGGAGGAATTTGAACTTTCTTTGCTTCAGGAACTGCCTGCATTGTGAGCAGAGCCAGGGAGGGTCCCGAGCACAGGGTGCTTGCAACAGGCAAGGTTTGCCTTCTCAGTGCCAGCTCCATTCACGGATGGGAGCCAGAACCTGACTCCTTGGGCTGGGATGGTTTTCTGCCTCTGGGTGCAGCTCACCCCACCGGCTTTGACACTTCTTTTGCCAGATTTCTCAACCGTGTCTGGTCGGTGACCCCCCTCTCCCTTATTCAGAGCATAAAAATGTCCCAACCCTATTCCACTTACCCCACCAGTAAGAATTAAACGACTCCCTGATGCCTTTGATAGCGCATTAGGCCATGGCACATCGTACAAGTGTGTGGGTGCATGGCGAGGCCAGCAGAAAGTCAGTGCGAGAGGTGAGGTCTCGTGGGCTGCGTGGGGAGGGGAGGAGGGATCTGTTTTCAGCTGGAAAAAAACCCTTTCACAACTTACAACTGCCCACATGGTGTTTCTGCAATCCCTTCCCTTCGTGGTGTGGGCGCAGCGGGCGCAGACCGGGAAATGCCACGCCGGCAACGCTGACACTTCATCACCCTCCTTGCTGTGAAAGGCTGTTTTGTTGGGATCCACAACGTTGCTTTAGGTTCTTGGCTGCCCCAGGCAGGTGCTATGTCTTTTACTAAATGGTTGGTTCAGCCCAAGATGGGCCCATTGGTTGCAGCTGCACAGCTTTGTCACAGCCTCTCCTGATGGCACTGGCTTGCTGAAGTTATGGCCATCCTTGGACATGCTGAGGTCACTGCATAAGTGAGCTGGTGAGAAAACTAACAAGAAGCCTCAAGGTGGCACGTGTTGGGGGTCCTTTGGCATCCCCCTGCCCAGACATTGCCGTCAGGTTATCACGTGGAGACAGCCAGGTTGCCAGCCTGGGCAGCAGCTCCGTGGGCAGAGACTGGGGGGGGCATCAGGCAGGGATATTTGCTGGGGAAATGCATAACCCCAGCCTTAGTCTAAGCACCCCAAAATCTCTGGTGCCTGAGTAGGGGGGCAAGGTCAGTAGACACAGCCCATTTCCAGGATCATGACAACCCTTCCAGATATCAGTGGGAATTGCCCAGTGAAATCCCTTCTCTGCAGGAACATCAGTGTTGTGGTTTTCCACCCCAGTACCAGCAGCAAAACCAGCACTTCTCAGTTTTTGTAAAGCTCTAGATGCAGGACTTAAATGATACTAGAAGAGCTATTTTAAGGTTTTATTTAAGCTTCTGAATTATGGGTGTTTTTTCCCTTTTCCTGATTGCCTCCCCCATATGTGAGGTCAGCAGCCAGTGCTGCAAAACCCATGCCAGGACAGCCCCACTGCAAGAACATGTTGTCTGCCCTTCTGCCACAGGGCATGTGGCCTCAAGTGGCCTTTTAATTCTCAGTCCTCATGCCAGCGTGGCATCACAGGGTGCTGGAGAGCAGGGGAGAGGGCTGGGGCAGGAGAGGAGCCCAAGTCTTCCTGGGTCCAGTGTTTCTGCCAATCCACCCAGATATTCGGGTGCAGGATGTTGAAGAGACTGGCCACCTCTGACCAATGCCAGTGTCATGTCTCCAGCAGCACCCAGCACTGCTCAGCTCCCAGGAAACAGAAGAAGGCTGTTTGGTGCACTTCTTTCCCAGCTGAGCTAGTTAATATTTGGCCATGCCACAAAGTGGAATGGTTTAAACTACTTTTGGGGCAGGTTGAATACAAAAGAAAATCAAACTTCTGTTCCACAAAAGCACCTACCAAGCCCAACTCTAAATATAAATCATCTGCAGTGCCAGACCATCCCAAACCAGTCCTGCTCCAGAGTGAATTATTGCTTTCCATTCCTGCTTGAGTGCATTAAATGCATCCATCCCTGTCGAGATGTGATTGTTCCTCCTCTGACTTGTTTTGGCACAGAGAACACCCCCTCCAGTACAAATGGGCTGAAAGTCAAAACCTGGGACTGCCTCTCTGCCCAGCAGCTGTTAGGTTATGCTATGATTTTCTCCTCTCAAGGCAGCCATTCTACAGGTGTCTCCAGGGAGACCTTAGACCCCCTTCCAGTACCTAAAGTGGGCTTAGAAGAAGGCTATAAAGGGACTTTTCTTGAGGGCAGGCACTGATAGGACAAGTGGAAATGACCTCAAGATGAAAGAGGGAAAGGTTTATATTAGATATTAGGGAGAAATTGTTCCCTGTGAGGATGGGCAGGCCCTGGCACAGGTTGGGCAGAGAAGCTGTGGCTGCCCCATCCCTGGAAGTGTCCAA
>JAWWTY010000071.1:1097462-1110703 GCA_035222235.1 Margarornis squamiger | reverse complement strand
CAGACACTGCTTGTCACCAGAGAGCCCCCTGAGGGGCAGGAGGAGGAAAGCAGAGCAAGAGGCACCACGGCCACTCAGACTGCAGCTGAACCAAAGCAACAACCCGTGGTGGCAGCAGTGACCCCTGCACAGAACAATTCAAGACCATGGACAATGAGTAGGGACTGCTCCAGGTACACCACTCATGAGCTCCTGGTGCAGCTTGAACCACCTGACACCACACCAGCCCTCCTGCCCTGGAAGACACCTAGGATGGATAGAACCCACAGTCATGGACTAAATGAACTCAACAGACATCTTGGAGGGACAGCCATTGACCATGGAAATGATACCTGTGCTCGTGTATATTTACATATACTGTATTTAGTTGGAAGGTGCAGGATCTGGACATGATGTAGCTAGTGCAGAATAAGAGATGGAGAATGTCCTGGTTCTGGCCAGGACAGAGTTAATTTTTTGCAGTAGGTGGGAGAGGGCATGGCTAAGACATGGAGGTGATTCTATACCACCTCACCTCATTGCTGGGCATGGGGGAAAGGGGAGAAGGGGCTCCTGTTGGTCGAGAAAACCAACAGGAGGAGGAGGAGGAGCTGTCCAGTATTAGTTTATTGTCACAGGTTTTCCATGTGAATCCTTTCTCTTCTTATATCTTTCATTATTAATATTGTTGCTGTTATTGCTCATCATATTTTCGCAACTCAGATGGTTTCAAGGACATTTACATGGGGACTGTGATGGATGCCTTGGCTCTTTGCTGCTGTTTATCATGTTCCAAAGCCTTTGGCTGGGCAACTAAGAGGAAGATGCTACTGGGTTCTCCTTTACCTGGTAACTGTGATGGGTGTTGAGAGGATAATTCCTCCAGCAGGAGGAATTTTTGTCCCCAAAAAGCCCAGCAAGTGGGGACCCAAAACCCAGCAGAGACCTGGAGAAGAACAGGGAGAAACCCACCCTCTGGACACAAGGGGATGTGAGGCTCTTTTCACATTTAGTTGCCAAAAGTCAGGACATTGCTGGGCTGTGGCTCATCCAAGGCACACAATGGGTAGAAAGGACATATGCTTCAGTCTCATTTTCCTTGCTTTAAAAAGGTGTTCCTTGCCCCCCATTCATGCTGCAATATTTCTTTTTAGTTTAGAAGTTCTTTTAGACTTGATGTGCTCACACTAGCAAGAATGTGAAGGTTGACCCAGCTCCTCCACTTGCCAATTCTGAGTCCCATTATGTGAGGATAACAAGTAAAAAGAGCTTTAAAGAGCCTGAGAAGTCCTGCTTGGACATTCCTCGGACAGAAAGTATTTTTCTTTTCAAATGACTTTTAGTTTGGAGTACCCCATTTCTGGGATGTTTGGTTTTTTTATGTCAACAATGGAGAAGGGAAAAAAACCACCTTTTTTATTATTTTGACCAACCCAAACCAATTCTTTCTGAACTTCTGTTTTAAGGGAATCACTAAAAACATGAATTTGCAGAATGGTAACAGAAATGAAAAATGTGGTTCTCACCCAACACCCAACTCAAAGCAGCACTGGCTGCTCTGTCTGGAAGGTGAAAGAGGGAAGCAGAGGAGGCTCCATCAGCCTCATCCCTGGTTTGGTGTGTGAGAGTTCCCATCTCCAGCTCTGTGTGAATGGGCACAGAAAGAACCAGGGCACTCATACACCTGCAGACCAGAAGATGTCAGTGCCTATCATGCTCCTAAGAGCTGTATCCAGCCAGACAAGCCATCTGCTCCCTGTCTCCTCACAGCACAAGTGCTTTCCCCTGGGAGTGTCGTGTTCCTCAGGCAGCCAGGAGAGCTGCAGGCAGGAGACAGAGCCCAGGGGGAAAATCTCCTTGGGTTCAAGGAGTGTTTGGACAACACTCTCAGGCACATGGTGGGGTTGGTGGGGTTGTCCTGTGCAGGTTGTCCTGTGCAGGGCCAGCCTTTAACTCGATATTTGTGGGACCTGGGACCCTTTCAGTGTCATGATTCCATGATTCTATGGCACACTTCACAAAATTAACAATTTTGCCTTTCTGTTCTGACCCAAGTTTCCTTTCTGCCCCACGGCACAGTGGTTTGCTGCTCCTCAGCCACGTTTCCTCTGTGTGGCTGCAGCCTGTTCTGCCAAGGACCCTGCCCTTCTGCCTGCCCTGGGCTGTGCACCCCACACCTTCCTGTCTCCTCTGCTGCCCTTCCACAGGGCAGGTGAGGATGGGATGGGCTTTACTGATAGCCCACAGCTGGCACATGATTTCTAAAAGTGATTTCTTCTTGTTCTCACATCAGCCAGTCCCAGGGGCAGAAAGGCACCGTTCCCCTGCTCATCCCCTGATTCAGTGCAGAGCCAGGGCAGGTATAGGAGGAGATGGAGGAGCAGCAGCCAGAGTGGCATCAGAGCTGTGCTCGCCGTGGGTCACTGCTCCCACTGCACAGACCCAACTTCTGAAGACCTTCTGGTGCAAGGGATGGGCTTAATCTCACCCTGGCAAACGGGCTGAGGCTTTATTATTGAAACATTGTGGAGATCTGGGATAGGGCCTACACATGGGGGATGATCTAAGATGACTGATCTATTTTCAAACGTGGAGAGGTGGGAGTAGAAACACGTTCCGCTCTTGCCCATTGTAGTGATATGGGATGGAAGCAGGGCTGGTGCCTCCAGATATGGTGTGATGCAAATGAGCTCTGACTGCTTTGATCTCTTTATCTTCCCTTTCTCCTTCTCTTTATGGAGACTGCCTTCAGTGTAGTTTTCAACCTGCAGGCTTTTAGGAAAAATTTCAGCTGGTTCTATGGCTCCAAGTACCATTCTACCATGAGCCCCAGGTTTGCCCTGAGCAATTCAGGCATTTTGTGGGGACCTTGGAGATTTCAAGATAAAGAGGAAAAGAGATAGCAGGAACCTTTATGAATCACCCTAGTATAATCTGAAGAATTTCTGAAACCATCATTTATTGCCCCTGGGCTACTTTTCTGGTGGTATAATTGTGCGTTTTCACTGGATGCTGATGAGAGTGGCCAGGAGAGAGGCAGAGACAGCGCTCAGCCCCCAGAGATTTCAGAGAGACAAGGCTGTTTCATGCCTTGCAAGAACAAGGTAAGGATGGGGATTTTGGTCGGGTTCGTTCAGGTTCTCCAAAGATCAGGCTGCTGGACTGGGAGGCCTTAATGCTGTGATTGTGCAATTAATTAATCAAGAGGATGCCAAGCCATTAGCTTCTCCCCACAATCACAAAAATTTCTGCTCACCTGCTCGAGCATCAGGAAGGTGTTTTTTATGGTCCAGGAAGCCACATGTTGAGCACCGACACTGAGAGGAGCTAGGCTGAACCTGTGCTGGGAACAGGGCACATTCATATCCTGAACATCTAGAAAAGTATTCACATAGTGGAGCAATGTAGGGGTTGAGATGACAGTCACCATGAGGGATTCTTAGTAGCTTCCTGCAGGCTCAGACCAGCATGGCAGTCGATCCTGCCCTTTGGGGTGACTTTGCCTCCTTACGAACAAGGAGCACAAGGGTCACTTCCCTAAATACTGAAGGTCCTGTCCAGTGGCTTGGGCCATGTCTGTCATCACTTCCAGGTGTTGCCACATCACATTGGGGGTTTGGAGGTAGGAAAGAAGCCAGAAGCCCATGGAATCCCCCACTGCGGGCTCCCTGAAGGTCTGGGAACAACAACCTGAGCTCACAGAAACCTTGCAGAGCAGAATCCTGCTTGAAGGCAACTACAGGAGGGCACAGGCTTCTCCTTCTGCTGAGTGACAGAGGCACCCATGGGGAGCACCTCAGGGCACTGAAGCTCAGGACCAGACCTTCTGCCCCTTTGGAGTAGACAGAGGTGGTTGGGGACTGTATTCTCCAGCCATAGGTAGGAGCTGCTCTTTCTGTGGGACATCTCCTGTCCTGTGATGGCTCCCCAGGAGAGCATCTCTCTGCCAGTTATGTGCAATTCTCAGATCTGGAGCCAGACACACATCTGGCTCTGAAGGCTCTGTGGTTGGCCTTGGCCAAAACCCTGTCCCTGTGGTTTCACCTTCGAGCCCTCCTGGCTAAGCAGCCACAATCTCCTTGTGTTTAGTGGCACTTCAGCCTGTGTTGCTTTAGGTCTGTTGACTTCTGCTGGTGTTAATTCCCATTCGAGTGCATCTCTGGGCAAACACTTTGCTTTTTGCCTGGGAAGAGGGATGTCAGGAGCTTTGGGGCTCACAGGCAGGGTTCATCTCTCCCCAGTTGTTGGGGGCAGCTTTTAGGCACTTTGATTTTGTGAGTGGAGCATCAATCCTGCTGTCCCTAGAGGTCCCTGTCTCAGGCAAGTATTGCAGTGCCCTTATTGTAATATAACCCCCTTTCCTTTTGCCCCCAGATCGTGCCCATCCACAAAGCTCACCAGAGCTGAGCCTGGTGGGGCTGTGCCCTCCCCACAGGGACATCCATGGCTCCGTGGCTCAGAGCAGCCTGAATCCCAAAGATAAGGGATGCCAGAGATAAGGGCCTTTGATCTTTAAAGCTAAAACACTGTGGTCACCAGTAGAGAGCATGGCAGGCAGTCCTAGCAGGCAACCCAAAGCTCTGTGTGTGTCACCTCATTTTTTGGTAGGGAAGATCAGCTAATCACAGAATAATCTAAGGCTGTTCATGAAAGAAGGTGACATCAAAGCAAATAATTTAAGGAACCCCTCGAGGGCCAGAGGAGTTGTAAGGTCTGAGACTGAATCACATGAGCTCAGTTTCCATGAACTGTGTCTCAGTTTTCCTGCAGGTACAAGTTGGAAACGCTTACGATAAATGTTTAGAATTAGTTGGGGAAGGGGGGAAATTAAATCACACTAATTATAGCCATGATGGCTTTGGTGCAGTGCCATTTGAAAGCAGAGGTATTTTCAACACCTAATGCAAGAGGCTTTAAAAGACATTGCTTCTTGGGTAACTGAGGTGATCCCAGCACAGGTTCAGTTTTGAGAGTAGTAGAGCAGTTCACTCTACTGGCAGCATTTCAGACCAGAGCTGTGAAGGATGATTTGACAGCAAAAGGATTCCTGCTTTTATGTGATATCTTGTAGAGAAGACAGGCCAGTCACTGGGGAAGGGAACAGGGGAGCTCTGGGACAGGAGAGGGATGGTTTGTCCCAGAACACCAACCCTGTGTGGTGTCATGAACTCAAAGGCAGGAATCTGGACAGCTCTTCTGCACGTCCTACATTGCAAAACCCTATTTCTTCTCCTACCTACCTTTCTAACTTCTTTTGGAGTTTAGGGGGCTTCAGGATTTGAATCAAACTCTTTGGGCATTTCTGTAGTGCCTGCTGTGGTACAGTCCTTATGTTTGCAGTGGGTTCTCCAGTGCAAATGACAACAGCCCTGCCCAGATATGACTGACTGAGCACTTGTTTGACTTCACTGGATGGTAGTCAAAGTCAAAGTCAATGACAGAGCTAAGAAAGGTCAGAGGAATCCCTAACCCATTCAGTCCATGAATCCCTATTCCTTCTGTCAGAGGCTGCTGCTGAAAAAAAAAGAATCCAGCAAGGTTCAAATACCGTGGGTTCCTTTTAACTTAACTTAATGTGGTTGACTGAAGTAACCACCCCCAAACCCTTGAGGAGATAAACAGCTTCTCTGATTGCTCTGACAGGAAACACTTCCACTCTTGCATGCGCTGGGGATGTACACAACACAAGAAACCTTACTAAGAGGAAAAGCATGAGCTTGGAAAAACACAACAACAAGTCAACAACATCTTTAAATGAGTAATAAGGCAAATATTTACTCCCACAACACTTCAGGCAAGAATCCTGTGCCTCGGCTCTCACACAAGCATGGACAGCCTGTGGAGAAACATCTTGTACTTTTGTGGCCAGAAAAAGCAGCAGGTCCAGGGCTGTGCTGAGGAAGTTCATTTCCAGACCTTGGAGGAACTTGTTCTTCCATCACACCATCTGTCCTTGCACTTCTCCTCCGTGCTGTTCTCCCACCACAGCCAGGCCAGGTGGGGTGGGATGTGCCCTGCTCTGGAGAAGCTGGTGTGGGGTCCCTGGGGGAAGAGTTAATGGTGAAGCCGAGTCACTGGCACCGTGTTTGCCTTGCTGTTCATTAGCCAGCAGGTCACTGAGAGGGTCTGCGCTTTTGGGGTCCCCTTTTTGGGTTTCTGAGTGTACAGGTGTTGCACTCAAGTCCTGCAGGACTGCAAATCACCAGAGTGTTCAGACAGCCAAAACATCACTAAGTTTTAAATAAAATTACTCAAAATGTTTCCTGTGCAAATCCGGGCTGGGTTTTCTTCAGTGCCCAAAGAGAAGGTGGGAAAGAGCCCCTTGTCTCAGACCTGCCCGTGGCCAGAAGCCCCAGGGGGACAGGAGGGTGAGAGGGAGGGGAGTGGGGCTTTTGGGGAACAGCCATGTGCTGTGGAGCTGGGAGGAGACCACAGCGATGGGATAAGGGTATTTCTTCTCTGCCTTTCAGAAGATTTCTTCAGAACCCAGTGGGGTTGGCTCCTTTTAGATATGGATCGAGGAGGAGGAAAGAAGTGTCCAAGGCCAGGCTGGACAGGGCTTGGAGCTGCCTGGTCTGGTGGAAGGTGTCCCTGCCCACGGCAGGGGGTTGGAACCAGATGAGCTCTAGGTTCCCTTTCAACCCAAACCAATCTGTGATTCTATGATTCTAAATCATATTTGAGCTGCCATTGTCCTCAGCCACACCCAGCTGCTGGCTGGGAGGGATGCTGAGGGTCTGCACATCCCTGCAAGCCACCACCCCTCCAGGGGTGCAGAGCAGGCACTGTCCCCATCCCTCCTGGGGCAGGGCTGGGCCCCCAGCACGCAGATCCACCAGCTTTGGAAAGTGTCTCCTGCAGCAAGCAAGGGGTATTCCACACACTGCCAGCAGAAGGCAACTCAAGGAGCACGCCTTGCAGTTTCAAGGTGATCTTGGGTGTTTCAGATCTGTGTTTTCTTCCACAGTCTTTCATTTTACATTATTTTTCGTTATTTTCGCATTGTTCCCCAACGTGTCAAAACAGACTGATTCATTACAACACAAACAGGAGACACTTTGATGTAGGAAAAAAAGATGTTTTAATGCGTGCTAAGTAGCAAGTGCCCCTAGGGGTTTGAAAATAAAAATAGAAGCGTCACAAAATAATATTTTAACTCCTGTATCCCGGGATCATCCAAATATAGAATGCAGCGGTGCACACAAAACAGGGCAGGCAATAGCTTTGCTTTTGCATTCATTCTGAAAACATGCTTTTTTTTGTAGAAAATGGTGAAAAATGCAAGAGCCTGTACCCACCCAGGTGTTCTGAATTCAAAAATTCAGGCATTTTTTCCCTGAAGACTACAAAGGCATTTCAGCAAATTTTTCAATAAACCCATTTTCCAGTTAAGTGATTTCCTACCCTCTGGAGCCCAGGATGCTCCAGAGCATTTGATTTGTGACCTGTGGGATCTCAGGTGTTCTGAGAGGACAGAGCCATCCTGCAGAGGTCCCTCTTGCATGGCTGGATTCTCCTGGGGGACTTTTCTCCTTCATGCTTCAGTCCTTGTCCTTGGCACAAACCTCCTTCCTCCACACCTTCATCCAATGCCAGGACAGATTCCCAGCAACACTGGGAGCAGAGGGAGCATCCTTCCTTAGGCTCACATCTACAGGAGGAAAAATTAAAGTAAATTGCCTTTATTTTTCTGTTGTTTCTCCCATTCCACCTGCCTGCCTCTGCCCTTTGGTCTCAGCAATGAGAGCTGAGCTGTGCCCTGTCTGTACAGAATGACCAAAAATAGCCCCTCCTGCCTCACACCAGAGCAGCCAGCACCTCAGGAGGCACTGACCAGGATTGCTTTGCTTGGTGGCAGACATGGCCCATCTATTCCCACTGCTTTTAACCACACCAGCTTGTCATTCAGCCTCATCTTCCCTCATAGCTGTAAATACCAATGCTCCCTTGCTCACCTGGACACAGCTTGGTCCAGGTTTGGGTGAGCAGCGTGCCTTTCTTCCTGTGCAGCTGCTCAGGACGGTTGCAGCTCTCAGGTATGAGACCTCATGAACAGCCTTGGAGCCCAGAAACACCCTCTTTTCCCCCCAACTACCAGCTTGTGCCCTGAACCCCTCGCTGCAGGCTTTGCTGCTCTCCTATCCTAAGCTGAGGGCAGCTCAGTGTGGGTGGCTCACGGTGAGCCTGTAATGTGCAAAGGGCTTAAGGCACAGCACCCCTTCAATCCCTGCACAGCCTCCCCCAGGAGGGTCTATCAGACCCTCAGCAGGGCATATGAACCTTTAGCTGGAGATGGCAAAGGGTGAGACAACCAGAGTTCTCCCACTCCCTAACCTTGTTTTGTCACCCACAGGGACAACCTTCACCCCACATTCCTGGTGTTGTTCTCTAGTTTATTCCTGTGTAGAGCAGAGCAGCCCAAAGCAAAGCACCCCTTCTCCCATGGCTTACTCTCTCCTCAAAGGCAGCAACCTGTCCCCACGCTGCAGAAGCTCCCTGTGGGGGCTGGCATGGCCACTCGTGACAGAAAGATGCTCTTGGCCCCAAGGACTTATTGTCCTGCTCCAGTGTCACGGGGCTTCCTGTTCACCCTCCAAAAACTGAGACAGCAATGCTGCCTGTGCTGTTGGGAAATGTCCTAACTTGCTTCATAACTTGGAGAAGCTCAGAGAGACCACCCTGAAGGAGCCAGCTCTGCCTGGCTACTCCTGTCCACCCCTCTGTGGGCAGAGCCTGGGCTGTGATCAGATGTTTCATGTTGAAATCCTCTTTGCAGAGGCTTCTCTCTGAGCAGAGAGGGGGCGCCGAGCCTGGCCCTGGGGTTTATTCCATGCAAACCACTGTGTGAGTGATCGGAGCCTTCTGTGTTTCTTCCCTGGCAGAGACCTGAGCATGAACAACATCAGCCGGCTGCAGCCCCGCGCGCTGCGTCACCTGCGCTTCCTCGAGGAGCTGTGAGTACCCACGAGGTGCCCGGGGTGGCAGGGGACACTGGGCAGGACCCTGTGGCACTGGTCACAACCCCCAGTGCTGCCACTGCAGCTCCAGGCTGAGATGGAAGGAGGCTGCATGCTGGGACAGGGTTTATTTGCTGCTCTAGCTTGGGGATTTCACCTTCAGGCTGAGACCATGCATGTCCTAAAAGCCAAAATAAAAGGGGACCTAATCCTCTATGCAAAAATCAGCTCTGAACCCCAGAGCAGAGCCAGCAGACAGAGGGCTTCATCCACCCTCCTGCAGACAGGATCCCCCCACATCCTCTGCAGCCCAGAGACACCTTAGTCCCCACGCACTTTGCAGTTTGGATGGAAACGAGCCTGGGCAATGGAAGTCCAAAAAATCTGCCCCGAGGCTGAGGTGTCCCACCACACACCAGTGTGCTGGGCAGGCACACACACACAGCAATGGGATCAGCATGTGGCTGTGTGTCAGTGAAGGAGTGGCCCCACTTCTGAAAGTGTAAAAATTAACCACCAGCACAAGAAACCACTGGAATCCTTCGCAAGCCCCAAAAAATGGGAGCCCGGGGGGGGCAGAATATTGAGGTTGGCCATTTCTGCATGAGTAAATTGCACCTGTATGGTCTTACTCCACTTGACCATGAGAAATACCTCCAGGTGTTATTCTCATGCTACTGCTACTTTCAACACAGCAGCTTCTGTTGGACAGCACAGTTTCTTCAAAACACCATTACTGCATTGCATGATGTACTAATAGTAATGCTGCATTTGGTGTGTGTTGCAACCTTACTGTGTATGTAACAGTCACTTACAGCTTCATCTGTCGAAATGGAACACTTTCACTTGACCAAACCAGATCTTGCCACCACCACCAGGCACAACACTGACATTTCAAAAATGGTGTTTTCCAAAATGTCAGAATCACAGACTGGTTTGGGTTCTTTGGCCCTGGCACAGGTTGGGCAGAGAAGCTGTGGCTGCCCCATCCCTGGAAGTGCCCAAGGCCAGGTTGGACAGGGCTTGGACCAAACTGGGTTAGTGGGAGGTGTCCCTGCCCATGGCAGGAGGGTGAAATGAGATGAGCTTTAAGGTCCCTTCAAATCCAAATCGTTCCATGATTTTATATTACAGGGTTTTTTACTTCAAATAGTCTTGCAACTCATCATCACCAGCTTGGGGTTTAAATTCATTGGAGTTGCAAGGACCCCAGCTACCCAAAACCCCCTTCCCAGCTGGCATTTACAGGCTGCTCAGGAGGCATTTTTGGTCATCTTTTAGCTTTGGAGCCAGAGCTGCCCAGAGAAGGTGGATTTTCAGCAATTTACATCCATCTTGCAGCCTTTCTTTTTTCATTTTATCGACATCCACATCAAAGTGTGGACACCCAAGGTCTTCAGGGGGGGTAGTGAAGCTTTCCACACACCCAGAGCAGACTCTGCTGTGTACAATTAGCAGTTGTCTTGCTGCAAGCAACCGTGTCCTGATTACGTCATGTGCAAACAGAGCAGTCTCAACCAGCAGTGAATAAATATTCATGGGCTCCAAAAGAGCCAGCTTCCCACAGCCAAAAATAACTATGAATGAAACAGGCAAAGGGGAGAAACTTAAACAGGAAAAATCTGAGAAATAATTAGGAGTGGTGAGATAACGTTTTACTGGAGGTTCAAAATGCCACAAGTCTTCCTTCAGGAAGGAAAGGAATTTTGACTAGGGAAAAACATCGCAGTCAGGGGAAGAAATGCAAACTGCAGCATCATATATCTATGCATTGCAAAGTGACTGCTGGAATTGATAGCAGTAAGAGAGGAATCCTATTAATGGAAATCAAATAATTGCTATCAAATCAAGCAAGGGAGGATTTTATATACTATGAGTAATTAAAAGGGATTCTTTCAACAACAACAACAGCTAGACAGGGACAGCGTGTACAGTATTCATTGGGCTGTCATCGACCAGTAATGCAACTTGCCTGGCATTTCCCCTGCTCTTTTCATTTATATCTTTACTAAATTTTCATCCCAAAACATTACATCAGGGCCTTGACATTCAGGCTGGGATCACCCTCTGTGCCAGGACACGCATAAGAATCAAGCAAACAAATCCTGCCTGTTTAGACATCCTCAAGGGAAGTTTGTTCAGGTTTCACAGCTCAGATCTCTGCTGGTTCCAGGACAGATTCCCTTGGGTCTGCCAGGGTGACACATGGCACATGAGACCAAAGCCCTGCCTTCATCCCCCTGGCAGAACTGCCCATGCTGGGACATGCCAAGTGAGTGAAGAGCACAAACCCCTGCTGAGCAGAGAGGGACAAGCCAGGTGTCCCAACTCCAGCTATCCCAGGGATAGTGTCTCCTGGGGAGGAAGAAACCCTGCCTGCCTGCCCTCCTGCCTGCCCTCCTGTCTACCCTCCTGCCTGCCCTCCTGCCTGCCAGGGAAGTGCTGGCAATGAAGAGGACTCTGCTGCAGCCCATCCTTGTTGCAAGGCCCTGCCTTCATTTGGATGGAAGCCCTTCAGCAGGTTTCTCATCCCCAGGGATTCTGGATGACTGTTATGGCCTCAGTGTGCCTCCTACACTCCCATGTTCCCTCTTACATCCTTGAGAAACTGAGTGGGTAGCAGGATGGAGCAACTGAAGACAAAATTTGCAAAATTCAGTTTGAGGTGAACCAAAACTGGTGTTCTGGGGCTTTGGTCAAGCCCAAAAATTTCTTTTAACCTGACAGAGGAAAAGTTCTTTCATCTTCAGGTTCCTTCTTAACGTCATTTCTTCTTTTACTTTTGGTCAAATGTGAAAAGAAAATGGTATTTCGAATTATATTTGCTTTATAGCAAAGACGCCTGAACCTTCTGAAAAAAATTGGAGGTTTTTCAGCAAAAGATATTTGCCAAATTCAACCCAGATTTTCAAATTTCCCTTTTTAAGGTCCCACAGAAACTCTTCCATTTTAGGGATACTTTAACCTTGGTCTAATGCTCAGAAACATCCCAGGAACTCCTGACACCCCTGGTCTTTGATCTATAACCCTTCTCTTCCTTGACTATCAAAGAAAGTCAAGGTTCCTCTGCCTCCTCCTCATGGTTGTCCCCTCCTGCTCTCACCCAGCAGCTGTGGAAGGTGTCCTTTGGCAGGGTAGATGGGACTAGATGACAATTAAGGTCTATTCCAACCCCTTCTGTGACTCTATCTTCTCTCTTGTTACATCCAGCCCCAGTAGCCCAGGGTCTCTTGGAGGAGAGCTGGTGTTTCACACCCTTCATGATTAGCTCCTCTTTCCATGCCTCTGTTTTAGCACCAGCTCAGGCTCCTCATGAAAGTCCTAGATCAGCTGGGCTCATGGCTGAGCTTGTGCATGGAGCTGGGGTTGAAGAAGGAACAGGAGTAATGGGAAGGGGGAAGACAACTCCAAAAATGGATGGAGGAAGAACATCTGCCCCACCAAGGACACATGTGCCTTGTTTCACAGCTGTGACCCACCTGACCCCCAAGTAGACTGGGGCTCTGCATGCACCCACACCAGAGGTGTGGCACCTGAGGGTCCTGAGGACACCAAAGCAAGCACCCAAAACACCCCCTGACACCCAGCCAGGCTGTCTCCCCCAGGACATTTCTGCACTGGCTCATCTCCCCTGTGGACACCAGACATGTCCCCCAAGGGGGTGGGAGTGGATGCCACACTCAGGGCACAGAAGAGGGTACTGGGGCTGCTCCAGCTCAGGCTGCTCCCTCACTGTGTGGTCTGGGGGAAGTGATTTTCCCTGCCAGTGCCTCAGCCATGCAGCAATGAGAGTTGGGCCTCTCAGCAGTGCTGGGACCTGTTAGTCATTCACTCACTGCGAGCTGCTCGGGAAGGTGTTGCACATACAATTAGCACTCATGCTCAGGGATATGCCCAGAGACCACATTCTCCAGCCTCAGCTGCAAGAGGGGTCCTCAGGGCTGTCCATCAGTGTGTGCTGTCCATCAGTGTGTGCTGTCCATCAGTGTGTGTTGTCCATCAGTGTGTGCTGTCCATCACTCTGTGCTGTCCATCAGTGTGGGTTGTCCATCAGTGTGTGTTGTCCATCAGTGTGTGCTGTCCATCAGTGTGTGCTGTCCATCAGTGTGTGTTGTCCGTCACTCTATGCTGTCCATCAGTCTGTGCTGTCCATCAGTGTGTGCTGTCCATCAGTCTGTGCTGCCCATCACTCTGGGCTGTCCATCAGTCTGTGCTGCCCATCAGTGTGTGTTGTCCATCAGTGTGTGCTGTCCATCAGTCTGGGCTGTCCATCACTCTGTGTTGTCCATCAGTCTGGGCTGTCCA
>JAWWTY010000071.1:1082539-1097362 GCA_035222235.1 Margarornis squamiger | reverse complement strand
AGACCACATTCTCCAGCCTCAGCTGCAAGAGGGGTCCTCAGGGCTGTCCATCAGTCTGAGCTGTCCATCAGTCTGGGCTGTCCATCAGTGTGTGTTGTCCATCAGTCTGGGCTGTCCATCAGTGTGTGTTGTCCATCAGTCTGGGCTGTCCATCACTCTGTGCTGTCCATCAGTCTGAGCTGTCCATCAGTCTGGGCTGCCCATCAGTGTGTGTTGTCCGTCACTCTATGCTGTCCATCAGTCTGGGCTGTCCATCAGTGTGTGCTGCCCATCAGTGTGTGCTGTCCATCAGTCTGGGCTGTCCATCAGTCTGGGCTGTCCATCAGTGTTTGTTGTCCATCAGTGTGTGCTGTCCATCAGTCTGGGCTGCCCATCACTCTGGGCTGTCCATCAGTCTGTGCTGCCCATCAGTGTGTGTTGTCCATCAGTCTGTGCTGTCCATCAGTGTGTGTTGTCCATCAGTCTGGGCTGTCCGTCAGTCTGGGCTGTCCATCACTCTGGGCTGTCCATCAGTCTGTGCTGTCCATCAGTCTGTGCTGTCCATCAGTCTGTGCTCTCCTCTGCACCACCAGCCTGTAGCCCTGGGGACAGGAGAGGCTGCGTGTGAACAGCCACAGTCCCAGCCCAGGCACTCACCAGGCTTTCCCTCCAAAGAAAACCTGCACAGAGAGAGGGAGAGGTGTTCAGAGCTGGGCCTCACACAGGCAGGGAGCAGCCCAGAGTTTAGTATGTCTCCTCTTTGTTTCTTTCTTTTTTTTTTTTTCCCCTTCTTCTTTTCTTTCTCTCTTTTTGGCAGCAGGAAGATTGTTTAAAGTTGCTAATAAATTCCAGTTAATGAAGCCTGAAAAGCTAGAGCTGGGAGCCAAGAGAAACAAGAGCAATCAGTACAGAAGGAATAGAAAGAGGATCTTGAAAGCCAGCCTGGGAATAATAACATGTTGAAATGTGTTTGCCGGCAAGGGCTTTGTTACTGTGCTTTGAATCCAAGCACGAGCGCTCGGTGCCAAGAAGAGAAACTGCAGCCAAAGGCAGGTGTTCATTGCCATTCACCTCTTGCTTCGGGGCACAGCGGCAAGATCAGACCCCTTCCCAGCCACTGGCTCTTTCACCTGCCTTTTCTCGGGCCCCGGGGGCAGAGGGACTCACCATCACGGGGAGTGCCGTGCTCTGCACCGGGGCAGCGCGGCAGGCTCAGCACCCACACGCTCAGCACCCACTCCACAGCCTCCCCTCGTGGGCTCTTCACCTTCCCAGGCGGCTCCTGCAGCTCGAGAGGCCAAGAAACAGCTTAAAAGTGAAATGAAATAAAATGCAGGCATGTGTGCTGGGGTTGTGAATGCAGCAGCCCTTTTCTCCTTCCTTACACCTGTGAGGGAACCCCCTTGTCCCTCCCCTGCCCAGGAGGGTGCAGGGACTGGTGGAGCCACCGTGGGTTCTGGAGCACCACCAGTGTGCCCCTGCCTGGTGTTACAGCCCCACTCACTCCCTCAATTTTGGAGCACTCTGCCCACTCCAGCCCCCAGACATGTGGAACATCCATCTCGGGGGGGATTGGCCATCACAGGCTGTCACCCCGAGGCAATCCCATCCTTGCAGGAGGCAGCACTGCAGGAATGCTGGCTGTGGGACATGACTCCTTCGGGAGGACAGCTCTGCCGTGGAAGGGGGTGCTGGCATTTTTGGGCAATGCTCAGGAGGGTTGGCACCGTGGTGAGAAGCTGTTCCTGGAGCAGTGCAGGAACGTGTCTGAGTAGGGTACTGCTAGGACAGCAGCTTTGGCAGGTTCCCATGGCATGGCAGGCTGCAGAGGTCTCTTGTGAAGACATAAACACTTGCAGGGCCATGACCTTGCATTGCCATGCTGAGATTTGGAGGCACAACCACTGGTAGCCACCTTGCCTTGCACAGCCCTCCATTTCCAGGTGGATGTAGGTAAGAAGCTGCAGCTCTGAATTCTTGGGGGCTGTGGTTCCCCCAGGATGCTGCACAGCTCTTGTGTCTGAGAAGGCACCAGGGTGCACCTTGTTAGCAAAAAGGAGACTAAGTGGCTCATCCAGGACTTTCTGTCCTCCTGGTTGGCACCAGTCCTTGGCAGAGTTTGGTGCTGCTCTGCTGATCATCAGTTCACTGGGTGAGCAAAAGCACAGAGAGAGTTAAAGGATAATTCCTCTGACGAAACCTCCCAAAGGTCATCCCTGTGCAATGATGTGGGGTCAGACGCTGGCTCAGGTGAAGGTGGGGACAGGAGAGAAGGGTTTCTAAGGGGTTGTGTTTCATGAACATTGACAAGTCAAGCCAAGTTATTGTAGGAGCCTAAATCAAAATTCAAAATGTTTTGAAAATTCAGATATTTCGGTTCTACTCCTACTCCTTTTGGACTTGGGAGAGTGTTCAGCAACAGCTGGGATAGCTGGCCCCAATTTTCCTGAAAATTACTTTCCATACAACTAAGGCTGTTCTGGGGTACCCCAAGTGGGGCACCCAAAGTAGAGTCAAAAAACTGCTCTGAAGGTTAGGAGGGAACAAACTGAAACCCTTTACAGTTTATAATATAAAGAGATGGAATGAAGGTGTTCAGTGTCCTGTATTGGGCTGTTCATTAAGGGGTTGTGTCTCATTAAATTTTACTTGGCAAATGAATCCAAACTGGCTTGCATATGAACATTCATGTGGGTTGAAAACTGGCTTGAGGACCATAAACAAAAGAACAAATGCCATCAATCTATCGAGTTGGAACAGGCATGGTGGGGGGGGTGCAGCGAACAGGGTTAGAAACAGGCACAGTCTCCTCCTCAGGGATGGAGTGAGGCAGCAAAGACCACGTTAGAGGCACCTCCAGGTGATCCCAGCCTAGGACCAGCTGCAGATTCCTCTGTGGGAAGGAAGAGTCCAAGCCTGGCTCTTTTCTCAAACGTACCGTGTTTTCACTTGCATGATTAATTGGCTTCATTCCTTTTTTGCACCAGCACGAGAACAAACCCAGGCATGACCCGGGGCCTGTGGTCCCCTGTGTGCCCAGGGGAAGGCACACGCTTGGCATGATGACACTGCTTAGGCAGGAGCGTGGAGTGTCTGGGCACACTGCCTTGACAGTGTCAGTGCTTGAGAAACCCAGTGGAGCAGGAGATCAAAGGGGCGGCCGACACGCGCAGCAAAGACCTGGCAAGGGGAAAATTCCACTGGGATATGGACACACGTGTTTGTCCTGTCCTGCCAATGGGCACCGTTCCTGCCTCCTAATGTGAGTGATAAGAGCATCACTGTGCTGCCTGAGCACATGGCATGAGCAATCATGCCCAACACAGAGCCCTCGGGCATGCCATGGAAGTTGTAGCATGACCAAGAAGCTCAAGATACAGGAGGGGGTGGGAGCCTGTGGTAACTGAACAGCAGCAACCATGAGGTGGTAAACCATGAGTTTGTTCCAACTTGGAGTGTATTGGGAATGCAGATCAAAGCCTGGAGGAATGTTCCCAGAAATCACGGGAGTGGTGGAAGAGAGGGGGGAGCAGAATCTAAAATCCACCATGAGCTTTCTGAAGCAAGCCAGCCATACCCAGCTCCCACTCTCCCCTTCCACCTGCCCCTTCTCTCCCTCTTCCATCAGTCACTTTAAATCCAGAGCTTTTTCCTTCTCCCAGCCCTATGTCAGGGTGTAAACTCCAGGACACCACTGAATCAAGTCTGTCCTAAAAAGAGCCCCGAGCAGGCCTGAAGCTGAACTTATGTGCTGTGGACCAGATATTCATCCCTGCAAGAGCAGCTCCTCTTCCCCCTGTGCTTAGGGCAAAGGCAGTGCCACCACTCAGTCCTTCTTGGTGGGGCTATTTGCTTCAATTTTCCCCACAGAAGGAGCAAATTAAGAGCTGTCTCGGTGGCTGTCACACTGGCAGCATCACTTCAAATGTTATTGTTCCATTTTAAATAGAAAAGAAAGAACCATTTCACTGCATTTCCTGTGGGATGGGAATTCTGGAGATGTATTCAATGGGTGCCTGCCTGCCAGGCAGAGGGATTTCTGGAGAGTGTGAGTGAGAAGGACAGAAGGAACCGAGCACTAGGAAGGCTGCCAAGTGACCATGGACAGAGGAAGGGTCTGACACAGGAAAACTTTTGCATCTTCAGTCTCATACATGAAGGGGCACAGGAGTTGAAGTCATGGAAGCAAAGGATGGGCAGGAAGATGCTCTTAGAGCTGGAGCACCTCTGCTCTGGCTGAGGGAACTGGGGTTGTTTAATCTGGAGAGGAGAAAGCCCTGGGAAGACCTTAGAGCCCCTTCCAGTGCCTTAAGGGACTCAGAGAGAGCTGGAGAGGGAATTTGAAGAAGGACATGGAATGACAGGACAAGGGGGAATGGCTTCCCACTGAGAGAGGGCAGGGTTAGATTAGATGTCAGGAACAAATTCCTCACTCAGAGGGTGGTGAGACCCTGACACAGGTTGGGCAGAGAAGCTGTGGCTGCCCCATCCCAGCCACAGGTTGGACAGGGCTTGGAGCAACCTGGGCTAGTGGAAGGTGTCCCTGCCCATGGCAGAGGGTTGGACTGGATGATCTTTAAGGTCTCTTCCAGACAAAACCATTTTGTGATTCTATGATCTTTTCTCAGTAGCCACCCTTCCTGCTTGACAGGACTCTCCTAAAGGCCTGCCCATTCCTGATCTGCTCTCAGAGGGATGGGGCAGCCTGGAACAGCTGGCAACCACTCCTAGCTTCATGCTGCATCTGTCTTGGGAGGGCTAGCAAACCTCCAAACCCCACATCTCCAGACCCTGCGTGCACGTCCTGGCCATGCACCCCCCGAGCAAAGCGAAACCTCAGTCTGTGTGCACAAACACAGACACGTCCCCCCTCCCAGTCCCTGTGTCACAGCCCCTCTCAGACCTCAGTGACACTGTCATTTGCCTCTGGAGGTGAACTGAGAGAAGTGGCTGTGGTTGGTGCCTCCCTCTGTGGCTGCTCCTGGGCTTGGCATGGACCTCCACACCATGGGGAGAGCAGCTGGGTTGCCTCAGCAGCAGGAAAGAGGTAAAGGTACAGAGGACAAGGGTGAGCCAGGGACAAGGCACAGCCTCCTTGTGGCATGGCCAAGGACAGCAACAGCAGCAACAAGAGGCACAGTGCCCTTTCTGGGGCTGGGGGATGTTTTGGACCTCTAAACTCACCCAAGACTGTGCCCAGTGAAACCAGGGCATCTCTCACAGTTATTTTTCCCCTTACATTGTGTTCCCCATGGTGCTGGGATGCCACGAGCTGGCCCTGCCTGTGTCCCCCAGGGTCTGAGGCTCCTTGCTGCCCTGTCCTGAGGCCAGCAGCCCCAGCCTGGGCTCCATCCAGGTTCCATACTCCTCTCCTGCTAACCCTGGAGGTCCCCGATCCTTTTAGGCACCCAGCAAAACCCTCACACACGCCCAGGAAAGCGAACAGAAAGGTGTGGAGCTGCCAGCAAACAAGCTGAGAGGTGCATTTGAGTACGTGTAGACTTCTGGCAGTGGAGGCTGGAGCAGCCAGGAGCTGCAGGGAGGTGAGGACAGACAGCCCCTGGCTGAGCCAGGGAGGACAGACACGGGGAGCAGGAACAGCTCCCCTCCAGTGGAGCACTCCAGCCTCCCAGACTATGCTCCCTCCCATGTGGAAATCAGCAATCAAAAGGAGCAATTACCCCAAATCACAGCCCCCAAGTGACAAATAGCCCAGCCTGGCAGGGAGCTGCAGGAGGCAGGTTCCAACCTGCTCACACACATTAAAGAGACGACCCTGCGCTGTTTATGGTGTCGAAGGCCTAATTATGGGAGCAATTTTCTCTCGATTCCCGAGGGGAGAGGCAGAAAGGGAGAGCTCTTGGGCACCCAAAGAGAGGGAGAGCACTGCCTGCTCTGCCACCAGCGAGTGTGGCTGCCCAGAACAGCTCTGGTCCTCCCCCTGACCTTTGCAGAGCCCTGGTTGCAATGCAGCGTGCTTCCAGCTGGGATTACACTGCTCATCTCCCACCCCTGCCTCCTTCCCAGGCAAAATGCCTAGAGAGAAATGAGCTTTGTCAGAGTTCAAGGAATATCTTTGCCAGGGTCTGTGCCCAACATCTTGGGCCTGGTTTGGACTTTCTGTGAGAGAAGAGGAGCCTGGACACAAATGATGTTCACTATCTCTGTTTTGGAAATGCAATATTCCACTCCAAGGCAAGAAGACAAGAAGTTTCTCACTGAAATGTAGTAGCAATTTAGGGTCTTAATCAGGTCGTTGAACCTGACTTTGTGATCTCTGGCTGATAGGCACTGGGACTTGGTCCATGTTTGTCCTCGTGGATGAAGCAGGAGAAGGAGAAGATTCTCTTCTCCTCTAGGTCAAGACTCCAGAGTGTCCACTCCTGGCTCCACCACAGGTCCTCATCATGGTCCTGATGATAAAAGTGATGAAGTTTGTAGTGTCAGTGAAAAATCCAAAGACCTTTAAATTCCTCAGTCTGCTCTGGGCCTTGCTAAAATTTGAATGCTCTGATTATGTGATGCTGTACCATGGCAAGTCCCCTGGGCTTCCTTGAATAAATTCTTTCAGTAAGTTCTGAGTGTTGTCCCCTGCTCTTTGTTCTGAATGTTGCCCCCCTCTCCCAGATAGTCCATTTTCCTTTGTGATGCTGCTCTTCATTTTGTCTTCTCCCACCCCTCCACCCTCATTCAGCCTTCCCAGGCTCTGTTGTCTCTATCCTCATCTTCCCTCCTACACTTTTCTCCAGCCATAACTCACCCAAGAACCACTTGTGACTTTTCTGTCTTGCTTTTGGAAAGCACATTCACATAAGCTGGCTCTCCTGTGGCACCTCCATGGTACTCCCCCTCTCCAACCCCTTGCCTGTGTCCCCTCACAGCAGTGATTCCAAACCCCGGGGTGCTGAAGGAGCTGAGCTTTAGCTGGGATCACACAGGTGAAAGCAGGGCTGGGAATGAGGGAGTGGAAGCAAATCAAGTGGCATCAAGCTTTGATGCACAGGACAAAGGGGAACCTGCAGGATGCAGAAACAGGACACATACAGGCAAAAGGGACAGATAAGGAGTCAGGATTTAGGGACAGTCCTCCCTCTTTGTGAGCAGAAATAGCTCTCTCATGCTCCACTTTCCCTGCCAGGTCCTGGCATAGAGCAAGGTCTGTAGGCTGGTCAGTGCCTGTGCTGGAATTTCTGTGGACTGGGGAGGGACCTCTGTGTGTATCCAGGGAATGGCTTTAGCCATGAGCTGTCTCTGGGTGCTGAAAAGGCTGGATTCAGGTCTAGCAGGAGCTGTGATTGTCTCTGCCTGTTCCACAGGCAGTAGGAGGGGATGATTTGCAGAGGTTGTTCAAACTCAGGATCATGGTTCAGCTTGCAGGTGCTGCAGCCTCCTCTCAAGGGGACAGTGGCAGGATGGACAAGCTGTTAAACCCCTGCAGACAAGGGATTGTCATTTGCAAGGATGGTGACAAATGACCATCTCTTCTTTTCGCTGCAGACGCCTCTCTGGAAACCAGATCTCCAGGATCCCAGGGGAAGCTTTCTTTGGTCTTTACAACCTGAAGATTCTGTAAGTATCGTGCTCCCCTCCACAGAACCACCCCTGTCCATGCTCCCCCAGCCCCCTGGCACTGGCCATGCTTGGGGACTGGCAGCCATCCCCAGGAGATGCAAATCTACAAGGATGTGTGGTGTCAGATGTTAAACCCATGCTGGACAACATGCCTTTGGTGACTGGGGAGCTGTGTCCCACCCCATGGGCCACTCCTTCCCCTGCTTCCTGTGGCAAACCACTGAGCAGGGCCCCTTGCTGTGGGCTGTGCCCCAGGAGAACCTGCAGAGGTTCACATTTTGCTTAAAACTCACCAAATGCCCTATTGTGGTGTCCCCCAGATGTGGTGTCCAGACCCCAAACTGGCCCCCATCTGCTCTGCTGCTGTGTTGGGGCTGGGTTGGAGCATCCCCAAGGTCCAGATCCCTGCACTTCCACAGACACTGGGGAAAGTGCCAGTGCTCTGCCCAGCCCAGCCTGCCCTTGCCACAAACCTCTGCACGGCCCAGGAGGGCTCTGCAAGGCTCTGGAGTGACCTGGCCCTGGGAAGGGTGGGATCCTTGGACAGCCTGGCCTCAGCTGGAGCCCAGCCTGCCCACAGGGGTGATGGGGACAGCTGGATCCAGGAGTATTGCAGCCATCAGGCCATGCTTGAATCTGCTAGCCCGGCTTAATAAGGGTCATTGTGGGCAGGCCACCCACGTCTGCTGTCCAGTGGGGGAGGTCTGATTGACAAAGTTCCTCTGGAAGCTTTGGAAACTGTACTCAGACGTGCTGGCTCTGCTGTGGCACCTACAGTCGGACCTTCAGAGGGTGTCTCACTGCTTGTGGATCACATGGCTTTCTGCATCCGTGTGACAGTCCCACAGGGTCTGTTGAGGTGGGAGTCCCTTGCTCCCTTTCAGGAACCATCTTAAAAATCTGCAATAAACATTTTATCCCCAAGGGGATGTTTTGAACTCAGCCACAATGTGAAATTGTTGTAGCTGGTCCAGTTTATACAGAGCGAGCAGGTACAAACCTGCTCCCAGGATTAGAGAGTATAAGGCTGTTTACTACGTCTTCTGAAGATGTAAAGTATGAATCCTGCCCTAAATCTCAGGGCTTAGAGATTTATCCATCCCCTGCATTAGGCAACAAATCAAAGGAACTGAGGAAAAACCGCAGCTCTCCCACCCAATTTCAACAAGAGGAACCTTCTACTCTGGGGACGCGGGAGCTTTTAAAGGCGCTTTTGATCAATTCCCATTTGTGTCAGGCCCAGGGAGCTACCGAGGCAGCAGAGAGAGCAGAGCGCTGCCTCCCTCCCTTCCGGAGCTGGCACCGCTCCCCACGGGCTGCACTGGAACAGGAGTGTGCTCTTCTCACTGACACCCAGCCTGCTCCACCACAGGGGAGCCCCGGCAGGGACACGTCCACCAGTGACCCCAGTGTGAGGAGAGGTTTGAAGGATCAGGGTGTTTCCGTCTGGGAAGTGGGTGCACCAAGAAGATTGTTCCAGGTTTCCTTGTGAGAGCTGCAGGACAACCTGCCTTGGTCTGGCCAGGCTGTGCCCAGTGACACAGGGTGGCTGTCATGTCCCTCTTGCCTGCCTGAAACTAAACCACGTGCCACCATGGTTCAGTGGTGGATCTGGCAGTGTTAGGTTAGTGTTTGGACTCTTAGAGGGCTTTCCCAAGCTTAATGATCCTATGAAATTTACTCTGAACCCCTCAACCTTTGCCGTGGGGGCAGGCAGAGCACTAGCCCAGCTACAAGACCAGGGAAGGAA
Source organism: Margarornis squamiger (assembly GCA_035222235.1). Classification (NCBI taxonomy): domain Eukaryota; kingdom Metazoa; phylum Chordata; class Aves; order Passeriformes; family Furnariidae; genus Margarornis; species Margarornis squamiger. Next base: position 1,088,061 of record JAWWTY010000071.1, on the reverse strand, counting down.
GGATGGATGCTCACAGTGGCTGGCCCATCCAGAGGAAGGAGGTGTCTGGAGAGGGGAATCTGAAGAGCCCATTCCCACAGGGTTCATGCTTCAAGGCTGGTGGGACCCCTCTGAGATGAGTGTCACCACACAGGCTGCTGTCAGTGTGTCCTGGCAGGTCCATAATTATCATCCCTGGTTCACCTTCCGTGCTGTGAAAGGGGCATGAAAGCCCCAGTGATGGGTCACAGCTCACAGCAATGGGAACCCTCAACACACAAGGACCAGCACAGCTTCTGGAGCTCCTGGTCCTGTGCACAGGTTTGTTTCTGCAGCCAAAATGTGCTGGGGAGATGAGACACTGGGCCCTGCAGCCCAATGGGAGGATCAGTGGTCTAGTGATGAACCAAAGGAATGAGGAGTCAACTGATGTTGCTTAACCTGGAGGAGACATGAATAAGGATGGGCAGAAACCATAAAGAACAAGCAGATGCTGCAATAATAAAAGAAATGCATATCTCCATATATGAAGGCAGGAAAAGCAGCCTTTGGAGCAGATGGCACCAGGGGTGTCCAGGTCATGTTGTGTCTATAGATGTGGATGCTCTGTCAGGTGGACTGAGGTTGGGCAGGTGACAAGCATGGCTGTGGTTGGGAATGGCTGTGATTGGGAATGGTTGTCCCAAACCTGACCAGCTGAAGCCTGTGTGGGTGTTCAGGAGCTGACTAACAGCAGGATCAGAGATCTTACCTCTGGTGACAGGGCTGTCCCTCGAGGAGACCGGCTGATAGCTGGGGATGGAAACAATTTTCCCAATTTAACTTAAGTTTGTGCTGAAGCCTTTAGAGCTAATTGTAGTCATGTGCTGGTCCACAAGTAAACTCTCACATGCATCTTGGGCTGCCAAGGGGCCCAGCACTTTCCTGGTCTTTCCAGAGAACTTGTTTATGTTTAAAAAAGGATGGGAAACACCCTGGGAATTCCTCCACAAACCTGCCTGTGCAGATGGTCCTCTCCCTGCCCTCGCAGTGAATCCCAGAGGTACTGGAAGCAGGACCAAATTCTTGGCTCTGCCTCCCCTGGCTGCTTCACTGCACAAAAACCACCTGGAAAGTGGCCACGAAGATAGGCCTGTGCAGAAACCATGCAGGGGTACACCCAGGGAGCAGGTGTGTGGAGACTTGGAAGAGAGCGAGTGAAGAGCCAGGCTGCCCCACTAGAGCAAAACATGGTGACATGGGGGAACGTGCTGAGATCTTCATGCATGGAGCCTTGAGCCAGCCCCCAGCCAAGGGCAAGGCCAGCTCATCTCCCTCATCTCCCCTCAGACAAGTGCAGAGTGACAGGGGTGGATGCTCAGCAGCAGCAGCTGGTGCTCTGAGGTCTCCTCCAGTGGCAGGTATACCCCTTTGCAAAGACTCTGCCAGTGCACCTCTCCTGGGGGCTCTGCTCTGCAGCATCACCCACCCACACGCTCCTCATGGATGTTGATGCTCCTGGGTCCATGCTTCAGTGTCAGGATCATAAAAAGCAGCTCCATAGGCTGTTGTGTCCCTTCTGCAAGCTCCTTTCCTTGTAAAGTTGCTCTCCCATCCTTGGAACTTTCCAGGGTGGCAGAATATGCTGCTTAATCAGAGTATCTGGAAAACTGGAAAGTTCTTCATCCTTCCAGGTCTCCTCATGAGCTGTTTGAATACCCCACACTTCTGAGTGCCCTGGAAGGAGCTCCATCAGCCAGGAGGGATCCATCCCAGCTGGCCATGTGGCTGACCTTGTGCTGCCATGGCTTCACACGACATCCCACTGTCACACATGTCCCTCACCAAACGCTCCAGGGTTGCCAGCTCCCAACTTTGCCTGCTGAACATGCTGCAGCAACAGCAGCACTTCCCAGCCGAGAAGGAATCCCACACCAAACTCCATGGGGAAAGACTCCAAGTACAACCACAATCCCAGAATGTGGAGGGCAAAGTGCCTGGGTGCATCCTCTTGGCTGCAGCCCCTGTACCCACAGCGCTCAGCTGGGGTGGCCCACCCTGCCACTCTGTTCCTCAGCAAGACTCAGCCAGCCCCTGTGAGTGTACAGACCCCACGCTGCCCACACCTGCCTGCCCACAGCTGCCTGCACATCTCCTGGTGTGAGCACTGCCCACACCTGCCTGCAAATCCCTGGTGGGAGCACTGCCCACATCTCTGCTCAGTCCCTGGTGAGAGCACTGCCCACAGCTGCCTGCACATCCCTGGTGAGACCACTGCCCACACCTCTGCACATCCCTGGTGAGAGCACTGCCCACAGCTGCCTGCACATCTCCTGGTGTGAGCACTGCCCACACCTCTGCTCAGTCCCTGCTGTGAGCACTGCCCACACCTGCCTGCACATCCCTGCTGTGAGTACTGCCCACACCTGCCTGCACATCCCTGGTGAGAGCACTGCCCACACCTGCCTGCACATCCCTGCTGTGAGCACTGCCCACACCTGCCTGCACATCTCCTGCCCTGCAGAAATATGTAGACCCAGCACTGCCTGAACCTTCTCCCAACCACACACTGCCCTAGCACTTCCTGTAGCTCATCTCCATCAACAGGTAGGCTGGAAGGAGCCTGACAAGAGTGGCCTTCCTTGGCACATGCCCACACCTGCCTGCACATCCCTGGTGTGAGCACTGCCCACAGCTGCCTGCACATCTTCTGGTGTGAGCACTGCCCACACCTCTGCTCAGTCCTGGCCAGATGGACCCTACTCAGTGACCACCTCACCTCTTCTCCAGGTGAACTGCAACCACAGTACCTCCTGTGGTCCAGGACAGGTGCTGACCAGCCAAGCTTATGAATACACTTCAAAAAGCATGACCAAAAAGCCACATTGTCCCAGGATGGCAGATTTGGAGGTGGTTTGGGACACTTCAGGAATCCCCAGCCAGGGTTGTCCTACCTCTTGGACAACCCAGAGTCTGTGCAGAACAGAAATGGCTTTGAGACAAAAGGAATGGTGTGGCACATCCAAGAGATGCTTCCATTGGGAGGGCAGAGGAACGTGCAGAGGTTGGAATGTCTTTAATCCCCATGCATGGGCTCCAGGCACAGTTGCCTCTAGCAATAACAGCCCTTTGACTGTGCTGGCTGAGTCACTCCAGCCTCCCCAAATGGGGACAGTTTATCGTGCACAGGCCTGTACCTCTGAGGGCTGTGTGTCTGCTGAGACTCTTGGGCAAGGAGCCTGGTGTGATGGGACCCGATCCCAGCATTTTCCTGCTCGTTCAGGTGTGGCCTCTGCCAACAGACAATCCTCCTGCTTCTGAAAATGAAACCTGGCCTCTGAAGAGCTGTGATTCTTTCTGGGTCCAGTCAAACTGCTGTGGGTAGCGGGCTGTGCATCCACATCTGCCAGTGCCTACAAGCCCCAGTATCCCCTGCACAGTGCCAGCCAAGGTGACAGTGCTCCATCCACACCTGGTTTTGAGCACTTGATGGCCTGAACAGTCTTTGCTTGTCATGTTCATCAGTGTCCTCAGCTTGGCCAAAAGTTGGCTCATCAATTAGCACATAGAACCACAGAATCACAGGATCACAGAATGGTTTGGGTTGGAAGGGAGGTCAAGCACCATCTCAATCCAACCTCCTGCCATGGGCTGGGACACCTTCCACTAGATCAGGTTGCTCAGAGCTCCCTCCAACCTGGCTTTGAACACTTCCAGTGATGGGGAGTCCACAACCTCTGTGGGCAACCTGTGCCAGGGCCTCACCACCCTGAGTAAGTCCTGTAGGACTTTACTCATTGATGCAGCTGCTTGAAGAGAGAAAAGTGGACTCAGCAACTGAGAAATGACACCAGCCAGAGTGGGATTGCTCTGTGGACACAAGACTTTAAGCTCTGACTAAGGTTGTCTGCAGGCTGCTGTGAAACAGCACCTTGCTATAGGAAAGCAAATGAAATCTAGGGATTTGTTTGAATGGAAGGCAGGAGCTGATGGAGAGGCAGGAAGAGACAGATGCTGATGGACAAAGCCTGAGGCTGGTGTGATGTGGGATCTCAGAGTTCCTGTGGTCTTGTGGACTGAGGGCCAGGTTCACAGAGCACACCGGGGCCTCAGCCAGTCACCCTGCAGCAGACCTGGGATCCACACAGGTCTCTGCACCATCCCCCTGGGAAAGCAGCCCCCTGTCCTGGGGCAGCAGCAATGCAGGCAGGGTACAGGGTCTGCCTGGGGCTTTTAGGGACATGAAGTCTGCAGGTGACTGGTCACATAAGCCATGCAGTGACCCCTTAATGCAGAATGGACTGGCCATCCCTGGAGCTGGCCTGGAGCCCAGGACTCCTGCTTACAGGAACTACAGCTTTGTCCTCCTCCATCCTATACAAGAGCAGCACCCCAAAGGGGAAATGCCACCCCTTAGACAGAGAGGGACACAGCAAGCCTGTACCAGCTCTTCAATGCCCTGCTGTCCTCTGAACCTCTTTGCCACCCTCCTTTTGTAGCAGTGCCCGGTCACCTCAGGACAGAGAAGCCCCAGGAACCAGATGCCACAGAGAGAAGATGTGACCCTGCTAGTGTGTAGGGGCCTCCTTGCTATCATCCCCCAGGTTTTGGTATAATTATTCAATCTTTTGCCAAAATCACGCTCTCTGTTGTTGTTGAAAACGTCTTTTATGGAAAAAAATAATTTGCAAGAATGATTTAACATGACATGTAAGGATTGACTGCAGTGACCAGGGCCTGAAAGGGCCTTCCTTAATACCAGACTGTGAGAAAAGCCATCCTGGGACATCCAGTGATAGGTGCAACACGTCTTTTCCTGTTCAAACCTGAGTTCCCAGTGAGCAAAGATGGAGTTTTCCTGAGCTTGAGGCTGGATGAAGAACTTCTTGTTTTACACCAGGGTGGCCCTGTCCCTAGAAAATTATCTAACCCTGTTTGGAACTGGTTTTTGGCTTCTCTGTGTCGTGCTCTGATGATGAGTTATTGGATTAATTATGTGCCATGTGAAGAAGCATTGGTTCTTGTCCCAGTCTCAGCATCTGAAAACTCCTCTAGCTGCCCCGCTGCTGTGAAAAACAGCACTGTCCTGCACTCCAGTGGTTTCAGAGGTCTCTGAAGCATCTTCCTTAAATATTGTTTGTCTGCGCCAAAATGGCTTCATTTTGGAACCAGTCCATGCTGATGGTGGTCTGGAAAATCTCTCACTCTGTCTTACTGGTTGGAGAAGGAACTCGTAATAAATGGTAGGCAGCAGGATCCAGCAGGAGTGTGACAATGGGCTTTGCTTTAGTGCTGACTCCAGATACTTCCAGTGATTAATCCTGAGCGCTGAGCTCAGATTTCATAGAGCCATTGAGATCCAGTGTGAGTCCCACCAAAACCCCAACAGCACTTTCTGAAGCCCCACTCTGCATCCCTCTGTGCTCAGCTCTGCATCTTGATTGTTAAAAGACATGAGTTATTCCTCTACTTCACTGGGCTGCAGGGCCCAGTGTCTCATCTCCCCAGCACACTTTGGCTGCAGAAACAAACCTGTGCACAGGACCAGGAGCTCCAGAAGCTGT
>JAWWTY010000071.1:1070282-1082439 GCA_035222235.1 Margarornis squamiger | reverse complement strand
CCCAGTGTCTCATCTCCCCAGCACACTTTGGCTGCAGAAACAAACCTGTGCACAGGACCAGGAGCTCCAGAAGCTGTGCTGGTCCTTGTGTTGAGGGTTCCCATTGCTGTGAGCTGTGACCCATCACTGGGGCTTTCATGCCCCTTTCACAGCATGGAAGGTGAACCAGGGATGATAATTATGGACTTGCCAGGACACACTGACAGCAGCCTGTGTGGGTCATCTCAGAGGGGTCCCACCAGCCTTGCAGTGGGACATTCCCTGTGGGAATGGGCTTTGGGTGCACAGTGAGGCAACTCAGCTGCTCAGTGGTGCCTATACTTGGCCTGTGATGATGCAAAGAAGGAGGTGAGAAGATCACCCAGGAAGAGAAATAGGGGAATGATTTTGAGAATGGCAGTGTGGTGTGAGTGGGGTGCAACAGAGGGAAATGAGGAGCTGCCAGAATGCCAGAGGGTCGGACTGTCCCCTGCATGCAGCAGGACAGCTGGGTCCCTTAGAGCTGCCCAGGGGCCAGCTCTGCACAGGGGTACAGGAGGAGGGCATGAGCAGGGGGAGCCCCTTCAGCCACCCCCAGCCCTGCCCTGACCCAGTGGTCAGGCAGAGGAGCTGGTGTGTGAGCACACTTCTGTGCCCAGTGTTCCCACACTGTCTCCCGAGTTTTGTCTCTTCTAGACTCAGGTATCCCAATCACACTTTTTTACCTCCTCTGTCATTTCTATTCTAGTTTCCCCACAGGTGAGGATCTGCCATTTCCTTATCCTCCTGCCTGTTGTTTCTGCTGCCCTCTGCTCTGCAGGGCAGGTCCCAGGTGGGACAGTGTGGTCTGGCCAAATCCTGCCCAGTACCAAGACAAGCAGAAGCATCACAACTGGTGTCCTGGTCCTCACACCCCCCTTAGACACCCCCACAGGGTCTCTGCACACTCCCAAGAGCAATTCTGTGCTGCCCTGGCTCTCCTGGGATCCCCACAGGCCAGGCAGTTTCAGGATGGCTCTAAGGCAATGGCCAGATGCTTTTGTGCATCCTTTTATCCCTGTTCATCCATGGAGCCTTTCTCTCAGTTTCCCTGCAGAATTCTGTGTTTTCCAGCAGCTCTGCCACACTAAACTCTCTCATAAACACAAGTTTCCTTGTGCAGCCCCACGTTGCCAGCAGATGTACCAGCCTTCCCCTCCCAGCCATCATCTGGGGCCTTGGCATTAAAGTTAGATATCATCTCCAACTGAGATGCTGCAGACCCTTAAACATGTTCTTCATTTCAGAGGGAACCATTTATTGGGTATGGCCTCTCTCTGCTGCCCTTTCGTACCAAAAGTGTCTTCCCTCCTGCATTAAATGACAAAATTTAACATTTTACTAAGGAAAGCTAAAGCCATGGTAGGTGATGCCTGTTCTTTCCTTTCCATTCCCATGGTCTTGTATGCTGTATAGAAAAGAAAATAAAAATGGATTGCTTTGGCAGAGCTCATTTTTCACCAGCCCCTACTGGCAGCTCCTCGTTTCCCTGCTCTGTCTTCTGCATGCATACAAATAATTAAATAATTTACTGGTAATTCCCTTTTTCTTCCAAAAGATGGAGAGTTTTGTGGCCTATAGCTTTCCTTGTTTAAAGGTTGTCCCCACAACTGTATCTTTTCAAATTTCCCTTCGTGTCAGACCTCTGAATCCTTGGCACTAAAGTGGGCAGTGACAGCAATGGTGAAGTTTCTTGCTTCTCTCTGTGCTCTTTGGGCTGCCCCCACCACGAAGGCCAGGAAATTACAAGAGGTCCCCAAGCACCATTTCCTTTTTCATGCCATCCCCAACCACCCTTTGAAAGTTTCAGAAACCTCAGGTAGGTAAAACATTCTGGTTTTTAGGCACTTTCCCCAGCCCAGCCTTCATGCTGGGATGTCTCTCTTATCCAGAGGAGCACGTGCTAATGATGCCCCAGTTCTGGAAGGAACAAGTAGGTTCAGGGCAGAAACTGGTCCAGAGTCAAAAGCTGAGCCTTTCCATAGACACAGGGTGGGTAACAGCAGGAAACTCAGATTTGTGGTGCTCTGGCAGGTCAGTGAGAGAGGACAGTGGCTGACCAGGTCTGAAACACCCCTTGGGGTCTGGTTCTCACCGTGCCTCCATCACTAGAGCCACTCATAGACCCACGCTGGGGTAGGAGCACTGCCACCCCTGTCTCCTCCTTTCCCACCACTTATGAGGACACCTCCATGTCCACAACCCTTCTCCATGCCCTGTGCTCACCTCCCTCTCTGGGGAGTCTTCCTGAGTCCTCCCCACTCACACCAACAGCTCCAGGGACCTGCTGTCTCTGAAATCCCCGAGCTGGTTTGTTGGGGTGTGGGTTTTTTCCCACAACAGCTCCAGTTACTGCAGCAAAGTGGTGCCAAGGCTGCAAAGGCCCTCAGCAAACAGCTGTGGAGCAGTTCCTCACCCACTGTGCCTGCAGTGGGATAGGAAAGCTGCCCACGGGCTGGTTTCCATGGTCCTGCAGAGGTGACCATGGGGGACAAGGATGTCTTGCACCAGGATGAGCATGGGGCAGTGGGCTCAGAGCACTGGTGTTGCTCTGGGGCACCAGTCTGCAGGGGAGAGGCCCCTTTATGATCACATCCTCTGAGTGGAACCCCCATGGCAGCACCAAAGTGCCCCCTCAGACCTTCTGCTGCAGGTGCTGGGCCAGCCTGGGCTGCAGCTCACCTGCTGGCAGCCTGGAGCTTGCTCAAGAGCCCCTTCAGCTTCCCAGTGAGAAACACTCAGCAGCACCCTCCATTTTGAGTCAGCCTTTCTTTTCTTTTCTTTTTTTTTAGTTTTTTTTAACAAAGTTGTCTTTTTTCTAATTATAGGATGTTGCAGAACAATCAGCTGAGTCGCATCCCTGCAGAGGCACTGAGAGATCTTCCAAACCTCCAATCTCTGTAAGTCATTAAAAATCAATGCTGCGAGCTGCACAGTCCCTTGGGGGCCCCAGGCTTCCCAGCATTTGAGTCATTAGTTCCTTTGTCAGGGATGTTCTGTTCCTTCTTCCTTTTCTTTTCCAATTTATGCAAAGATTACTGTCACTTAGAGCAGAAGGGAGGAGAGGGCAGTTTTCAAGGAAGAAACACTGTCTTGGTAGAGGATGTTGAAATTACAGCTCCCCATGTGTGCATCGTGATGAAAAGGCCACCAGTGCCAACTCATATTTCAAGGAACGTTGGAAAAGATCCACCCAAAGAGTCTCTGTCCTCTCCACTGTGGACCACAGTGGGGAAGGGACCTGCCAGGGAGCACGGAGGGCACTCTGGTCTGTCAGCATGTGAGTTGGGCTGTTTTACCCAAATGAAGGGTCATTGTGTTGGGGTAGAAATGCTTTAAAACCCTTTGAGCAATTCAGCCCCGAGAAGCTGAGGCTCTGGTTGTGCTTTTCCTCTGAAAGAACTCTATCCACAACAGGTTTTTGCTACTGTGTTCACTGAAAGTCACACTTGCAGCTTTGCTGAGTGTAGGCACAGTTGCAAACAGACCCTGGAAGTGCCACTGGATTTAGGGCAGGTCTCTTTGGGAATTGCCCAGCTGGTGCAGGCAGCACTGCCAACACTTGGAAGAGGGTTCTGAGTTGGGCCAAACCACTGAAAAACTGACCTTATCCCTAATCCTTAACTTCAGTCCCTGTCTTACATGGTCCTTTTATCACAGAAATGTTGTCTGGGATTCTCCAGGACAGCCTCCTGCTTGGAGCAGGACTATCCCAAATACTCAGTGGGGCAAGCAGTGGAACAGTAGTAACTTCTGTAGGTCTCAATGAACCCACCTCGTCCATCCCATTCTGTCTGTGCCTGTGAGAATTCAGGGTAAGGCCACGAGAGCAGTCAGGTCCCCAGATGGCACTTTTTCATCCATGCCCTGGAGGTTGGGTCGAGCTCTTCAGCCAGGTGGGGGGACAGACTCTTCTGGAAGGAAAAGTTCCAGAAGTGTTCCATGCAATGGAGAGCTCTGCCCTGCCAGAGCTACCTGGTTAAAGGATGGGCAGAAGGTGCCTCTCAGAAAGACCCTGATCAAAGATCACCAACAGACCCTCAGCATGGAGAGTACAGAGAAGAGTTTTTCCCCAGGATGGGAATTCTCTGAAGGGACAGGCACAAACCAGCTCTGCCTCACCTTACACCACACCAAGCCCTTCCTGTGCCTCAGGCCTGACCACCTGAAAGCACAGAGGGCATGGGCAGGCAAAGATGATGGCATGCACTTTCACAGAATCACAGAACCATCAAGAGATGATGCAAGAGACCTGCCAAGTCAAGCCCAACCATCAACTCAGCAGCACCATAAAGACCCCTACACCACATCCCCTACACCACATCTTGAACACCTCCAGAGATGGTGACTCTACCACCTCACTGGGCAGCTTATTCCAGGGCCTGATCACTCTTTCAGTGAAAAATAATTTCTAATATCTGATCTGAATCTCCCCTGGTGCAATTTAAGGCCATTTCTTCCCATCCTATCACTCAAAACATGGCAGAAGAGACTGAATCCCACCTCACTACAACCTCCTTTCAGGCAGCTGTAGAGAACCACTTTGTCTTCTTCACATGGAAACAGGGAACCTTGGGCTGGGTGAAGGCCCAAGAACCATGTCTGGTGGCTAAGCCCAGCACAGATGTGAGGCACAGCCCTGCTCTGGGTGGATGAGGACATTTCTGGAGACACAAAGGGTGTTGTGAGACTCTACCAGTGCTGTGCCTCATGCTGCTGGAAGCATGACCTGGAAACCATCCTGGGTCCCCCGAGGGAGCAGCCAGTGCTTGCAGGGTCCTGCAGTTCCCCCTCTAGCTCACGTTCAGAGATGCTTTTCTGCAGCCCCCACCCAGCAGGAGTGGCAGAGCATGGCCAGCACTATGTCCTAGGGTGGATAGAGAGCTGAGATGCTCTGCTTGGTTTCCACTGGTGCTGCCGTGGCTTCTCCAAATGTAGCCACTCACCTCAGACCAAGAGGCTCCACGCAGGTCTGAGTTGGAGGGAATTTTTTCCCCCTTCTTTTTCAAATATCTGAGTCATTTTCCACAGGTTTTTGAGACTCTTGTGTATTCACTGCCAAAATATTAGCCAACCTGGAACACCTATAGGTCACCCACAGCACAGTTTCCGAGTTACTGCTCAGGCTATCTGAGATCCAGTGTATTTGTGATGCCCAGAGACTACTTTTCTCACTCAGGAGGGGAAGTGGGTTTACAGCACATCACAACAGCCCACCAGTTACTGGGCTGGAATGGAACTCGGTGCAATATTAACTCTCTGTTTGCAAGTTGGCAACACATGCAAAGCAGGCAGGACAGCTGGGAAGGGGGGGAAAGTGGGAGCCAACAGGAGTGGGGTGGAACAGCAGAACCAGACAGAAAGGGATTGTGTGCTGGTTATTTTCTTGCTCTTTCAGATGTTTACATTTGGCGTCCTTGTTTGTCATTCTGGGCTTCAGGCAGGGATTGAAGGGAAAGTGTGTGTCCCTAAGGGGCAAACTGACAAAGGAGAAGAAAGGCAGACTTCTCAATGCACAAGGCTTTTCTCAGGGTTACAACAGAAGCAGCCAAACTAAGTGGAGGCTGAGAGCAATTGTTTTGAGCTCTACCAGAAGAACTTACCAAGCAATTCAAGGCATGAGGTGGCCAGACAAGTGGGACAGAAAGGGATGTTGCAGCCACTGTGGGGCAGAGAGGGGCTGGCATTTACTGCCTGCACAGCACAAATTTAGAGCTGAAATTAGCAAAAAACTGTGTCAATGGAGCCTCTGAAATAAGAAGGAGAAAAATGATGATTATTGAACTCCAGTTGTCTCCAGATGTGGCAGCTGTCTTGGCTTCTGGGCATTCAAAGGGGATGAGACAAGACACATGCACCCAAGCTTTGGTGGCACTTGCAGTTGAACTGCCAGGTCCCTTTGCTGCACTGCTGGGTCCAAGCCTGGCTCCCAGGCACGAGACATGGTCTGATCTGTAGTGAAATCCCCCAGCGTGGGTTACTGGCTGAGGGTGCTGGACAGTGCAGGCAGCTCCTCTGGCTCTGCAGGATGTGTGCTGTGAGATACAGAACCAGCTGGAAACCTGGAGCAAGTCTGCGAGTCCCCAAAAGCAGGAGATCAACTCCAGGGGAGGGAAGTCTGGGCAGAAGGAAACTCCAGTAAATGCTGTCACTCAGAGAGCAGAAGGGAAGTCATTCCTCCTTTTTATGCACGTGGAAATAGGAGTGCCCTGTCCACACGACCAGGGTGTGCACTTTCCTCTCCAGAATGCCTCGTCCCCAGCAAAGTCTGTCCCACACTGGAGCCCTCCTGCATTGCACATTCACCCCACATGCCTTCCCCCAGAGCTTGGTGGCAGCCTGAACCGAGGGCTCCAGCTCCAGGCAGAGGGAGCAGCAGCTCTCTGTGCAATGGCCTGGGTGCTGCTCTCACATCTGTCTCTGGGAGATCTGACAAGAAAGCAGAAACACAGATGTTACAGAGACCATGCCCACACTGCTCTGCTCCTGTGGGCCTCCCCCTGTTCTTGCCTTCCAATGAGGACCTGCCTTCAGGGGTGCAGAATTTTTTGTGGCAGGTGTGGTGTCACCCACAAAAGCTGTGCTGTCGAGCCAGCAATGACAGGACACTAATTTTAACTACTCTAGATGAGGCACACTGGCTCTCAGGAGAGATTCAGGCAAGTTTAGGTGAGATGGAAGGGTCAGGGTGTTCCCCTGTGGACTCTCTTCAAGAGGATGTTCCCATTGCCCTGTGTGATCCCCCCACAGTTCTCTAACCAAGGAAGGTGTGATCCCTAGACTTGACAAATAAAATTTCAAACACAGGGACAGGGCTTCCTCCTGCAAACTCTCACACAGGTGCTGGCAAGACTGGCCAAGCAGGAGGAGTTTCCAGTCACTCAACATAACTCTGTGCCAAGGGCATTTGCAGGTCTAGGATGCCCATTGCCCATCACCTCGTGTCCTGACCCAAATCTTGGCTGCTCCAGGTGGGATCACTGTCTATCACTGACCATCACTCATCAGGGACTTCCTGTGGTCTGTGTCACCCCTCCTCAGAGGGAGGTTGTGCTTTTCCCAGTCAGGGGTGTCCATTGTTCGCTGGGCCCCATGGATGCCAGCCAGCCTAAGGAGGCAAGTGTCAAACCCACCCAAACAGCCCCATGCACAGCAGACAGCCCTGTCTTTACAAACACCCCTCCCCACAGGTCCTCTGAAGCTGCAGCCATGCCTGTGGGGCCAGAACCAGCCTTGCCCTGCTCCCTGTCAGCTACAGGATGTGGAGGCATCACTGCCTGGAGCTCAAGCTGTCAGGAAGGAGACCTTGGCAGAGATCGCTAGATGAATACAAAGAGGAGTTTGGATTTCAAAAGCAGAGAAGGCGAAGCACTGGAGACTGAGCCTCCTACCAAGTGTGAGGGAGCTGCTTCCCAGCAGGCTTGATTTATCTGGGAAGCATGTTGGGAAGCCCAGTGGGGAGGATTAGAAGGAACACGCACACCTGATGGCAACGCTCTGAGCCCTGCGAGGGGTGCCAAGGCTTTACGTAATGCTCCGCTCCAGTTGTGATCCCCTGGCAGAGGATCTGCTTGCCAGTGGTTTATGGGTGCAGTAACAACATACCATGTGTATTCTGGAAGAGTCGTGTGTCAGTCTAATTAACGACTTTGTGGTTTGTGAGCACTTACCTAAAGCAGATGGGCACTGTGTCTGTTCCTCTGCCAGGCAGAAGGAGTCCAAGGTATTTCAAAGTAAGCAGGTGCTATAAATTATAATTACCAAGCTTGCCGAGGTAGAGAAAGCAGAGACAAAAAAAAAAAATCTGATGGATTAAGAGATCAAGATAAACTCCTGGTTTTTCTTTCTCAAATATCTATGGAAAGCTCTTTGGGGTGTTTCTTGCAGATCAGCACTTTGGGAAGATGCTTGCCATGTGTCAGGCTCCTTTGGGTGGGTGTTGCCTACCTGAGCTTGGAGCGGGAAGGGGAGATTAATGCCAGCCAGAAGAGTGTCAGAGCTTTTCCAGTACAGGGGGCTGTGTGGCAGCCTCTGGACAACCATCACAACTCTCTGCCCTGGCTTTGAGGCCAGAGGCTCCGGGAGGGTAAGATTTCTCAATGGCCCAGTGCAGCTTTGCCAGAGTTATGACTTTAGTTCAGGTCCGTAGCACCAGCCTGTGCTTTCTGCAGAGTGACCTGATTTCCAGCCTATGGCCAGGAATCCCAGACCTCTGCATTTCCTTGGGATTCCCTCTTCCAGACTGGGAAGGAACTGCACTAAGAGCTAGTTGCTGGGATTTTGAGAGACTTGGGGTATCCCCAGGACAGTAGCAGCTCTTCTGACCCAGTAAGAGCAGCAGCACAAGCACAAAGATTCTAGAGGCACATTTCTCCCTGCTGCCCAAAGACATCCCTTTGTTTATCTCCTGCCTCAAGGCAGCTCATTTCTCCTCCCACAAACTTGTCTCCTCGTGTAGACACCAGACCCCAACGGTGTGGCCAAAGCTGGCATGGAGATGGTGACACACATCTACCCCCATGAACATGTGGAAGGGACAGCTGAGCTCATCTCCACGGGTCTGAGTAGCACCTTTCACTCAAGAGAGAGAAGTGGAGATGCACTGGGAGAGAAATTCATCTCCTGGAAAGCAGGAACATGAATTCACTCACAGCAGTGCCTGGTGCTCTCCATGCACATCTGGAGAGGGACACACAGTTCAGAAGGAGACATCTGAGTGTGGAGGAGATGAGTTGAGGTGATAGTTGAGTACAGATGACTTCTAGCTGTGATAGCCACTCGATGCTGCCTTGTGGCTGATGCACCCAGTGCACAGGTAGCCACTGCCAGTGCCAGTGTGCACAGATGGTGGGCAACAGCCCAAGAAGTGCCATTCCCTGGGCTCCTGTCCTTGCTGTCATTTTGGTTTCCCATTCTCCCTCACAGCCTCTGTTCTCTGCATGCCTCTGGAATATCTGTAGGATTCTCTCGTCACTCTGTCACAAACCTGCTGTTCCCAGCTGAAATCAGCCACAGGCTCCCTGAGGAGGACTCTGGTCCCACCATCACCATTCCCACTCCCAGCACCTTCCCATTTCAGATGCTCCTGTGCCAGCAGTGCTCTCCTCTTCACATCTGTCCTGCAGAAGGATCTCATGCCTTCACAAGCTGCCAGGATGCAAACTGGAGGACAAGCTGTGTCATACACATTGCTCTTTAAAATATTGAAAGCATTTTCATGTTTGCTACAGGTGTAATTTCCCTTTGTATTCTGATTTCACTCTGGCTGTATTGACTCATAGTCTCTAAGAGGTAAAGCAGCCTGACATGTAACTCCCTGCATACAGGTTAGTGGTACCTCTAACTAAAACAATCCACTTCCTTCATCCCGTTGGTTTGCCATTGCTCTGGAAGCTTTTGGAGTCCTGTGGAAATGCAGTGAGACCCCCTCATCCCCTGTCCCTCAAGGCAGGCAATTATTTCTGTACATATGGCCGGAGATTAAAATGCAAAAAATGCCTTATAGCAATCTGAGAACACGTGGACTTTGATGTTGACAAAGGAGGAAAGCTCTTCCCACCTGGTCAGATTCTCACTTGCATATAAACTCTTATGTCAGAAGGAAGACAAAAATTCCTTTGGAATCAACATGGCCTGAAGAGCTCAGTCAGTTCATCCCTCATTTCCCTTCTTTGATCTGCTTGAGATTTGACAGTTTGCTGTTCACAGCAATATTCTTCCCTATAAATCACACGTGACGCAGTGAGGTTTCTGGAAGGGGTTGTTTCCATTGGTTGTTTAGAGGATAAAAGCTATGGAAAAAACAGATATCCATAAAGTCAATGGAACACAGCAGTGATTTAGAGCCTGTTGGCATAGGAGCTGTCTTGGGGCAAGACCATCTCAGCCCTATAGCCTGATTTACTGGCTACAGGGTCTTTCTGGAGCATGAGGGAAAGGAGGACAGGGAAGAGCAGTGAGGCAGCTCTTATGGCATACCTGAAGATCACAGCAGTGGGATCGGCCACGCTGACATTTGCCATTGCAATGGAGCAGCCTGGGCTTTGCAGTTGGGATGTTGAGTGGCTGGGACCAGGAGACTGGTGTCTTTGTGCTTCTGCTGTGACTGGGGTGCTACATCCTTCCCTCATGGTGGGAGATCCTAAAACACCACCAGGAAGGAGATCAAATTCTTGTGAATCACCTCCATGGCCTCACTACACAACCTTTCTTCCCTTTGAGTAAGTTTCTGCTGTGCCCACATCTCCCTCAGGCAGACCAGGTGGATTTGTCTCCTCTGACTGTAGCTGTCTAGATATTACTCACCTCACCTCATCAGCAGTGGAAAATGATCAGCATCTCCAGGGGGTGAATCATCTGTTATCTCAGAGCCCTGTCTGGGAGATGAATCACTCTCTGGAGGACTCTGGTTTTCTCTTCTGGCTATGGAAAGACCCTATAATTGGTTTCAAGTTCTGTGTGAATGAGGCTGGGTGAGATGTGGTTTTCCTACCCTTGGAGAGCAAAACATAAAAATGGCCCTGTCCCCACCCCTCACTTTTATCCATCAAAAGCAGCCCCCCAAGCTGAGACACAGCTTTGGTACGTGGGTACCAAAGCAGAGCTGAGCATCTCTCCTCCCCCATGGCCCCATGACCCAGCACACAGGGAAACCTATCCCAGGAGATCACCATGCCCAGAAATACAAAGGCAAGGAGCAGCTAACAAACATTTCTTGGCATTTCAGAGCTGGAGGGATTTGACTTTGTAGACAAAGTTCTGGGAGCAAGTCAGGAATGAGACATGGCTACTGGGTACATCACAGACATGGGTTTGTCCTGTCAGTAGGAGGAACTCAGCTGGTCAGATTAGAGCCTTTTCTGCTTAGGAGTTAAAAAGCATGAAATGCAATGTGGTTATCCCACTACAATGAGCTCAAACAGCTTTTTTGAGAGGAAGATTTAAAGACCACACACAAACTTTGAATATATCATCTTCAGTGAACAGCTCTCTTTAGCAGTGCCCCAATAAATCCCTGCCTGCATTTGTTCTTCATGCATTACTGTCTTTGAGTAATGAGTTGATGTAAAGGCAATGTCCATATGTCTCATGCTTGTGAGTGTCCACACTGTGAATGATCCCAGGGTTCATCTCCCAGGAAGACAAGAGGGTTGTGTTGTTTATCAGACTTACAGCTAAAAGTTTATCAAACTTGAGCCACTTCAGAACTGGAAAATAATGCAGAAAAACAAGTGTCTGCATGAACTGCTCCCTCCTCCCAAGAATGCTGTATGTACACATAAGACATGGAAACTAAGGCAGTGGGACCACCAGGAGCTCCATTTGGGTGAAAACTCAAGAGATCACTTACATCAGGCTGGTGCAACTGGTGGTTGCATATCTATCCAGATTGTTCCTGCCTTTCTCTGCCCACTACAATGACTGCAGTATCCCCCTTCAATAAGCAAATGCCCCTCAGAAGAGACTCTGACACTTAATTCCACCTTCATACCCCTCTCCTACCCTTTGTCCCTTCCCACCTTGGGCTGTAAGAGCTTTCAGGACGAGGTACATGCTACCCTGGCTACCCTCAGTGTGTGCCCCAGGCACACTGCAGACACTAAAGAGATAATAATCACAGCTCCCATCCACAATGCACACACTCTCTTGCTTCATAAAGTCCAGTAGTCATAGAGGGAGCTCCAATGTGCTTCCCATTGAGCTTTGGTATGGGGACTCCTGGACCTTAACTCACTGGCTTACCCACACGAGTACCCGGGGTACCCTGCACATCCCTGGTGACAACTCAATAGGCAGGATGGACAGTGGCTCCCAGATGTTCCATACAGGAGGTGTGTCAGTGCAAAAGGAAGATGGGTCCCAGATGTACCTGCACTGGTGTGTAAGCACTCCTGAGGAACCAGAGAGAAGCTTCAGGTGAACTGGAGATAGGGAGGCAAGCAGGGAATGAAGAACATATTTAAACTGGCAACATCTGTCATAGAGTCATGGAATCATGGAATGGTTTGGGTTGGGAGGGATCTTAAAGATCATCTTGTTCCATCACCTTGCCATGGGCAGGGGCACCTTCCAGGTGCTCCAAGCCCTGTCCAGCCTGGCCTTGGGCACTCCCAGGGATGGGGCAGCCACAGCTTCTCTG
>JAWWTY010000071.1:1007690-1069609 GCA_035222235.1 Margarornis squamiger | reverse complement strand
GGGATGGGGCAGCCACAGCTTCTCTGCCCAACCTGTGCCAGGGCCTGCCCACCCTCACAGGGAAGGATTCCTTCCCAGTATCCCATCTATCCCTGCCCTCTGGCAGTGGGAAGCCATTCCCTGTGTCCTGTCCCTCCATCCCTTGTCCAAAGTCCCTCTCCAGTTGTCCTGAAGCCCCTTTAGGCACTGGAAGGGGCTCTCAGGTCTCCCTGGAGCCTTCTCTTCTTCAAGTTGAAAAGCCCCAGCTCTCCCAGCCTGTCTCCAGAGCAGTCCTTGGAGCATCTCTGTGCCCTCCTCTGGACCCACTCAAACAGACCCATGTAGTTCATGTGCTGAGGGCCCCAGAGATGCTCCAGTGCTCCTGGGGGTGTCTCAGTGTGCAGAGCCCCTCTCCCCACAGCATGATGTCTACTGTCCCTTCTGTCCCCAAGGGCTCTTCCTTCTCTTTCCCAGCTGGCTTACACGCTTGACAAACACCGTGTTTCCCAGCAAATGTGCAGGTCCCACACTGCTTGGTGGGCTTTGGAGCTGCTCTGCTCGGGCTCTGGCTGCTTTCTGTGCCTTCTCCATCTCCCTGTGCCTGGCACCGTGGCCAGGGTGGGCAATGGCAGGCGCCCAGGGAGCGAGGGCTGCTCGGGGAGCTGGCACAGCTGCCCAGCTGTCGGCACTTTCTGTAGCTGCGCAGGCATTTTGGCAATCCTTCCTGTACCGTTCTGACCCGAGGGCTTTTGGAGGTGTGTGCAAGTGGGGATAACAAAGCCCTCTTGTCTACACCAAAGGCACTTTGTGTGGAGTCTGGGGATTGCTGTGATTTCATTTCCTGAGCATCCCTGGTGGAGGGCTTCCCAGAGGAGCCTGCCCCACTAAGTCAGCAGGGAAGACTCCCTGCAGTGCAAACAGAGCCCTGCAAGCTTTTCCACCAGGGCTCGTTCCACAGCCAACTGCAAACATGTTTTTGTGTCTTGAACCTCCATTCGCTGCCTTGGGAGGGTTTTCAGCAGAGTTTTCAGCCTGGAAATGGAATTAGGAAACACTTGGGAGTGTTGCTTGAGGGCTGAACTCTTCTGTGGCAGGGGCAGAGAGCCCAGGTGAAGGGGCAATAATGTGCCATTCATAGAACCACAGAGTGGTTTGGGTTGGAAAGAACCTTAAAGGTCACCTAGTCCAAACCTCTGCAAGGACCTGGGACATCTTCAACTGGATCAGGATGCTCAGAGCCCCATTCCATTTGGCCTTCAGTGTTTCCAGGGATGGGACATCATCACCTCCCTGGGCAACCTCTGTTGGTGTTTCAGCACCCTTATTGTAAAAAATTTCTAGTCTGGATCTCCCTGTTTTTTTAGTTTAAAACCATCACCCCTTGTTCTATTGTTACAGACCCTACTAAAAAATTTGTCCCCATCTTTCTTATGAGCCCCTTTGTGCATTGAAAGGGGCTCTCGGGTCTCCCCAGAACCTTCTCTTCTGCAGGTTGAACAGCCCCAGCTCTCCCAGCCTGTCTCCAGGGCAGAGGGGCTCAGAGTGGCCTCCTCTGGACCCACCCCAACAGGTCCATTCTCCCACCATGTCTGCAGTACCTGGTGACAACAAGGACTTAATAGGCAGAGCAGAAATTTAACCCAGTTTCCCTTTTCCAGGTGAGCACTGCAGTCCCCAGCTGTCCTATCCCAGTTGATATCAACTGATGGAAGAAGCCCTTGCTCTGCCCCTGGTTTATCTGGGCAGGCTCAGGGACCCAGCACCTCCTGCCTCACTGTGTCCAGACCCCAGCAGGTGCTTTGCCAGGCTGAGAGAGCAGCACAGGCAGAGCTGACTTGCAGGGGAGTGTGGCAGAAGGGGACAGGGTGCCCTGAAGCAGGTGGCTCTGAAGCCATCCTCCCTCTCTGTGCCCTCAGCTCCTTGCACAGCAAGTTTCCCGGGAGCTCACCAGCCAGGGACTGACTCAGTGTGTCTGGGAGCTTTGCCTGAGAAAGGAGCTGAGGTGTTGGCCCCAGTCATTAGTAAGTTATCAGAGAAGTTTAGCTGCAGTGACATCATCTCCTTCTTATGTTACTACAAGGAACTTAGATCCTATTATGGGAGA
Organism: Margarornis squamiger; assembly: GCA_035222235.1. Taxonomy (NCBI): domain Eukaryota; kingdom Metazoa; phylum Chordata; class Aves; order Passeriformes; family Furnariidae; genus Margarornis; species Margarornis squamiger. The sequence continues at coordinate 1,067,526 of JAWWTY010000071.1, read as the reverse complement.
GGAGGTAACTCAATCGAGCCTTTCAAGATAAACTCAGACAGGAAGAGAGACATGATTGCCTGGAGGCACCAATTAGACATTTCTGGTGAGATCAGCTCTGTTCAGCTGACACACGTGCACACTGGGGCCAAGGGAGACAGCGAGCACCTCGCTGCAGAGGGCTGCTGCCTCTGGGAGGGGTGGGCTCCCTCCCACTGCTGCCTGGTCTGTCCTCACTCCTTCAGCAGCCACATTTCTTCCTCCAGAGCATCCTTTCTTTATGTCCTGTGTTCTGCTGTGGACACAGAATCACAATGCAGAGGAACTCCCTGGTTTGGAGAGGAAACAGCCCACTCCAGCAGCCCTCAATATGATCTTCGGTGGCACGTCTCCTCCAGCTTTGTCAAGGGAAATAATAGCCCAATGTATTGCAAAAAATATTGTGAGGATAGGCTGCAGTTTGAGGTCCCACTGCCCTGGGGTGCCTGGGCTGTGGGGAACAACCCAATCTCTGCTGAAAGCCAGTTCCTGCACATAACTGCTCTAAGGCATCCAGTCAGCTCTTACTGGCTCTGCTGTGTGTGAGGAAGAAAAAGCAGCAGCAAAATTTGGGCTCTTTCCTGGCAGCATGGCACTGAACATTTCTGCTGCTTACCAGGCTGCAGTTCCTCCCTTCACAGCCAGAAGGAACTGGGAAGATGCAAAGTCCTTTCTGTCAGGCACAGGCTGAGATTGGTATCACATCTGTTAGGGAACAGAGGGGCTGGTTCTGGTTATCCCCTGGTTATTCTGCCAGTCATCTATCTACCTACAGATCAATGCTTGTGCTTACTTAGAGATGCCTAGAAAACACACTTGTACATCCTCTGAAACACTCTGGAAGCAGTTCTTGTGGCAAGACAGTTCTTAGAAACTGCTGGGTCTGTGACACAGGAAACCAAAGATCTGAGTTTGCAGCTCAGCTTGTAAGAATTAATACAAACCTTATGACACGTTCCCTGCCCTGATGACTGCACATTCCCCACCACCAGCTCCACCTCCTGCATGCAGACACTGGTGGCACTGGCTCTTCTGCACTCTGGAAAGGAGAAATCTCCCACTCTTGACCTTTGCTCCTTAGAAAAGAACTTCCCTACCTGCCTGGTTCCTCCTAAGAATGTTCTTGATCCTAATCCCCCTCTCTGGACTGTTCCTGGCAAGAAGGCAGGTGGTTCCTCCTCAGGCATTTATCAAACACAGGCAATGCTCAAAGCAGTGAAGGAGCTCTTCAAAGGCTCTTCAAAGGGCCCTTAGCCCTGAACCCACATGAGGCCAACCTGGCACTGTCCTGCCCAAGGAAACACTTCCCTTTCCCACCCCACACAGGCTCCTCTGCCTCCCCAGAGTTGCCACCGGCTGCAGGAGCAGCAAAGTCACCCAGTGCTGACCTGCTGCTCTCACCATGGCTCTGCACAGATGTGCACATCTGCTCAGGGACCAAGCATGGCAATGCCTCAGACCAATGGGCTTTTGCTGTCCTGCAGGGCAGCTCCCTCTCTGCCCACCCCTGTAGTCTCTCAAACAGAAAATGGAGTAAAGTCTGAGGTGACTGCAGGCAATTTCAGGCACTTTTAGCCACTTTTGACTCAGTGTCACGTTAAAGTCGTATAAATGTCCCATAACTCTCAGCAGTAGATGCAGCTCTAGAGCCAGAAATCTGAGGCTTTCCAGGAGCTGGTGATTTCCATAAGCTGCTGCTCCTGAATGTCCCACTTAAAATCAGCTCCTTCTGAATGCAAGGAGCAGGACAACGCTCTGCAGGGCCTGGCTTGAGCCCATGAAGTCACCTGGAAATCCTGCCCATGCTGACATCTGGAGTGTGTCATCTGCTCTCCAGAGCCACAGCACTGCTGGGCAGCAGGTGGGGGATGAAGTGCCACTCCAAAGCCACCCAGCAGCTCCGTGAAGGAGGAGTCTTCCTCTGTAAGCAGCCAACGGGTTAATGCTTGCAAGGAAAGCCAACTGAGTGATTTGGTGAAAGAAAGATTAAAACATCTCCGTGGAAGGTGAGGAGCCAGCCCCAGCCTGTGCTGTCCCATTTACCCACTAATCGGCCCAATTATCTCAGGTATAAATCATAACACAAAACACTTACAGAGCCAGAGTCACACACTGAAGAAAGGAGAGAACTGTTGGGTTGGTTTTTGTTTAGTATAATTGATATAATTACTAACAACTCTGTGCCAAGAACTTCAGCTTTTCTGCTTCCAGAAGAGAGTGGAGAGCTGTCTGAAAGCCATAGCAATTAGCAATCCCCACATGCACAGCTTTTATTAGAAAGAATGCACCTCTATTCCAGAAAGAGCCAGCAGCTCCCTGAGGAGCAATTAAACATGCCAGAGACCTTTTGGTGCCAGGAATGCAGCTGTCACTGAGTCCATGTTCCCTGTCCCCCCATCAATTCTGCAAAGGCACAGGAGGAGTCCTGCCCATCACGCTGCATAGGAAATTCCTTCACCTGGCACTTCCTTGTTCCTAATTTTAACTTCCCTGGCTCCAGAGAGGTGCATCTGGCTGTGCTGAGGTCCAGGCAGCTGCTCTTTCTGAGGCTGCTCAGGTCCAGCTCATCGCAACCAGCAGAAAGTCTCCTTGTCACTCACTGAGGAACCTGCCTGGGCTCTGATCTCCACACTCCAGGGAGATTAAGACAGCAATTGTGTGGCTGAAGCTTCCCAACACCTCCCGAGCGTGTGATGCCAAAGAGTGTCTCGTGAGCAGTGGCCACATGTTCACAACTCACCACGCTGCCACCAGGGAGCTCCTGCAGAGCTGAGGAGCAGGAGAGCTGGCGTCCACCAGGCAGGTGTCCAAGTGCTTCAAACCCCCTCCCCAAGACCCCTAAGCTGCCTCACTGGCACTTTTCATACCTATGGACCCTTTTTTTCAGGCTAAACAGCCATGGAGCAAACCCACCAACATGAATGGTTTCCCCAACTGCTGGGGCACCATCACCCTGGAACCAAACTCCCTTGTGGGTCACCTCTGTGGCTTCACCCCGGAGTTCAAGAAAGAAGTGGGGTGTAAAACCAGACAGCTCCACCTTGTCCCCCTGTCCCTGTCCCAGCTCAGCCTGCTGTGGCACTGCTTGGCCCTGCTTTAGCATCTCCATTTCAGAAGGTTTAATTTGGTCTTCAGAAAGGATAACGATTCTCTGCGGATATTTTTGTTGTCTGTTCTTTAATTAATTAAACTTGAACCTGAGCATTCACTTTAAAACAATTTTCAGTAAACACGTAGGGATTTGGATGAAAGAGTGTCTCTCTTTTTTCTTAGCAGATTATGATGCCAAAAACTAACAAAATTCTTATGCTGAGGAAGGAATGGAAAAAATTAAGCAAAGATTAACATTTCTCACACGTTTTAATTTTGGTTCTCATTTATCCCAAAACACTTTCATGAAATTTTTTAAATAGAATCTTTAATCTTACTTTAAGCTGCTGCAGGGTTTGCTTTTCTGCTGTTTAGTCTTTGGGTTTGTTGTCTCAGAAGGATGAATGATGCTCTTCACTGACTTGTTTGCAGTCTTGGGGACAGTAGGTAACTTGAGGCAGAACCTGAACCATGCCTACCCTCCTCAACAGGAAAATTCACAATTCCATGTCTTCTGTCAGCCCTCTGAGCCAAGATGCAAATCCTGTGGCAAGGAAAGTGAATTTTGGGGGTGATGTGCTTTTGTCATGACAGAGGAATCCAGAGAGCTGGCTCAGAAACTCCCAGCTGAACAGCCTTGCACCAGAAAATGTCCTTTTTCAGCAATGCAAGAGCATTAGAATCTGGGAAAATACAATCACAGGGAGTACCTCACCACCCTCAGTGGTTAATACATTAATGTGGCAAAATGGGAGCAATGAAATAGCTGTTTAAGCCATTCTGGGTTATCATTTCAGTCTGAGGTGATGCTGCATCAGAACTTGTACACTGCATTTAAAGGACAGTTGTCTGAGGGAGACCTTGGGAAGGTTTGACTGAACTTCTCACCCAGGGACAAACCTGCCTCTTTGGCCATCCAGGGCAGGAAACGCTTCTTTCTCTGGGGTAGGAAAGGTCTGTTCCCCAGGATCACCTGAGAGTTTCCCCCAGGGAAAACCTCCCCTGCCCCACGCAGAGAGCACGGTCTGACCTGGTCTCTTCTCTGCTCCCACCCGTGATGGGGCATTTGGGCTCCTCCTGCAGCCAAAGTTCATTGCAGTGCTTTGTGAATTAGGAAATGGTTGTGCTCTTTGAATAAGGGTCTAGTGCCAGGGGGCTAACAGTGCCTGGGGGTTTGCTCCAGTGTTCAGCTTTCACCGGAAATATTACTTTATATCCTATACTTAATCCAGTAAAGAATATTAATTGCTTTGCCTCATTCCTTTTTGGAGGATCGTTGAGTTGAGGGCTGGGCCGTGACAGCTCTGGTAACTTCCTTCTCTCATGCTTTGATAAGAGACAAAAGTGCTTTCTCTTTCCAATATTGAATTCAGAGATCTTTCCTTTAGATAGCTTGGAAAAATAAAATAAGCTCTGATGGAAATTAAAATTTGCCTTTTCCTGGATATAATTGTTTCCTGGTATTTCATCCAAATTTGAAGTGTTTTCCTCTTATATTTTGGTTTTTAAATCTGCAGATAACACACTGTATCCTGCTCACCATTGTTGCAACGAGAGATCTTTAGAGGGATGATTTCCAAACTTAATTTTTAAACTTAATTTTTGTAATAGGCTTAATATTTTTTTGGCTTCTCCTGCTATTTTGAAGCAAAAACAAGCCTCCAAAATTAAAGTTTCTCACCAAATTAAACCTCAAATTCCACTGCCGCAAGGTTTTTGCCTTGATTAAAAAAAAAAAAAGGCATTTGGCAAACGAAGGGGGCAGAAAGGCCCAAACATGTGCAATCCAAGAGCATGGGCTTCATTCCTGAGCTGTGACATAGGGCCTGACTCCTCCACTGCACCCCGGAGTGGTCGGGTCGGAGGCAGGACCCAGAGCAGGGCTTTGGGCTCACATTTCCAGACAAACCCTCTGCCCCTGGAACGGGGCTCTGGCGGCATGGTTAGCCTGTCCTGCAGAGCCCAGGGGTGTGATGGGCTGTGGGGCAGCCCAGCCTGGGCTGTGGGGTACCCCAAACTGGGCTGTGGGGTACCCCAGACTGGGCTGTGCCTCCGCAGATTGCTCGGGCACGGCCATGGCAAGCCCAGCCCCAGGGGATGCAGCTTTGATGCTCCCTTCTAAGGGGGGTGTTGCAAGCCACAGCTGGCCAGTGCCCGCCTGGGGAGCCCACAGGGAAGCACTTGGCCCAACCACTGCGTTCCAGAAGCAGCACCCAATGACCATCAAGGAAGGACCATCCTTGGCCGTGGTCAGACAGCTCCAAGCACACACACGGGAGCCTCACACCGATACCTTCTTTGTTAATCACTATTTCCAGCCTGATCCAATCTCCCTGGCCATCAATCCGTCCCGCCTCGGCATCGCTCTCTTTGCATACCACTCGCAGGCAGGTAAAGCAAGGAGCCATCCCTGTCTCACCCATCCCCACCCTGTTTCTCTCCCCCTCAGCCGCCTGGATGCCAACCTCATCTCCGTGGTGCCCGAGAAGAGCTTTGAGGGGCTGCTGTCCCTGCGTCACCTGTGGCTGGACGACAACGCGCTGACGGAGATCCCCGTGCGAGCCCTGAACCACCTGCCGGCACTGCAAGCCATGACCCTGGCGCTCAACCACATCTGGCACATCCCCGACTACGCCTTCCAGAACCTCAGCAGCCTCGTGGTGCTGTAAGCCTTCTCCACTTCTCATTTCCCCCCAGCCAAGGTGCTGCCCTGGCCCATGGGGTCACCCTCCTCCAGTGGGGACAGTCCCCAGGAGCAGCTTTTTGCTGCCTGAGTCGGGGTGGGGGCAGAGGTTTTGTTCAAGGAGTGGTGGGATGCTCATCATTTGATAAAAAATGCTAGAATTGCCACTTTTGGTTTTCTAACATTAGTTTCCTCACGTTTTTCCCCCCACTTTTTAAAAAGTTCTCTGATAAAATTCAAAAAATGTTTTGCATTTAAAAAAAAAATATCATTATCTGTAAACAAAAAGCCCTTTTTTTTTCCCTTGAAGACTCAAGTAACTAAAAGCTTCTCATTTCTTTCCCTCCCTCCAACCCCTGTGTTAAAACTACGGGAATTTCTGAACAAAATATAAAGTGCAACAACTCATAGTCAGGTCAAAAAAGCAATATTTCTATTTCTAGGAAAACATACCAAAAAAACCACCCCTTTTTTACCAACTAAGGCTTTAAACCAAGAGTTTAACCTCAATACCTTGTCTAAGCCCGTGCCTTCTGATCTGCATGACTGTGTTCCATGTGCAGGTCAGATGTTTTGCAGGTTTATGTCCAGGGTGCATTATAAGCACTTTCCTGGCAGTGTTTGGAGCGATGTGGAGGGCAGTGCTGCTCCAGAGTCCCTGCTCCAGAAGGGAAACATTCACCCCATGGGCAGGGAGACACTAAACCACTCACAGCCTTCAGTGAGAAAAGGAACTGAGCCCTCTGGCAGCTGCTCAGGAGGGACATCCTTTCCATCAACAGAGGCTTGTACATTATCTTGCTTTTAAAAGCAAATGCACATGTGCAAATTAGCTCCTCATTAATTCTTTGGTGTTGATTAGCAAGTTCAGGTGTGATTGCCAACTGCTTTAGAGCTCCTCTATCCACATGAAATGCCACCTCTAGTTTGGTAATTTGTACTGATACCAGGGTGTTAAGTAACCTCAGCGTGTAGTGCCTTAGTGAAAGTTCAGCAATTATTTCCCTTTCAAAATTTAAAGTGTTTACTGAAGCCATCCAGCACAGAGAGTGCTTGGACAAAGCACAGTTCAGGGTTTTATTAAACATCAGCTTCAGCTGTTTAGACAAAGCATAAAGGCTTATTTAGGAAAAATGCGAGAAGCAACTCGAGAAAAGTCAAAAAAGTAGTTTTCACCCACAATAGTGCTCATTCTGCAAGGCAACCCATGGCCACCATAATGCAACCACTTCAGTCAGCTTTAATAACTCGCCCAGCGGGTGAGCTGACATTTGGGGGTTTATTTCAGCCTCCAAAGCATGCTGCTTTCATTTGGGCTTATCCCATACTCTGGGCGAGAAGCAACTCCTTAATTAAACAGGCAAGCTCGAGAAATAAAAGTCATTGACCATTAGGTCACAAGGGAGAGAATAATGTCCCACCACACACAATTGGAAGGGAACACATGTGTGATCCTGCCAGGCTCTGTGGGACACGATGCTACATTTTTGTGGGATCACAAGTGTTTGGCAGAAGTGGCCCCATAAATCTCTCCCCTGCTTCCATGCAAAGCCTTGTCAGCGCGCCGCCAGTGGAAAGTCACCCAGTGTCCCTCCTGCATCCCTACCAGGGATGGGTCCCCTCCCCAGCCTCACCCACCAAGCTGACAGGCAAACGTCCCCAAAAGCCAGCCAAGCTGGAGAGGAGACTTTCCCAGCCAGGGTGATGCATCCCTCTGCAGCTGCCTGGCTTTGCAGGTAGATGGAGAAGACCTGGCTGCTGCCAGAAACACTGGAAACTTCCAGCCAGGGAGGGATTAAAATGAGCCCCACGGGGAGGAAAGCTGAGGGCAGATGTGGGTGAGCACAGGGGAATGTCTCCTGTACAGCCTGGTCAATACCCACGAACACATCTAAGCTCAGCTGAGCTAAGGAGCCCCAGGGTGCAGGATGTGCTGCTCCTCCTCCTCCACACACCTTGGGCCTTTGGGCGAGCTGTGGGTGACTACCCTGCACTGCCACCAGCATCAGAGTATCCCAACCTCAACCTGGAATTCTTTAAAGGTTCAGTCTCTGCTAATAAATTACACCTTTGGTGAGGAATTCCCTGATCTGAGTCCCATCTATTGCTGCTGCAGGTTTCGAGCTAGGGCTTCAGGCACTTCAGTGAGCAGAGCCTCGTGTAAATCTCTCATCATGAAATCCACGAGTCTCAGTAATTGGCACCATCCTTTCCCAGCTTTAATAACAAGTGCTCTGTGTGCTTGGGATGCTGGCACTGTGCTGGGATGGCAGAGGGGAGCTGGATATTTGATCAGGGTAGCTCTTGGGAATAGGATACTGAACATGTTACCTCCCAGTCTGATCTCTTCAGGACCAAAAGCATCTCAGTATCTCCAAGAAGAAATAGTCCTGAATACTTTTCAGCTAGTGGTTTGCATGAAGCAAAGGTTGCTTTACAAAAAAACATGTTCTTTCTTGGGCATAAAAGACTTTTCATTCAGCAGTCAGCATCTGAAACCCCCATGCTGCCGTGCTGACAGGCCGATGAAGTGCACGACAGCAGCTCCCATTAGCATCCCTCATCTCCTCTGTCAGCTGAACCCAGCAGCAAGTCAAGTCTCAAGGCAGGAATCACAGCACCTCTTTCAGTCCCGCTCCCCAGAGGGGTCTGCAAGATCCCACGTGGGTGAATTTGGGATCCACTGCCAAGAAATGCCCCACGCTGTGTCCTTGCTGCCACATCTCTGCAGTGGGCTGCACCTCCCTCCTGATCCCTGGTGTCACCAAGGTTGCTCTCAACAGAGATGCTCTGAGTGACCTCTCCAAAACAGGCCAAGCAGTAGAGAGGTTTGCCCTGTAAGGAGGGACCTGGGTAGAGAAAGTCTTAGAGTGCTTTTGCATTCATCACATAGCAGAGAATCCCTTAAGTTCGTGCAAATGAGGTCAAAAGGCAGGTCCTTCCCTGTCTGGGTGTACAGGGAGCCTGGAAACCACCCTGACTCCAACATTTCTGCACTGCTGAACATCCACTGACAGAAGGACCCTCACATGCAGAGAGTCAACTTGGCCCCATAATGCAAAAGAGATGCTTCACTCTTCTAATCTGGCCCTGCTGACAAGTCTTTCAGAAACAAAGACTCTGGGAAAAGTTGCTTTTCACCAGTTACTTTTGCTTAAAGCCCTCTAATTCTTGTGCTTTGTGCCCACCTCCTCTGTGCCATCGCTGTGTTTGTTGCTGTCTGTTGTACCTTCATCATCTCCCTTCCTCTTTTCCACTTCCCATTCACCAACTTGGTTTGAAACATGAAAGTCCAGAAAGGTTCCAACCATCTCTTTCCAATCCCTGGCCATGGGCAGGGACCCCTTCCACTAGCCCAGGTTGCTCCAAGCCCTGTCCAACCTGGCCTTGGACACTTGAAGGGATGATGGGGCAGCCACAGCTTCTCTGCCCAGCCTGTGCCAGGGCCTCACCATCCTCATGGAGAAGAATTTCTTCCAACATCTAATTTAAATCTACACTCTTTCAGTTTAAAACCATCCCCCTTGTCCTGCCACTATCTGTGTAAAATCAGAAGTTAGTTCACATATGACACTTGCTTGGTCCTTCACCCCTTCAGATGGAGAGAGCAGATCTGCACCCGCTATCAAAGACCAAAGTCAATTCCAGTTTATTCAATGGCACAATGTCATTCTTTGCCTATTTCCCCTTTTCTAGTCATCCCTGTCATTTGATTGACTTTTTTGAGAGCTGCTAAACAGCAAGACCCCCTCCATGTTGATATTTAAAAGCCTGTTAGAGTATAAGCTCATACAAAACTTGTTCTCCCGGCTACAGCACTCGACATTCACACAATCTGAATTCCAGCTGATGTTTTATTTTCAAGCTTGAGCCACCCTCCTGCAAGTGTTTCTTTCCTGAGTCACCCAGCAGCACCTCCCAGCTGAATGTGTGAAGGAAAGGAAGGATCTTGAGTAGAACTCCTCTTTCTTAGAGTTTTTATCGTGTAAGGACACAGTGCAGCTCTCTCTCTAACAGCATGGCTTTGTAACTAGAAGAGACAACCAGTTTCCAAGACTCCTGGATTCCCATTCCCATTTTGGTCCTTGTTCTGGTGTAAGTCTGGCCAGAACTTTCAGAAGGGGCCACTGCTTTTTGGTGTCCTCCCTGCCTGGGAGCAAACATCCAACATCCCTGCTTTCCAGGGGAGCTGAGGCTCAGTCATTTCTGCTGAACACGGGTGGGACTCAGAGCTTCCCAGCACCACAATCTGCTGGATTGGGGTGTTAGGATGAGCCTGTGAATCACTGGCCTCACCTGAGCAAGGGAGTTACCAGTGCCTTTCTGAGAAGTTCTTGGGAACCTCAGCGTTGGCGGGGAGTGCCAGGCATGTGCAATTCATTATCACCCAGAACAATATTGCCTGGAACATCTGGGGCCCATTCATGAGCCTTTTAATTTGCAGAAGTGCCTTTTCTCTCAGAGGACCAAGCTCGCTGCCTTGGCAAAAGCAGATTTCCCTCTCCAGCACTTGAGGAAGAAGCAAATCATGCTCTAGTGCACTCTGAGAATGTCATTTCTGATCGATCTTTATTCTTCACCAGACAAGTCTCATGCTGGTCCTTCGGTGCCAGAAACAATCCATGGAATAGGCACCATTTATGATTTAGGTTTCTCTACTTATCCATGTCCAAGTTGAGGAAAAGGACAATTTTGCCACAATAGAGATGGAAGTTCATTATGGCAATGGCTCGTCAAGTGGGATAATTCATATCATGTCAGATTTGAGCTTGGTTCAAATCATCTCCTGCAAATAACTGATGGAAAATGTTTGCATTTGTCCTTTTCGAGAAGAAAAAAATGAAGTCATTAAAAATGAAAGCGATGGCGAATCCGCCACTTCTCTTTGTAGTCTGTTCCAGTGGTTAATCATCCTTAGTGTTAAAAAAAAAGCTCATATTTCCCATTTGAATTTTCTTTGGCTTTGACTTCAGACATTTGTTCTTATTATTCTTTTCTCCACTAAATCACTGAACCATTTTAGTACCCAGTTTCTAAGCAGGAAGGATCCTATACATTACACTGCACTCATCCCCTTGATCTTATTTTTAATAAGCTAAACAGATTGAGCTCTCTAAGACTCCATCCTGGTTTTTTCCAGCCCTTGGATCGTTTTTATTGCTCTTCTCTACACCCATTTCCAATTACCAACATCCAGTTAATAATGTGGGTACCCAGCAATACGCTGGGCCTGCCAGAGCTGGTTTCACCAGTGCACAATGCAGGTGTTGACACAATTTCCCTTTCCTTGCCCATACACAAACCACCTTCATTAAAGCAGCATTTAGGCATTGGCTCAACCTGCTTTCCTTGTGTGTAAGACAAATGCCAAATCCCCTTGGAGGTGGCACTGCCAGAGCTGGAGCTAATGCCTGTGTGGGACTGTCTCTCAGTTCAGTACTAAGCTGCTCTCCAGGATCTTTTCATCCACTGGAAAAATAAATGGAAAAGGATATGAAATGAAAACTAAACAAATTCCACTAGGGGTTCTGCATGAATGATGGGGGAAAGTCACATTTATGCCCAATTTCTGATAAATTGTTGGCAAGGGCAGAACGTCTTCCTTCTAGAATCTGTTGTGCTCTTCTCATTGTGGGGCAGAAACGAGAGAACCCTGTTTTGTACCAGGGGTGCAGAGCTGAGAACAGTCTGCAGGCCCCCCACGAAACAGCAATGACTGGGCAAAACCTCCTCCATGGGTGATTGCCCAAACCCATCCTCCTTCCTTGGTACTGACTGCAAAGGCAGAGACACAGATCCTGGAGCTCACTGCCCTGGCCAAGGAGAATGATGAATTCTAGCTCTGATAGCGAGGGCTTAAAGTCTTCCCAAATTTTTGTATCCTCAGGGTTGTTTATAGCCCAGAACCAGCTGTAATTTACAGGGCAGAATATAACGTCGTGTGGGCTGAGCTCAAATTGACAAGCCCTGGAGATGTTGCAATTCCACTTGTTAAAATTTGTTTACTAGGGAAGGAAAAAAAAGGCAGGATGGAAGACAGTAACATCTTTTCAAGTGTTTACCTTTCCAGCTCTCTTGTTTCTATTATTGCCATGTGGTTGGGTAACTCTAGAGTTCAGCTTGGACAGCAAATTTTTTTATAACTCCCTTTTTCTGGTTGCTCATAATTTTCTCACCAACAAAGAACTTCCTTCGGATGATTTTCATTACTCTGCCTCCAAACAAAGCACTTTAGAGCTAAATATAAAGAGGGCAGGTGATTGCTTTGCTGGGCTGTGTCCTTGCCCTGCTGCAGTGATAGCTGTCGGCTGCTCCGGGCTCGGACAAGGTGTCCTGTCCCACCATCCCAACAAAGCTCCAGGGATTTCCCTGCCAGTCAGCATTCCCTTCTCCCCTGGCAGCAGGCAGGGGTCTGAGGCACTGAGTTCTTGTGGTACCTCTTGGTGTGCTTCCAGTGCTCAAAAGGGCCCAAAATGATTGGCACCACCAAGTGAAGAAGGGGCACTATGGTGTGAAGCTGTAACACCTGATAGACAAAACCCTCTAGACTCAAACTTCTCTGCTTGTGACAAAGTTCTCCTGTAGGATTCTCATTTGGATCTCAAGCTTCTTTTCTCCTCTACAAGCCACAATCCAAGTTTTCTCACAGGCAACATCCTTTTTTCCCCTTTGCTCAAAGGAGCAAACATATTTTATCATACATCTTTCCCCTCCCTTCCCCTTCCTCTGAAATGTTTGTACGTTCTTATCCCAACGACAAACATCCGTCTCGGGCTGGTTTCTGTTTTGCAAGCCCCTACCAAACTGCCCTAGAGCCTGGCTGCTCCTCCACTCCCAGCTCCCTCCTCTTTTACCCCAGAATATTTGGCAGTGGGAGCTGCCTGTGCTCAGCCAAACAACTCACACTTAAATCCAGGTGGAGGGAGAGATTTTTCAAGCTGAGACAGATTTAGATCCAGCAGCAAATAACGAAAAAGTCATTGATCCACCTGCCAGCGTGGAGCCTCCCCCAGGCTCTTGGAAGGAGGCAGCAGCATTGGACAAAGGCTGGTGCATCCCTGGCGTTGACAAGGCAGGAAAGGACCCTGAAGGAGAGTGCTGTGGCAGGAGATTCACCACACAGACTTGGTGTTAAAAGAGAGCCTGGAGTGATGGAGAAACCTGCCCTGACAGAGAGGAAAGGGACTGTCCTGTGCAGGGGACCTGACCATCTCAGTGGGCACACAGACCACACCAGTGCAAGCATGGCCATCTCTAAGGGGGTTCAGTGCAGGCTGGGTAGCAGTGGGTTGTCTTCTCCTGTTTTTCAGCAGACTTTCCTCAGCCTGCTCACAAGAACTCTCTCCACAGCCTTGGAGGTGCCCCTGAGTGGGATTTCAGAGGGACATGCACAGTTAGCTGTGCAGCTCCCAGCGGCTCTGAGGGAAGTCACATGGCAAAAGCACTCTGATGTGAGGAAGAACCCAGGGATGAAGGCCTTGGGTTTGCCCTGGGAGTGAGGGGCTCTTGAAAGCAGAGAGCCAGGACTCCAGGAATTCATCACCTACAGGGCTCCCAAGGCAAAATTACCCCAGGTGGCTTTGCAGGGTCCCCCAACATACGGCAGTGCAACATTAAGGCTGGGAGCTCCAGAACCTTCAAGCACTGGATGTTCATGGCATGCAGCTCCAGGATGAAGGGAAATAGGGCAATAATTGTGCCTGCAGTGCATCAGCCTGTGGCATGGCCCCAGCACTTCAGCCAGGCACTCTGAAGCATTACAGTGAAGACAACTCTCACTGCAATCAAACTGGAGCCAGTTTAGGAACTGGCAGCTTTTTGCTTTTTTTTTTTTTTCTGCAAGTAAAGGTAATAAACTGTGACTAACAGGATGATTTCGAACTCAAAGCCTTCTTGCTGCTACTAAGGCTCCAGGGAGTCCAAATATGATTGTGTCCTTAGACAGCACCCAGTGCCCCTGAACAGCTGCCGAAGCCACAGGGTGGGCTGGGCCCAGGGTAAGAGCTCTAGGCTGGTTCTTGGAGCTTCTTGCTGAGGCATATTCATCCACAGTCACCTGGCAGCTGTGAAGGTGGAGATCTCAGGGAAGCTCCTGCATCAGCCTGGAATTCCTGAGAGGAATGGGAGCTCTGTAGCTGCTCTGCAACCACTGTTGCATCCAGCACGTGTCTCATGGGGCAAGAGAGGGAACCCTCTAAGCCCTCTAAGCACCCCAGCCCAGGCTGTGCTGGTCCTGGACCATGGCTGGACCATGGCAGAAGGTCAGCCTGCACCTCCACTGACCATCTCTGTTTTGTCCACAGGCACCTGCACAACAACCGGATCCAAAGCCTGGGAGCCAAGGGCTTTGATGGGCTGCACAGCTTGGAGACCCTGTGAGTCACCTGGTTTATTCTCTGCCCTCAGGAGCTGCTGTGTGTTCATTGCCCCCAGCACAGCCTGCAGGAAAGGGGGCTCAGCCCTGCTGCACCCCACTGGGCACCATGCCCTGGGGGCGACAGCAGGGCTGGCTCCAGGCACCAGCAGATCGCAGGGCACGATGTCACTGGGGAGTGAGAGACTGGGTTTTCTCCCTGCAAACTGGTCTGGCTGTGCTGTTGCTGCAGAGGGGTCTGTGCATGTGGGCAGAGTGGCTGGGAGGGTGCTCTGAGTCCCTGCACACCAGTCTAGTGCAGAGGCAATGCCAGGAGCTTGCACACACGCCCTGCTCAGGGAATGTGGCCCCTTCCTCAACACAGGAGTGTGGTCCCAAAGCCTCCTCAACACCTGACCACCAAAACGAGGAGCTGGCTTGAGTTGGGGCCAGTAAAGTCCTCAGGGATGTGTGGGGTGCCTCTGTTTGAGATGGTTTCATGTTCCATGGCATTGTCTGTAGCCAGCTGACCTCCTCTTGCACCATGAGCTTGGCATGTCTGGGTAGCAATCCACCAGGGAGGACAGGAAGCAGGAATGAACTCACCTCCAGGACACATCTCCAGGAAGGTAGATTGAGGCTGGATATTAGGAAGAAATTCTTTACTGAGAGGGTGAGGAGGCCCTGCGGCTGTGGCTGTCCCATCCCTGCAAGTGTCCAAGGCAAGGCTGGACAGGGCTTGGAGCAACCTGGGCTAGTGGAAGGTGTCCCTCATGGTAGCAGGATGGAATGAGCTGATCTTTAAGGTCCCTTCCAAGCAAAACTCTTCCATGACTCTGTGATTAGAAGCAGGCAGCTCACCCTGAACCCGAGGAGAGTTCAATCTGCCAGCCTGGCCACACATGCCCTGTGACAGCTGCATGAATGGCCAGGGCCTCGTGTGCTGTGCGTTGGCCCAGGAGGAAACACAAACAAGCAAGCAAATAAATCGAGGCTCTGAAAGACTGGAAGAGGTGCCTGATGCCTTCAATTGTGCAGAAATATGTCCCTTCATGCAGGCATGGGGTCAGAGTCAGGCCCTCTGTGCTTGCCAGGGAGAACTAGGGGGTCTGGTCCATGGCAAAAGGAGGTGCTGCTTCCCAGTATTCAAGTGCCACTCAAGGAGACAAGAGCCCTCTGTGCCCAGCACGGTGCCAGCAGCAGCTATCGGGAGAGAGTGGCAGCAGCAGGCAAGCCCTTGGTCCCCAGACACGCTCCTCGGGGCAGGACCATGACAGGCATTGTCTCTTCCTTTCAGACTGGGAGATCCTGGGGCCACCCAGAAGGGCTCAGCTGGGGAGGGATTGAACTGTGCCAGGGGTAGGAGGCTGATGGATGGTCTCCTCTGGTGACCCATGGGTCCCCCATGGCTGTGCCAGCTTGGCTTTTTCCCCAGTCGTTTCTGGCACCCAGGCAGCACAAAGGCTGCAGGAGGAGGCAGAGGACTCGCTGGTGGAAGAAAACCTTGTTTGAGCTACAACAGTGGCAGAGCATGCAGCAACATCACAGCCTGCATCAGGGCAACCTTCCTCTGCAGCCAGGGTGGTTAGAGCAATCCTGGCTCTGCAGAGGAGAATCCGGCCCCTTGTTTGCCACGGGAAAGACTAAAGGATTCCATTGCCCTGGGAGATAATTCTGTTTGCCACAGACCTTTGTGCTGAAAGCTCGTTTTCCCTCTCTTCCCCTCTGCTCCCCCTCCAGCACTGTCTTTGCCTCTTGCTGACCATCCGAGGTGCCACCCAGCACTTGGGGAGATCAGCGTGTCCTCCTCTTGCCCCCAGTCCCTGCAGGGGCAGGGCTGTGCAGAGCTGTGGGGACGTGGCTCTCGGGAGGGCTGTGGCAGTGCCAGTCGTGGCTCTGCTGATGCTGCTCAGGAAGCCCTGGGAGCATCTGCCCTCCAAGGGCTGTCCCCGTGGGGCAGAGCTTTGCCTGTGTCCAGGCTCTCATGGGTGCATTTGGGTGGGGGAGTGTCTGAAGATGCAAGGATAGTGCTATGGATGAGATCTCCACGCTCGCTGGAGTCTCTCCCCACATCTTCTCACTCTGAAGGAGTGTCCTCCAGAGGAACCTGCCTTCTGCTTCTCTTGGCCTGAGCATTCCATTCTCACCTCCAGGCCAGCCAGCATTTCAAGCCACTGATCGCTGGGGAATGAAAGACCCTCCTCACATTAGTTCTTAGCACTCACCTGCCTAATGACCAAAGCTAGACAAGCTTTGGGGCAAAAAACTGTTGGGTTTTGAGTGCACCATCCCAGCCAAGCTGCCAGAGCTGCATCTACCTTCCACCTCTCAGCTCTTGTGCATGTGGAGACGATTACAGACTCCACATATATCCTTTAACTCAAATTGTGATTACATTCTGTTGACAGCACTTAGCACATTTTCTTGGCTTGTGGAGCCCAAACTGTGCTCTCAGATACCCCGTGGGCGTTACCTCCTGGAAGACAGCAGGATGGTAAGGGCTGGTGAAGACAGAAATTTCTCCAGGGTTCCTAAAACGAGTATTTGTGGCCAGATGTTGATTATAAGCCAGGCACAACCGTTGAAGAACTGTAGAACTTGAGAGGGAAAATATTGTTTCAGGTTTTTCAGAAGAGCCTGGGAAGTTTTAGGTGCAGAAACCTCTGCTCCCCTAAGGGAAATATTTCTTCACAGCTAGACAGGGAAACTTCTATTTTTATCAAATACAGCCAAAACTCTAAAAGAAGCATCAGCCAAAGCTGTAAGAGAAGCAGCAGCCACTGTTCAATGAAGGTCTCAGCAGTGTGTAAGCTGTGTAAGTACAACCACACTGGGCTCCCACCCCAGGCCTCAGCATTGCTGCAAAAACAGGTCCCAGTGGAACATCTCTGTTCCACGAGAGGACTTGGCCCTGTTGTTTCAGGAGGGCAGCACACCTAGAAAGGGGGGACACCAGATGAATCTTCACATTTTCCCCACACTGACCTGCAGCTTCAGTGCCCAAGCCAGCTCTGGCAAGTACACAGCAGGAGCAGCTCTGTGCTCTGCACACTGATGGGGGGCAGGCAGATGTGCAACACCCACCAGGTCTCAACCAGGCAAACACCAGCATGTAACTAAAGAAAGAAGCTCCAAGAAAATCTGTCTCTGTCGGGGCAAGATCTGGCTGTTCACAGCGCCCACCCAGCCTCCTCTCCCTGGGAAGGAGAGCTGGCAGGTAGACTGGAAGTAAGTCAGAGCTGCTCTGGCCAGATTCCCAAAAGGGTTTCGAAACAGCCTTGAAACCCAGTGAGATTCTTTCAGCAGTTCCCATCAGCTGGAGAGGTAACACAGAGCAACCCTGCAGGGCTGTGGGAAGAAACCCCAGGCATGGCTGAGCCATGAAATCAGCCATTATGAGATGGTTGGAGTGGGTGAAGCTTGGCATTTCTCAGCCCTTTCCCAACACCGTGGAGCAAATAAGAGTGCAAATGTCCTGATGTGACACATTCTTTCTGCAGCCCCTTTGGGTGATGGACTAGATCCTTTCCACAAGGTCAGGGGGTGCCCACAGGAGACATGGGGAAGAGCCAGGGCTGGCTGGTGAGCTGGGCAGGGCCAGCTGAGCACAGAGATGTTAAAAACCAAAGGAAGGACAACCATAACCCACTGGCATGCCCAGAGAGGCAGGTCTGTGGCCAAGGTGACTGTCTGGACATTCAGCAGCATAGCCTGCTTCTGCCATTTGGATGGAAAGAGCTTAACTTCTACATTTCCTGTTTATTTTAGACTTAACTTCTCAGTCTTTAACAATGCAGGGAGAAGGGCAGGGGGTTTAGACACCTTCCAGTGCAAGGTGTCCCTGCCCATGGCAGGGGCTTGGAATGAGATGTTGAGGACTCTTCAAACCCAAACCATTTCATGATAGTGGGATTAAACTTGTTGTGTGTCATAAGCCTGGGGAGAAGCACCTTGGTGTGGGGATGTGCAGGCTCCCCATCACAAAAGCCACCACGTGTCCCCCACCACCTGCTCAGGGTTTGATTTGGAGCTGCTGAGCCAAAAGGGAAGAATGCAAAAGTAAGAGCTATGGCCCCACTGGTGGTCCTGTCCATGGACATGGGCTGAGTCCCACGGAGCAGGAGCTGAACCAAAGGCACAAAGAGACAGACAAGACCCTGATGTTGGCAGGGAGCAGAGACATGTCCCAGCAGCATCGTGCCTGCCCAGCCTGCAGCAGGGCCAAGGTGGCTCCTGGGGCAGAGGCAGGGGTGGGAAATGAACTGCTGCTCCCCAGGGCTGGCTCAAAGGGCTGAGGGCGTCTGGGCTACAGCCAAAAGAGCAATGATGTGCCCCAAAATGCTGCTCCTCTGGTTATTTGGGCACCTCCAGCCCGTCTCTGACAAGGATGTGATGGGGAGCCAGTTCAGAGAGGCCCTGCAGCCCTTGGCCATCCCCTCCACCTGAGATGACCCTGCTGTTTCCTATCTCTGTGGCTTCTCCCTCCCCAGCCACATCCCTGCCAGCTCCTCCGCCCATCACAGGGAGATAAATCACTTGGAAAGAGCAAATCTCCATTCATTTAAAACCCTTTTAATTTATTTTTGTAAAATAGTGCTAATAAATCAGAAATGTCTCGCAGAAGGGCTGCATTCAAAACCCTGTGGCTGCAGGCATTTTATCTGCCTAACCTTGCCTCACAGGAAATGCCCTTACCACAGTACCCATCCCATTATCCGGGTAATTAGTCAAGTCTGTAAATGCAGAGCAGGGCTGGAATCTACCAACTGCTCCAGAGAGTTGGATTTTCTATGGGAGAGGGGAAAAAAAAGAAAGAAAATTAATATAAAGTGCACCTCAGGCAATGAAGGCAGGAAGAAGGAAATGGGAAATGTCTCCAGCACAGCTCATACAGGGGTTGTTTAACCCTTTTAGGGCCAGGCAGGCTTTGTTGTTCTCCTGGAAAATTGTCTGCTAAGTGCTACCTTGCTCCTCAAGTGGATTTCTCTTCATCAGCATGTTTAATTTGAAAGCTTTTGTGCAATCTCTTGATGCTAATCCCAGTCTGTGCAGTTCCCAAGGCAGCTGCTGCTTTTGGCTCCTCAAGGATTCCCTGTTTGCTGCACTGAGCTGCTCTGCTACTTCCCCAGCATCCTGATGCTCCAGCCCTGCAGTGTCAGGGTGGGACCCCAGGCAGCTCAGCAGATCCCAACCCATCCTGTCAGAGGATGGAAGGGACTTCTGGAGAGCCTTGGGTACCCAGACTGAGGGGATGGAGAAAGGAAGGGGGCAGGTGGCTTTTTAGAAAGAGGCACCCCAGCTCAGGGCCCTGGTTGCTCATGGGTCCCTGTGTCTGCTCCAAGAACAGAGATAGAAAGTTCATTGTCTGCTCTGATCATTGCAGATCATCGCTCTGATCAAATGGAAAATGACTCTTCCAAAAAGAGAGTCACCTATGAAACTGAATTGGTAAATGCACAGGGCACTGACTGAGAGCACAGGGACCAGACATGGCCCTCCTGTGGTTTCCTGGGCCCTGCTCCCAATTTCCTGCAGCTTCTGCCCCACGAGCAGAAGCCTGGACTGCCAGAAATGTGTCCTCACTGGTGCAGCTCAGCTCTGAGCCAGTCAGGCACCTTCTAATCCAGCTGGGCTTTGGTGGAACACAACCCCAGTCAAACGTGGTATTTTGCAAGATTATAAAGAAAAAAAGAGAGAAACTGAAAGCAGTTCAGGTGAGAAGGTGGTTCTGGAGCCTCTGCACTTTTCCATGGATTATGGCTCCCCTGTAAGGCTCCTCTGCTTCTCAGGACTCTGCCTGTCCTCCCTTTGCCCACCAAACCCTCCCAGCCTCCTCTTGCACCCTGCCAGCTCTCCAGCCTGGCTCGCCCTGCCTTGGAGCTGCTGATCTTGCAGTGAAGGGCAGCACTGAGGCTCCCCAGGCTCCAACCCCTGCTGTGACCTGTGAAGGGTCCTCAGCCCCTCTGGTTTTGCCCAGGGCCTTCCTCACATTCACAGAACCTTCCACAGGGCAGCTGCCCATCCTGTGCCTCCCAAAACATGTGAGTGTGAATTGAGCTTGTGCAGAGGAGAAGCAGGCATTGCAGGCAGCAGAAACAGCAGCAGAAACAGCAGCAGACACCTTTTCACCATGGATGTGCTGATGCACAGGAGCTGTGCCTCCCTCCCGTGCTCCCTCCATCCATCTGCAGGGGTCCAAGGGCATCTTGTGTACCTTGGGGTGCAGGAAGAAATCCCCAGCTTCTTTCCTGCTGTAGACCAGGCTTCCTCAAGGCTGCCTTTCTCCTTGCTGCCTCCTCTGAGCCTGTCCTGCCTGAGCCATCAGCTCTGTGGACACTGCCTGTGTGTCCCAGCACCCAGGTCCTGCTGCTCCACCCTGCAGGCAGTGCCTCTGTGTCTGGATGTGAATGGCAGTGCCTGAGCTCAAAGGGCTCCTCACCAGAGCCCGTCCTGAAAGGCTCATTCCAACCTTGTTAAAGAATTGAACACATAATTCTGTCAAACAGAATGGAAAACATATTTAATCAGTTGCCTTCATCAGTTAGAGAACAGACAGGAGTGTGGGGTGGAACATGCTGGGCACTGCTGTGGTTTTAGATGGAGACCAGAGCTGAGCTGGGAGGGATTGGTGGGTGCTGGGGTACAAGGCACAACCTACAGACAGATCCCTCTGCCCCAGAAATCCATCATCAGTGCCACATAAACCCTGTGAAGTGGTGCAGCACTGTGTCAGTGAAAGGCTGGGCTGTTTCCAGGCCAGGCTGTCAGAATGAATCCTTGTACAGAGATTGCTGCTTGCCCCTGGCAGGAATCAGGTACCATAGGTAGCTCACAACCTTCCCACAGTGGGGGCCCACCTCTGCTCCTTGGGGACACCCAGGCACTCTGTGGGGCTCCATCACAGCTTGGCTTCTCCTTAAAGTTTGCAAAAGAAAGGTTTTTTTCTAGGACAAGAATTATTTCCCAGTTGAGCCTGGCAGATGCATCCCATGATGGGTCATCTCCCTCCTGTGCAGACCTGAGCATCCCCCTCTTGCATGGCTCCATTAGGGGATGGACACATGGCTCCAGACTGCTGGGTTTAGAGAAGTGCTCTGGGTGCTTTGTCGTCCCCCTTCCTCCTTTCACTTATCACTGGCACCTGCTGCATCTCATTGCCCAGGTCCAGGAGGGCAAGGGCACACCCTCACCTCACACTGCTACAGGAGAGCAGGGTTTGGGCTGATGCCACACAACAGAAAGTGTTGGAAGTGTTCAAAGCACATGTAGTTGTGGTGCTCAGGGACACAGTTAATGGCTGGACTCGATGATAGTAGAGGGCTTTTACAACCTTAATGATTCTGTGATTCTATAAAATAATGGCACCTGATTCTGCACTTACTTTTCATATTCTGGACTAATCTGGCAGCTCTTCCCAGCTCCAGCTCATCCAGAAGCCAGGACTTGGATGTAAGGCATCTGGATCAAGCTGGCTGGCTGGTGCTGGGCAGGAGGTCAAACTACATGGTCACGACAGCCCCCTTGGGCTTCCAGACTGCCAATTAAATCATTTCCAGTGCATGATTTGGCCACATTAACCAGCAGGACTAGCAGTGGTGGTAATTACATTTATTGGCATCTTGAGGAGATGCCAGCACAGGACAGGTGGAAATGCAGGTCCTCAGGAGAGGCTGCACCAAGTCCCCCCCAGGCACCACGGTAACATCTCCAACTCCACCAGGACTGAAACAGTCAGCAAATGTCCCATCTCCAGCTTCTAATCTCACTGCATCTTCAGGTTTATTAGCTGCAAATTTGTGGTGTTTTGTGGCTTATGGAAGAATTTATAGTACTATATAATTTTCTTTTTTTTTTTTGGCTTCCTGTGTGGAACCACTAATAGTCCCTAACAGGCAGAAAATTGACCTGAGACTCTTTCCCCTCCTTCTCTCCTTTTGGCCCGACTGAAGATATTAATAGTTCCAGGCTGTATGTTGGCAGTTTCAAATCACCCTGGCAGTTAAAGCCCAAAATAACTGTGCCTTTGATGTCAACTTGCTTTTATTTCTAAATAAACAACAGGGTTGGTTAAGATCTTCCAAATATGAAGGTATAGGCTCCCTCTAGCAATAGCAATAATGGAAAGCCAGCAAGTTCACTGTGTCTTGGGCAGACTGGGTGACCTTTCAGAGCTTTTCATTTCAAGTAGAAGGACAGACAAGGCTCCTCTTGGCATCCCATTTTCATGCTAGAGCTGGTAACTCTGAGCCCAACTGAGGAAAGGCATTATTTACAGTCTTCACTCTTGCACATCAGTTCTGAACCTCTTGGCTGGGGGGATTTTGCTTTCACAATGGGGAAAACTCCCTTTTGCCACGTTCATTTTTTCTATTTTCTTGTTGTGAGGCTTTCCTATTGTTTGGCATAGCCATGGCCATGGCGTGTTGCCATCCTTCCACCAGGTAACACTGCCACTGGATCTGCTTTGTGTCATGAAGGGCAGCACCCCACAGCCAGCAGGAACCCCATGTGGGGCAGAACCCCAGAGCTGGGGCACAACCCCAGAGCTGGGGCAGCTCAGAGGCTGCAGTGCCAGGCTGGGCCAGGAGCCCTCCCTGGGCATCCCCAGCAGTGCAGTGGGGGCAGTGCAGTGGTTTATGCAGCTTTCCCCACATCATCCCAAATCTGGGAGCAGTGGGATGATGTCAATGTGTAGAGATGAGAACAGCAAAGCTTTGTCCAAGCATCTCAGGGAGAGAAAGGGGACCCTTGAAGGTGTTTGCTACAACAGGTCCATTTCCTACATCCACCAGCCCCTGGAAAGGGTTTGTGAACAATGGACAGGTCACTGACATCCTCAGTGGTGGAAATTCTGCTGCCAGTGGAGTCAAACAGCAAAATCATCCCCAACCCACTAATCCCTGACTCCTTCCCATCTACCTTGACCCTTCGCTGGGAAAGAAGCTTGGGAGACCCACCACTGGGCACACAGGCTGGGCTAAATTCACCGTGGGACAGCAGGCAGAGGAGCCGTGTCCAGCATGGATGGAGCCCTGCTGGTGCCTGTGGAAAGACCCAAGGACAGAATTGCACTGAATGAGCAGAAACTTCCCCACTGACAGGGACACCCTGGGCGAGTCGGATGCTGTTTCTGGGTCATTCTTGGACCAGAGTCCAGCTGGGAAAGAAGGAGAAAGGAGAGGAAAGCCACCTTTATGTTCTGGTCTGGGCTTTGGGAAGACTGGCCCCGCTGCAGGGAGGGGATGACACCTGAGGACCATCTCAGGTCCTGGTTTTGTTCCAGCCCCCCAGCCAGCTGAGCCCCCATGAAATCAGCAGAGCCTGGCAGGGCACAGCGCTGGAGAGCAGGCGGTGTGAGCAGCACACGATCCAGGGCAGATGGCTGCAAACACCCCTTGGGGAGCCTTTCCCCAGGAGAGCTGGCACTGTTTTCCAGGAGGGAGGCTCCCCTCACCTCCCCAAAACCCAGGAAGCAGGGGCAGGAGCGAGCAGGGGCGCATTGTCTCTGCTGGCAGCAGGGCTGGAGCGCCACAGCTACACCTGGTTGCATTTCCACTTTCCAACAAGCCCGCTGTCTGCCAGCGCTCCGAGATGGGCTCTGACCCAGCAGGAGCTGCTGCACACAATGAATGCTCTTTGTGTGTGTCAAGTGCAGAGGGGAGGGAGGCCCCAGGATGCTGCCAGGGCTGGGAACGGTGTGTGTTCGCTCAGGAGGAACTGGTCCTGTGCGTACTTGCACACACGCCGAGGTACAAACAGAGCCTTCGTCTGCTGATGAAAGAGCTGCCTGCCTGCAAGAGATGCTGGAAAGGAAACGCATTTTTAGAGAAAGACAGGAGCAAATATTACAGCACTGTGAATTACTTCTTGTAAATAATACTGGTTGCACATCTAAGATGCCTTGTTCTGGTAGTGAATCACGGGTGAGCCAAGCCTTCTCTCTGTTGGGCAACATCTTCCATCTGTCAGCAGCTCACAGACACATCGGGTGTCTCTGGGGAGAAGCTCAGCCTTGTGCCATCAGGCAGAGCCTCCCTCAGTGGCAGTGACACAGGGGCAGTGGGCAGTGTCACCTCGGGATGGGGCTCACAGTGCCTCTCTCCCCTCATACAGGCTCATCCCAGCCCGTTTGTGGTGCAAGGGAGGGGAGTGGTGAAGGCAGACACCCAGCCTTGAATGACCTCTGCAGGTTCCTGCTCTCTGTGGAACCTCCCTGTAACTTCAGGGAGTCACTGCAGGAGGAGATTTTAAGGGTATTATGCACCTTGTGTGCAGAGATTTGGCTGCTAATGCCTCTGATGTCATCCAGCACACTGATGTGCAGGTTAATCCCATTTGACTGATGCTTTGAAAATGCCCAGTGGTGCCCTGCTTGCACTTCTCCTTGCTTGTTCCCTTTGGAAATCCACTCCTGTAGCTTCCTGAGCTGCAGAGAGGGCATGTGCATCATTAACAGTCCTGCCTCCAGGCAGTGTGAGCCCCCAGCCAGGCCCTGATGGAACCTGGCAAGGGCACAGACACTGGCCAAGAGCATCCAAGCAGCTGATGATGAGCTACATGCAAAGAGTGAGGCTGTGAGCAGTCATGGGTTGGGCTATTTATTCTAAAACAGACCAATTTGGGATCAAGCATAGCAGACTGAGGAAAATCACTGATCTGCTTGGACCCAGAGTGTGTCAGAGTGAGCTCTCATATCTAGTAGATGTGAGCTGGCATGAGGAGGGGACACATCACTCCTGTTCCACTCCTGGGTCCTGGGGACAGGCACAGCAGCTTCAGGTGTGCTGGGACCCCATCAGCACATTGCAGAAGGGGCACATTGGGCAGGCAGAGCTCATGGTCTCATCACAAGCCCCGTGCTCCTTCCCTGCTGGTTGCCAGCACTGCCAGGGTGAACCCTTTCCAGGTCCTACAGGAGCAGGATTCATTTGCTCCAATCCATACTCGTAGTACCAGCAGCCAGATCCCTCTGTAACTGGAGGAGAGGAAACTGCCCTGAGTGTCAGGGGACAAACCCTGCCAGTTCAGGACCCACCACATCCCCTGGGCTTCACAGGGAATCCAGCAACAAGACACCCAAGACAGCCTCATTCCATAATTTTCTTCTGGTTTTGTGCCCTAACTTGTAACTCCTCAACAAGTATTCCCTAAGACATAAGTCATATAAACCAGGAGTCATGGAAGAACCAATTTGGAGAGTCTCTCTGGGTTGATTTCCCGTGTAAACACCTTCAGGGCAAAGCTGAGGTGGTGCCAGAGTCACTCTCAAGCAGGGCACTGGCAGTAGGAGAAGGTGGAAGAGAGAAGGGGGCCGAGAGGGATCATAATGTAATGACCATGCCCGGGCCCAGGGATGAGAATTACAGGGTAATTGGGCAGCAGCTCATTGCTGTGTAAATGCTCGGTTATTTCTGTTCCATAAACCACAATCCAGGTTACATGGTAATTACTTTGAGGTTCATTAAGTGTAATTATACAGTAATCTCCAGGAGCCAGTAATTACCCTCATGTTCCAAAGCATCTACCTCTTAAAACTCGGTGAGTGCCATGAGGAAGCAGTCACAGGGTTTCCAGGCTTCAGTGACTTGGTAAGTGGGGTGGCCAGGACAGGGTCCAACGTTACTGTGGCAGCTGGAATTGCCTTCCAAGGAGAGCACTGGGCACACAAAAGGAGAATTGCTGCACATCCAAAGCCCAGCCAGTCTCCACGGGCCAGCAGCAGGAGTGGTGCCTTCAAAGGGCTGCTCCCCACAGGTTGCCAGCAGTGCCCCTTGGCTCCAATAAATCCTTCACCACAGGTAAAGCCCATCCTTGAAGAGCAAATAAAGCCCCTGAGGCTTCATTCAGACTCAGATGTCTCTTCTGGTTGCCAAGTCAGGGCCAGTAAATTCTACACTTGTCATTACGACCAACATATTATATTTTCCTTATTTTACTATACAGCAAATAAGACAGCACTCAACAGTGTCAGAACCTCTCACACATCAGTCCCAGCTTTGGCTCACAGACTCCAGAGTGGGGTTGACCCCAACCATCAGAAGAAGACCTAAGTCTTTCCCACAACCCACTCTTCCCACTAGTCCCAGTCAGGGCATATCCCAGTAGCAGGGAGATCTCATGTCCCAGGGTAAACACTCAGGGAAGGGTCCCCTGATCCCCTCTGCACCACAGGAAGAGGGGGCCCAGAGAAGCCCTTCATGGGGCTCACACAAATGGACTTGCAGTTGTGTTTCCTGTCCTTCAAATAACCCCAATTCGATCTGGAAAGGCAGAAAGAATTGCTCAGAGCCCAAGCCCCGAGGTGTGAGCTCCTGGCTGAAGGGGACAGGGCACTCTGGAGATGTGAAGCAGCAGTGCTGGCAGGGGGGACATGGGGGAAAGGAGTCCCAGCTGCAGCAGCCATGGCTTGGACTGGCCCTTGCCTGCCAAGCAGAGAATATTCCTGCAGCAGGAACGTGTGAGATTGTGTTTCCAGGCAGTGGGTGGGTCAGCACGGTGGGAAAAACCTGTCTCCCCTGCTTGAGGACCGAGTTTCCGTGGCTTCAGAGCACAATCCACAGGGTTGAGCTCCCACAGCAGTGCTAATGAGTGGTTTTCCCTTCTCTGTCTTTCAGGGATCTGAACTACAACGAGCTGCTGGAGTTCCCCGGGGCTATCAGGACGCTGGGCCGGCTGCAGGAGCTGTGAGATTTTCCATTTATCCCTTTTCAAAACCATTCCCTGATGGAGGGTGACCAATAAAGCATGGTGTGTGCTCTGACTGGAGGACAGCACTGGGTCCAAGCCCTCCTTCTCCTTCACAGCCCTCTCCACCATGCACATGCAGGCAGTTTATCCCCTCAATTTCCACCAGCCCTGATCACATCCCCATCAGCTCCACACCAAGGCTGGTGGAGGGCAGTGGGAGATCCCTGTCAGCCTCGGAGCAGGTTCCTCCTGCAGCTCTTCACTCTCCTGTGGCATCTGAGGGACTCAAATTCTGCCTGTTCTCTGGTTACTTCTGATGTCCATTCACCAGCTTGAACCACAAGCTGGAGTTACCCCTGTTATTGTGAGGCCATCACTTCTGCAGACCCTGTGCCACCTCCTCTGATGTGCAGAAACTGGTTTAGCTCCCCTAGGATCAATTTATAACAGGGATTTACAAAAGTTTATGACCTTTCAGTGGATAGCTCTCCCTCCTCTGGTCAGCCTGGGAGACACTGAAAATGAGAAAACATCCCATTTATCACCCATGAAGGTAGAAGCCCCAAGGTGGGGTCGAGCTGATGTGGGTCCTCATTTCTTGTGTCACTGATGCCAGGCTGGAATGGGACAAAAGCAGCTGCTGTCGTGTTTCTGGGAGTCTTGGAGTTAAATCTGACACTACTTTTTTCCTTACTGCAAGAATTCCCACAAGATTTCTCTGTTCAGCCCAGATATCATCATTATTCTCACCTTCAAAATGAGAATAAGATCCTCAGTCTGCTTTGAGATGGCTTCCAAAATGCCCATCACTAAAGAAGAGGCAAATTTCAAACGAATCACCTGCTCAGACTGCCCTGGCATTAAACAAGCTGGGCAGCACCCTGAGCCTAGTCTTAGTCCTGGGCACAGGAACCTGTGGCTGCCTTTGGTGTACAGGAGGTCAGACTGTGGCCACAGAGATCTCTTCTGCTGCAAAAATTTGCTGATAGCAATTTTCTCAAGCTAAACCAAAAGTATCCCAGCCAGAGCCACAAATCCTTGAAAGTCCCACGGGCTGATAATTCCTGCTGCTCTCTGGTTGGCAGCTGTGGGGGCCATACACAAAAATTACCATTCCTGGAGGGTAGGAAATTTTGGGTTTGGTTTGCTTCTGTTTCCTGACCTTAAAGTGTTAAATAAACCTGAAGTCCTCGTGTCCTCGGTGGGTTCAGTGGAGTCACACGTGGAGCACCCAGCTATAGGCAGAGTAAAAGCAGCAGAGTGAGGGCTCTGTCCTGCCAAACCACACACCTTGCTCACCTGCTGGGACAGAGCCCACACCTCCTATTTTATGTGTGTTTTTGAAATCCCTCTGGCTTTAAAAGTGTTGAGGAAAGAAGGTTAATTTAATTAATTAATATCAAAATATTTGTTTTTCCCAACAGCGGTTTTCATAACAACAACATCAAAGCTATTCCAGAGAACGCATTTGTTGGGAATCCCCTCCTGCAAACAATGTAAGAAAATTAAATCATGTTTCCTACATCTTTATATTACTGAGAAAGGGGCATTTCCTGATGGATTTGCTTGGGATTTCTGAAAATGGTCAGCATGACCACAGTGAGATTTGTTATCCATGGGGCAGAGCAAGCTGAATTAGCTCCTTCTCAGCTACAGCCCAGGTTTTTGCTGTGGGTTCTCCTTTCCCTGCAGATGAACTTTGCTACAGCACAGGCTGGTAGCAAGGAAGGAACAAATTACAGGTGCTCTTCATGGAAACCTTCCTTCCCAGCCCTGGTTGACATCTGCTAGTGTTCATTCCTTGTGTTCAGAAAAGCTGCTGGCCAGCTATGGCAGGAACTACCAGATAATTGTGTGTCTGCCCCAGACTCGTGGACACAAAGACCTGCAGAGAAATACACCCAGTTGGCAGCTTGTTTCCCTTCTCACCCAGACATAGGGAGCAATTTTTGGATAGTTCTTCTCTGAACCACGTGGATATTGGAAATTGTGGCGAGTGGCAAAAGCTCTGCTTGTCCAGTCTGGACTTAATTTATAGAAATACCAACCTGTGGAAAGCCAGGGTGACACTGGGTGAAAACACTCACTGCTCCACTCAAAACAACCAGCCTCATCCCCCCCTCCCTTAGGCACATCCCCAGAGTGACAATGGGGGCACCTGCATCCAGAATAGTCATCTCTCCCTTGGATCTGCCCATCCAAAGCCTTTCCCAGCCAGTGGGGGGAATTGCTTCTTGTAGGAGGTGACTCCACTCCTCTAGAAGCTTGTAGGGTCCTAGAAGAGCTCACTTCTCTCCAGTGACCGTGACAAGTAGGGAAGATGCTGGTTATCTGGAAAAAGGGGTCAGAAGGGGTGTCCTCCAGTGCAAGGTGTTTCCCAGCAGGGCTGAAGGAGGGATTTACATCCTTCTAGTCTGCCTGGTTCTGCAGGGCCCATTCAGAGCAGCAGGAGACCTGAGCTGTATCAATGCCCAGCCAAAAAACGCTAGGGGTTGTCTGGGGACAAGGACAGCCAGCACCTCCTACATGGCTTACTGCTGGTAGCTTTGAGGCTTTTTCCTTGTTACAGCATCTTCTCTTCGTGTGCAACAGAGTCTGATCAGTTCCTCTTTCCCATTGCAGCCATTTTTATGACAATCCCATCCAGTTTGTTGGACAGTCTGCCTTCCAGTACTTGCCAAAGCTCCACACTCTGTAAGTTCACCAAGCACCTCCTCGAAGATGTAACCTGACCCTGTTGGACTGGGCACCTTTGTGACCTCCTCCCTTGCTCTTTTCAAGAGCCTCTCTGCCAAGAGAGGACCATGAAGATGTGGTAGATGTTTCCTCTGTAGGAAACACTGTAGGGGAGCCCCAAAGGCAGGGATCCAAGGAGTAGACACTGCAGATGTTTTCTGCTGAGGAAGAACAAATTTGAAAAGGGTATTTTGGAAGCAGAAATGAATTCCTCCTGCCCACCCAGCTGACAGGCACTGGAGCCTTCTAGGGCCTCCACAGCTGCCTCAGGACCAGCAGAGACCTCACATACAAGCACCAAAACTTTTTCTACTGTTGTGTAGTTGCCCAAACTGACAGACACTGAAGGCATCTGCCTCCTTCCACAAGGTGGAGAAGAGGAGGAACACATGTCCCAACACCATGGCACAAATAACATCACTGAGCAGCCAGCAGTGCCAGAGCTTCCTTCACATGTTCCCCTCATCCAGGGACACCACCACGGGCTGGGACACCATCTGGTCCAAAACAGTTGCTCCACATTGGCTTTTCAGCCAACCTGTTGTGGCACAGCACTAAATACTGAGGCAGAGGCAACCTCAAAATCTTTATTTGTAAGCCTCACCCAGCCTCTCGCTGCAGGAACACACACTCAGGCAAATAAAATAAATCATTCAAATAGCCCCGCATTCTTTAGATCCAAACGCATAGACCGGGGCAGGCTTGGGTGGGATGCCCTGCTTACATTCCCCATGGTAATTGTTTGAGGTTTTTTTATTTAATTTGGGTAGAGACCGTGCCAAGAATGTCAGTGGCTGGGAGAGGCTCTGAGCTTGCCAAGCCTCTTTGCATAGAAGTGCCCAGCTCCATCTCGGTGCATCCCCACCACGCGAGGCATCTGCTCCACCACCCGGCTGGCACAGACACTCTGCCCCTGCCTCTCTGCTCCCCACGACGGGGTGTGAGGAAGCACATCTGCCACTGTAGCTGATGGGGCTGGGACCTTGGGCAGCTGCATTTGCCTCCAGGTCCTCTGCCCAGCTCACCTCGGGCTCGTTTCTCTGCAGGTCACTCAATGGTGCGACAGACATCAGAGAATTCCCGGACCTTAAAGGCACCACGAGCCTAGAAGTTTTGTGAGTGGCACCTCTGTCCCCTTTACCCTGCTAGCTGTGCTCTTCCTCCTTCGCGGCGGTGCCGGCTCTTTCAGCGAGGACAACTTTCCCAGGGCTGTGCAGTATTCAGCTCTGCCTCTCCCTGGTCACTCACCCTTCTGCTTCGTTTCACCCCTGTGGCTCCTGAACGCAGCTTTCCTCTCCGTGAGTTGCTCTCTCAGTACTCTCGAGTGTGCTCTGATCTTTTTTATGTATTTTTTTTCCCTTTTCCTTCCCTCCTGCCCCTGTGAAGGAATGAGCCTCTGAGTGCAGTGCTTCAGACCCAGGGTCTCTGCCCATACTGGGACCAGCACCACAGAGCAGTGCAGGAAACATCTGCCACCCAGGCTGGGGGTCCTGCAGCTCTTCTGGCCCCCTCCTCACCCCACCAGGCCCCAGAGAGCAGTGACTTGGAGGACATGCTGTCTCTGGCCACATGTGGTTCTCCTCTCTAGGACACTGGTCCCCAGGCTGTGCCCAAACTGGGAGAACCCCAGCTCAGAGTGTGACCTGGCTGTGCCTTGTCTCGGGGACACAGGGACACACCACCTGTCCCCTATACACAGGTTTCTGAGGCAGTGCTGGCTCCAGGCAGATCACCAGTCTGGACAATGGGCAAGGTGTTAATTCAGTACCCAGCAGTGTCCCAGAACTCCTTAGAGGCACATTCACCTTTGCCAGGTCCAGCAGCAGGGCCTGTTTCCAAAACTGCCAGCCAGTTTTTTATCCTCTCCAGGCATTTCACTGCCCCATTGATATTGTCTCTTCTGCCACTGTTTGAGACTGGTAGCTGGGCTTGTGGGTCACAGAGTCTGTGTTCTGGCTCTTGGCAACTCCATTTCTTCTCTCTCCTCCATCCCTCTAGGACCTTGACCCGGGCAGGCATCCATCTCCTCCCCAGAGGGATGTGCCAGCAGCTGCCCAGCCTCCGAATCCTGTGAGTAACCTGTGTCTCTGTCCTGCCTGGTCCTTAGAAAAATGCCAGGAGGAACTGCTCTAGCTCAGGGAGAGGACCAGCTGTGGAAAACCATCCTGTGGTTCTTGTTGCCATTATCTTTTCCATGCAGAAATCACCACTTTCTTAGGCACTACCTGGAGCTCTTGCTTGCTCTTGAACCCGCTGCTTCATCCCAGCATGATGCTCTGGTCTCAGGGCTGCAATCAGACACATCCTCCTCGCTCTGCACCAGTGGGAACTGTCTGCCCCATGCAAAGGGAGGTGGGTCAGAATGGCTACAGCATCTCAGAGCTCCCAGCTCTGCTGAAGTTTTAGCCCAAAAACCAGGGGACAATCACATTCACACAATCCTCTCTCCCAGAGCTGGTTTACTGCAGCTGGAGCTCCAGCACGTGCCTTCATCTGAAGGAAGGATCCTGTTCACATCCCAGGAGGGAGCAGGTCTGACCTGATGGAGACCTGTGAGGCCACAGGGCCATATCTCCTCACGTGAGCCAGTTCAGGGTTTTGCTCAGAGTGTCTACATGTCCTTGACTCTGCCTGCTCAGCCAGGGGCACCTGAGTGATGCTGAGAGGAGGCCATGCTTTCTCCTTTAACTTGGGACACGATGAAACCAACATCTCAGAAAGACTCCTGCATCGTCCCAGGAATCACAGCCCTGGTTCCTGAGATCCCCAACTTTGTCTGCAGTCAAAGACATCCTCAGGAAATGAGTCATGAGCCAGATTTATACAAGTTTGCAGCCTTAGGGCAACAGGAGGCTTGCCTTTCATGAGTCTTTATACAAGCGAGCTGAAAAAGAAACAAGTTTGTTCCAGGAAAGCAACAGGAGTGAATTCTTGATCACAGAAATTGAAGACAAGAGTAAAACATAAAAGTACAAGAACACAATTTGTAACTGAGGAGATTACAGCCTTTTGGCTCCAGCTGTCCTGGTAGGGAAGATCTCTCATCTTTAGACATCTGGATCAATCCAGTGGACAACTTGCCACAAAAGCACAGCCTTTGGGCTGGCTCAGACTGTTTAGTCCAAAGCTCTGTTTATAATTGCAAGTTATCAGACTGTAACCCCGCAGAGCAGAGCTTGTTCTCCGTGCCTGCCCCCTCTGTGTGGCAGAGTTTTACTGGCACATCCCCCTTTGTTCCTTGTTGCTCTTCCATAGTGAACTGTCCTGATTTTCAGAGTTTGGAGAGAGCGTGTGGGCCAATGTTTGTACATGTCTACATCTCTCTGGCCTTTGAAATGCATTGGTCTCCTGTCCCCACAGACCCAGTGGGCTCTGCCAGCCCCTCCATTGACACCACGACTGTGACACTCACAGGTGACACAGTTAACTCTGCATTTCTGCCCTCTCACCATGGGGTGTGTTCTCTGCAGAGAACCTGCATGGGGGCTGCAGGAACACTGCAGGGGCACAGGGTGGGCACTGAGCCCACCACACACAGGCAGGGCAGCCTCTGCTGTCAACCCAACACCATCCTGCTGTTTCTGTCCAGAGCTTCTTCTCAGGGCACAGATTTCAGAGAATCATGGAACGTCCTGAGCCAAAGGAACCCACAGGGATCATGGAGTCCAACTCCTGGCCCTGCACAGACACCCAACAATCCCACCATGTGCCTGAGAGCGTTGTCCAATGCTTCTTGAGCTCTGGAAGATTAGTCTTTCTTCTCAAACAGAAACAGGTGAAACTCTCTGAGCAGAGCTGAAGTCCTGTGATGCCATGAGGACCTTCATCAGTGACTGAGGCTGCTCTGCTTGTAGATACTGGGCTGCATCTCCTTACCCTCACTCTGGAGGAACCAGAAATAACTCCTGGGGCTGGATCTCCCCCCAGCACTGATTGCTAAGCCACAGCCCTGTCAGGCCTAGTGCATTGACACAGGGACCAGGGAAAAGTGACTGATGCTAAGGCTTTCTGCATGGGTGAAGCCTCCAGAGCCAAGAACAAATCTTTTGCTTGTTTTTCCCTCCCTCCTCCTCTCCACCATGGAAAACTGGTGGTGAGGGGGTTGGCAAAAAAAATAAAAATAAAAAATAATTGAAATATTTTAGCAGGAACCTATTGGCAGAAAGATGGAAACCAAGTTTGGAAAGTCGGCAGAGAAGCCACATACAAAACTTTACCCTGGGGCAAATTTCCCTTGAACAACCACAAATCCAGTCTCTGCTGGTGGGGGAAAGAGCTGGGTTTAAATATTATTCCTTACCCAGCCTGTTTCAGCCTCAGTAAATTCTAATAAAGCTGTGCCAGGGTGGGTTTTCCTCCAACTACCAACTCACCCTGCTCTGCATGCTGATGTGACACTGGGCCATGAACCAGTGGCAGAGGAGTTTGCTGGGAACTGCTTTCAAGTGACAGCACTTGAAAGAACAGGGACCAGAGGTTTTCACAGTCTGCAGTGTCCTGAACCAAATCCCTGCCAGTGCCTCAATGTCTTCCTTAGCTTTGGGAGAAAGCCAGGAAAGGCTGAATGGGGAGCAGGAGATGGGCAGTTGCTTTGAGTGCCAGGAGGGAGGGGAGCAGTGTGTTGGCCAAAATTTGGGTGCCAGGAGGGAGGGGAGCAGTGGGCTGGCCAAAATTTGGGTGCCAGGAGGGAGGGGAGCAGTGTGTTGGCCAAAATTTGGGTGCCAGGAGGGAGGTGAGCAGCGGGCTGGCCAAAACCTCCCCAGGTTCTGCAGGCACAGCTTCTGGGATCTTCCATCCCCAGCAGCAGGACAGGAGCTCTGGCACAAATATCTCTCTTCTTTGCCCACAAAAACCAGGGCTGTGCATGGCAGAAACTGGCACAGATGGGTTTCACAGCTGACTTGGGGCTGGGGAGGACAAGCCCAGCCCGGCTGTGCAAGAAGCTCCAAGCTGGAGGGAGCTGGGCTGGGGCTGGGCTAGTGGGGAAACCACAGGGCAACCCTTGCCTTGCCCAGAGACACTCAGATCCAGCTCCAGGTGTGTGCAGAGTGGAGATCCCCCTCCCCTGGGGCTGCCCAAAAGTGGAGATCCCCCTCCCCTGGGGCTGCCCAAAAGTGGAGATCCCCCTCCCCTGGGGTTACTGTGCTCTGCAGCTGTGCAGAATGAAGCGGGGTCATCCTGCTCTCCAGCAGAACCTGCTTTCCAAGGGAGGGCTCAGGAGCCCTGGCTCTTGATCTCCTAATGTTCCTGTGCTGTCCTTCCCCTGCAGAGAGCTGTCACACAACCAAATCGAAGAGCTGCCCAGTTTCCACCAGTGCCAGCGTCTGGAGGAGCTGTGAGTACAGAGATGCACCGTGCTCTGGGGCAAAAGGGCTGTTTGGAGGAGAGAGGCAGCTCCCACACACAAAACTCGACCTTCACTAAGCCCTGGGAAAGCTGGGTCTTATAACTCACTGTTTGGACTGCAAATGGACCAGAGCATCCCTCTCTGCCCCTGTTCAAACACAGAATAAAAGTATGTTCCCTGTGCCTAGGAGCTGAATTCAGGCTCTTTCAGAGGTCCCAGCCACAGGATTCACTTCACTAACTCCAGTCCCACTACGAGCTAATCAAGAATGGGGTTTCTCTCTACCTTAAATATCTTCTACTTCAAGGAGGGGTCCCATGCCATGGGCACAAAGCAGCTCTCACCCACACTGCCCAGGGCCAGCCCCTCCCTAGAGAAGGTGGGTGCATTCAGCTCAGACAGTCTGGAGAGCTGGCCCCACACTTCAAATGGAGCAGAAGTTCTTGGCCTTTTTGAGAAAAACAAAGGAAAAATAGATTCCATGATTTTTTATAGAAGAATAGATGTATGGGAGCAGAATCCTCGTGACAAAAGCACAGGAGAGGTTGTCCCTGCTTTCTGCAGCACCCTAAATGGTCTGGATGGCCAGACCAGCTCATGCAGCTTTAGCAAACTGGACATTAGGGCACTGAAATCACATGAAAATGAGAGTTACACAGCCCCTGCTGCCTTTTATGGGAGCTGTGAGGGCAGAGATAGAGCTGGACATATTTTTTATCAAAATTACCCCCATGAAAATGTTTGAAAAAAATAGAAAATTGAATGAGAAAAGGACAAATATCCAGAACTCCAAACCTGTCATTTCATGCATTCTGCTAAAACTTCTCTTCATAAAGTTTTATAATATGGCATTTCTGCAGGTCTGAGAATTCATGATGGGCATCTTGGAGGAATCTTAATTGTTCACTCTTGCTCCACACTAGGGAAAATAAAAGTGAAAAACTGAATGTTTCCCACAACGTGCGTGGTTGGAGAATTCTAGATGTCTCTTGGGGGTGTGGGGAGGGTGTAGGTCAGTCAGTAAAGTCCATGTGAGCCT
This sequence comes from Margarornis squamiger, assembly GCA_035222235.1. Classification (NCBI taxonomy): domain Eukaryota; kingdom Metazoa; phylum Chordata; class Aves; order Passeriformes; family Furnariidae; genus Margarornis; species Margarornis squamiger. The sequence continues at coordinate 1,031,573 of JAWWTY010000071.1, read as the reverse complement.
CACCCTGCTCCTTCCCCTTCCCCAGGGAGTGCAGGAAGCTGCTGGAAAGGAGATGTGGGGGGTTGAGGCACTTCACCTGTAGATGTGGGTGGAGGGTTCAACAAGACATCAGGATTTTTCTCCATGACACACTGGAGTGCCTTCAGCCCTCAAAGCCCCTTCACCCTCGTGAAGGCAAAGGGCAGCCCCACGTGGCCCTCCCTGAAGGGTTACACAGAGCTGGTTGATGTTCACGGGCTCCAAGCTCTCCACTTTGGCTCTGGATGAAGCAGTTTGCAGGTTTAGGGCAGAGCAGAGGGGGAAACCAGCGTGGCTTTGGAGACAACAAGGAGCCTTTAACCACTGCACATCAGTGGTCTTTACTGAGCCATGATGGCATCAAAAGCAGAGGCTTCCTGAGCCCTGGAGCTGCCAGTAGGAAAGAATGGCTGTGGGACATTTTGCCATTCATCCTATTTAACCCTTCAAATAAGAGTAGGCTCTCCCGAGTGCAAATAACAACTTCCCCTGTGATGAGCTGCATCTGCTGCATTGGGACAAAGATCCCTGCAAGGCAGGAATGCTGCCTTCAGCTATCTTCTCAAACCAGTCTCTGTTTTTGCAGTGGCCTCCAGCACAACAGGATCCAGGAGATCAGAGCAGACACCTTTGTGCAGCTGATGGCCCTGCGCTCCATGCAAGTATTGCCTGGCAGGGGCTGGCTGGAGTCCTGCTGGGGCAAGGGGAACCCTGAACCCAGACAGGCTGGGGGGGGTTCCAACCCTGCTCCCCCTGTCTCTGCTGGGAGGTTTTGCTCTTGAGTCCCTCTTCTGCTTCCTCTTAGAAAAGAAAAGGGCACAAACCACCCTTCTGGCTTCCCCTGTGCCCACAGACCCCACTGTAACTACCCCCATTCCCTGCCCACACCAGGCTCTCAGCACCACTGCAGCTCTGGCTCTCTCCACATTGCAGACATGCCCCCTGAATGCCTGTGCAGCCAGGCACTCATGGCAGGGCTTTACCATGGCACTTACCTGAGCTCCAGCCCCCCTTGCCATACACAGGATGGGTCCTGGGCTCTGCCCTCCTGGAACACCCATGCAGAGCATCCCCTTGGGTTTGGCACTGCCTGCCCACAACTCCAAAGCTTGCATTTGATGTACTAAGTGCACCCAAGCAAGCACATGTCACACACACAGAGTGGCCAGTCACTCAGCTTATTGAGGGGACCCAGTGAATCCAAACCACCTGTACATGGCAGGAGCCACTCCAAAATCACCTTGGTTCACCTTCCACACACCCCTGGCCCTGTCTGTTCTTGCTGCACCCAGCACTGTGACTATTGGGGATGCTCTGGCACTAAGTCATGGCCTGTCTCCTGCTCCGAGGTTTGGTGTGTCAGCATAAAAACCCCAGATTAACAGAAATTAACCCAGAAAGGAGCCTTTCCCATTGGTCTCAGGGGAGGAGCTCCTGCAACACCCTCTGTCAGAAACCACCCATACAGAGACCCAAACACCCTTGTCTCCAGGGAGCTGCAATGGGACAGGACTTGCTGCTGGCCAAGGGGCTACAGATCCCACCTTTGCTCCCATCGAGCTCCCTGGCCAAGCTGTGTCAGCAGCTTCACTGCCCTGCTCTGCTCCCTCCTCACTGGTGTGTCCTTGCCTTGCAGAGACCTGAGCTGGAATTACATCCAGTTTATTCACCCGGAGGCCTTTGTGACCCTGCGCTCACTCACCAAGCTGTAAGTCTGGGGGTGTTGCTTTCACAGTGGCCTTTGGATGGGAGGTATCTGAGGACCCCAGCCTGACCTCCTGGGCTAGCAGGATACCTGGGATTTAGGTGTAGAAAGGCTGATGTGCTGAGGGGCATGTCTCAGCACTGATGTGGTCAGACCAAATCCCAAGGTTTTTTGTACTGAAGGGATAACAAAGTGCAAGAGGAGCCTTATTTAGGCTGCTGTCACCCTGAACACTTCAACCTCTGTTTCCTGATGCTTCCATACCTGCAAGAGTCACTGCAGACCATCTGTGCTGGCTCTGGAGGCTCTCCAGTCCTCACACCCTTCACTTTGGGTATTTTATGGGCTGGGATCTGCAGTCATACCTGTCCTGTTATGGAGGAAATGTGGGACAGGAATGTTACAGAGAGGGAGATACCATGCAGAGCTTTCAGCACAGGCACTAATCCCTCTCCCTCATGTTCCCAGGGGTTGCAGGCTCAACCTGTTTATCTCCAGAGGCTTCTGGCCCCCATGCAGCACCCAGCCCCACTTCAGCATCACACAGAAGGAGCAATTGAGGCAGGCAGCTCAGCTCTTCAGCCTCTTGGCTGAACCCTGACCATGGTCTCCCTCTCTGCTTTCCCCTCCCCAGGGACTTGACTGACAACCGGCTGGTCACGCTGCCTCTGGATGGCTTGGCTGGACTGACCCATCTGAAGCTCCAAGGCAACCCAGCTCTCTCTGAGCCCTTCACCAAGGAGAGCTTCCCCAAAATGAGGTACTGGGGGTGTTGGCTCTCTCACTTCTGGTGCTCAGCACAGCCTGTATTTGCTTAAAGCACTCAGCCTCCTGCTCTGCTGGTCTGTCTCATGCTTTGCCCATCCTTTCAGGCCAATGGGTAGAGGAAGTTTCATCTGCTGCTAATGCATCTCATCTTTTAACATCTCCCACAGGAGAGCAGTGCTGTGCTCCCAGGCCCACCACCCCCAGCCCAAACACACACACACACAACACACATGAGTGGAAAGCGTGGAGCGAGCCCAGCTCGGGGCTCCTCTCAATGGAAACCATTCCCAGAAGCAGTCCTAGCTAATGACATCCAGGTTTCCTTCTGTAAACTCTGTTTGTGTGGCCGTGTCTTGTCTGCTGTGGATTAATGAGGAGCCTGGAGGGGTCAAACCGAGCAGGACGAGGCTGCAAAGGGCTCAGAGCTGCAGGCTCACACTCTCCTGACCCTTCTCTACAGGTGGGTCTCAGCCTGGCACCTGCCCTCTGGCTGAGCTGTCCATGGTGCAGAGAACACAAATTCCCCTCGGGTGAAATCATCTGTTCCTTGGGTCTCCCAGGGAGCTCCCTTCGAGCCAAGAAAGCATGAGGTGATGCTCCCACTCATCCAGTATTCGTTCCCAAGGTCGGAGCTGCGCCAGTTTGCACAACCAGTGCTGGGGTCACAGGCCACTGCAGCAACACTGGGCTTCAAACCTCAGGCCTGAGGAAAGGTGTGGAGCTCTCCCTTCAGGCTGCCCCAGCAGTGCTGCCTGCAGGGCTTTCTCTTCTGACTTTTTTGACTCCTCATAGCTGGGATCTACTGCATGACTGGTTTCCAAATGGCAGGGGATTCCAGAAGCTTTTGGAGGGTTTTCTACACCCAAGCCCTTAGAATTACAGAATGATTTGGGTTGGAAGAAAGAATTAAAGCTCATCTAGTTCCAACCTCCTGTCATGGGCAGGGTCACCTTCCACTAGCCCAGGTTGCTCCAAGCCCTGTCCAACCTGGCCCTGGACACTTCCAGGGATGGGGCAGGCACAGCTTCTCTGCCCAACCTGTGCCAGGGTCTTACCACCCTCACAGGGAAGAATTCCTTCCCAATATCCCATCTAACCCTGCCCTCTGTTAGTGTGAAACCATTCCCCCTTGTCCTGTCACTCCAGGCCCTTGTCCAAAGTCCCTCTCCAACTCTTTTCACCAAACCACAGAACCAGAGAATCATTAAGGCTGGAAAAGACCTCTGACATCATCGAATCCAACCACTGGCCAAACACCACCCTTTCAGACCAGAGCCCTGAGTGCCACATCCAGTCATCTCCTGAACACCTCCAGGGATGGTGACTCCACCACCTCCCTGGACAGCCCCTTCCAATGCCAATATGAATCTCCCCTGGTGTAGCTCAAGGCCATGTCCTCTCATCCTGTCACTTGTTGCCTGGGAGAAGAGACTGACTCTCACCTTGCTACAGCCTTCAGCTGTAGGAGATGAGAAGGTCCCCACTGATGGGGCCCCCCTTGAGCCTCCTTTCTCCAGGCTGAGCCCCCTCAGCCACTCCTCACACAATTTACTCTCCACACCCTTCCCCAGCTCCACTGCCCTTTTCTGGTGTCGCTCCAGCACCTCAATATCTTTCCTAAAGCAAGGGGTCCTTCACCTGGACACAAGACTCAAGGTGCAACCTCACAAGTGTCAAGCCCCTTAAAGCACTGGAAAGAACTCTCAGGTCTCCCTGGAGCCTCCTCTTCTCCTGAGTGAACCCTCCCAGCTCTCCCAGCCTGTCCTCAGTGCAGAGGGGCTCCAGCCCTTGGAGCATCTCTGTGGCCACCTTCAGAGCTGCTCCAGCAGGCAGTGCTTGTGCAGGGTGGGTCAAGGTCAGGGTGTTTCTCCTCTAAACTAGTTCCACTGGCAGCTGTGGAGCTGGTTTGGATTTGCAGGAGAGAAACTGAGCCTGCAGCAGTGGTTGGTTGAGCCATGCCAGGCGATGGACCCACTAACATTCCCTAAGTGTTGGGGTACTGCCATTCAGCAGTTTTATTCTTGGGGCACAGGCCTGGAGGAATCATCTGAGAGCAATTCTTACCCTTCCTGGGAGGATCTGCACCTCCCTACCACCTTTCAATAATAGGATCTAATTTGGAGCTTGTAACAGGAAACAAGCTTGTATACAGAGTTTCCACAGCCTCATGGGGCTGGGGCAGAAATGTTTGGGAACATAAAACAAAAGCATATTTTTAGAATATAGAGTTTCACCATATTTACTGATCTTGTCAGAAGACCTTAATTGTGTGGAAAACCTGAGGTTCCTTTGCCTTCATCAGTCTCCCTGACTCCCAGCAAAGCCAAAAATGCAGCTGCTGACAGACAGCCTGGTATTGTGTCCAGATGATGCTCAGCTGCTGTTGAATTAACCTTGTAATCCATGCTATAATTAGCAACTAACATGTCAGCTTTCGAGTAGAAATCAGACATATTTAAATAACTTGCTTCCCTTGAGAGCCCTGAGAATTCCCTGCCTGAGCTGGCAGGAGGGAGCCACGCTCCTGGAACTGGAGTTTGAAGGTGCCTTTCTGACCCTCAACAAGCAAGGGGAACTTTGCTCTTAGGAAGCTCCTCACCCCAAAGGAAAGAATGGATGCCCAGCAAAACATTGCCCTGGGGTAAAAATCGAAGTCTGTACATGGCATATTGGAGAGGGCATGGGAAAGAGGGGCTAATTTAGCCTGGGGGAAACTGCAGATGGGCTTTTAGGAATGTCCTGGTTTAGGAATGGTATTCTCCAATTCAATATTCCTGCTAAAATCACGGGCTGCTCCCCTCCTGCCTCCAACTGCAGGCACAAAAGGCAAAGATCACAGTTTGAGGCAAGAACAATTTACTGGAAATAGCAATGAGATAAGAAAATGAACAGTAACAGCAACAACATTAATAGCAAAACTATAAGAACAGAAAACGATTTACATGGAAAGGCCTCGACAATAAACAACGTGGAACCCACCACCACATTTTCTCCACTTCTCCTTGGAAGAGAGGGCTGAGAATCCTTTCCCCACCCTGCCCAGCAATGACTTGAGGTGATGTAGAATAACCTCCAGGTCCTGGCAATGCCCCCTCCTGGCTGCTGAAAAAAATTAACTCTGCCTTGGTTCCTCACAAGGAATTATCCAGGAACTTCAGAGCAGTTTCCAAACCTGGTGTTTGACAACATTCTATTCACTGACGGTGTCCCAGACACCAAAGTGGGACAGTGCACAGACACCATGGGGTGCCTCGGGTCCACACTCTGTCCTCCATGGATTCCTTCACCCAGAGCAAAGCCCCTCTCCAGTGTAAACACCACCAGACACACCAGCTTTTGTCACATGTTGAACTAAAGCAAAAAGTGCCAAGGGGACACACCCTGAAGTTCTGCTTTCCCCCCGTGCAGAGTCCTGGAGGTCCCCTACGCCTACCAGTGCTGTGCCTACGGGAGCTGCAGCTCCCTCTTCAAGCTGCCCAGCCAGTGGGAGGCAGAAGACGTGAGTCCTGAGGAGGAGGATGCCCACAAGAGGACCATGGAGATGTTTCCAGGTCATGCTGATAATCACTGTGAGTCAACTGGGCTGAATGGGGAGGAGTCCCCGGGCAGGGGTTGGGGGGGTGGGTTGGATGCAGCCCTGTGTTTGCAGGAATGTCCCCACTGCCATCCATGGAGTGACACCCCCTCCAGGGAGGGCAGGCTGAGCCTTCTCCAATGCAGGTGGCCCAGTTGCTGCGAATGGACTTCAGGTGGTGACCCTGCATGGGAGAAAGAGCTGATCTGGCACATCCAAACCTACAAATTAACTAAAGAACCTCCACAGCATGGACAGGTTTGCCAGTTTGGCCTTGCTGGCGATGGAGAGAGACTGCCCAAGGCACTGGAAGGGGGCTGAGACTACCTGGGACAACTTCTGGGCTTGGTCATCAGGCTCCTGGGCAGTGTGAAGCCTTTGGCAGGACATCAGTCTTTCTTGTTACCTAGGGAAGGACCTCAGGATTCATCTGAATAATAGAATGAACTGAAAGACCTGGAAGGTGCAGCTGGCTGAAGGCAGAGAGACCTGTGTATGTGCTCCTTTGGGGCACATCCCCTGATGCTACAGCAAAGGTCAGGGTTAGGTATGACAATTGGAACATTTGGGGAGCACAAGGAGCTCTCTGAGGGGCTGGCTGAGGCAGGGCAGAAGGGCCTCCACAACTGAGCAGCACTTTCTGTCCACGAGTCAATCTATTCTGTGCTCCAAAGCTCAGTCCTGCACAGACCTCCCGTTCCAGGGGGCCAGCAGAGGACAGCCAAGGCACACCTGCACTCACAGCTGCAGCACAAGGCTGGTGTGATCCCTTTGCAAAGGAGTCTCAGAATAACGTGAAGAAAAGCATGAGCCCCTTTGCTTCCTCTCTAACTGCTGGAGGGTGAAAACAGCATTCCAGGACACAGCTTGGATGCTGCATTTGTTTATGTGTTTGTGTAAATCCAGGGGCTGCATTGCCCTTGTGAGGTCCAGGAGGGCTGAGTCCCTGGGGAGCCCCTGACTCACCGAGCACCCAGCCAGGGGCTCTGCAGGCTCCTCTCACATCCTGAGCACACAGAACTGCATCTGGAGACAGATACTGACCCGGAGTTGTTGGACTTTGTGTTACAGGCAGGATGGCTGAGGCTCTTTATGACACAGCCAGCGAGTGACTCACTAGCCCTGTGCTCTGTTCCTGCCCTGATCCTTCACAGATGAAGAATAAGCTTTAGACATGTAAAAAGTCCATCCAGAGGCTGGCAAGTGTGATTCCCAGTGGGCTGATGTGGCGCTGGGAGGTGTGGTAGCCTTGGTGGTAAGAGTGGGCAGACAGCACGGAGGAGCCATATGTTCTGGTCATTGCTGCAGGAATTTCTGGGTCAGTTTTTCCATCATTAATGCAGCCCATCCTGTGACAGTCCTGGTGCAGACAGCTGGGGGGTTTGCCCAGAAATATTGCAGCATCTGTGGAAAGATCTGGTTTGTGAACAAGACCCACAGTGCAGATCACAGACCTGCTCTTGCTGGGTACCAAAGTCTTTGATGTCCCACAAGATGCTCTCTCCTGGCCCTGGCAGCAGAACAAAACCTACCAGGGGCTCCCAGGCCTCCAGAACAGTCTTAGCCTCAAGTTCAGGAGCTGCAGGGAACAGAGGGGAATGCTGACTGATTCTAAGATGTGCCAGATGATGATGTAGCAGCTTGTAAAGGCTCCCATTTTCAGATGTTAAAACAGTGGATTCGTCTTGAAATATCAAAGCACACAGGTGCAAATGGGAACAGAAACATCCTTCTTATGCTGTGCAGCTTTGCAGATGACTCTCCTCACTGTGCAGCAACAGGGTCTGCTCTTGGTGCTGAGGGTTTGTGATATTGCTGTTTCACTTCATTAATGGTTTCTTTATTTCTGTTTCCAGTGCTTCCTTTCTGATGGCCACTGGTGCCATTTAACTGGGTTATATGAACCTTGTAACACTTCCTCATTAGAAAGAACAAAAGCTCCCAAACATTCCTTTCATGCAAGAGGGAAAGTGGTCTAGTTAAGAGAAAATCACTCGTGGCTCTGTCCCAGCAATGCACAGCCAGACTCCTCAGGGCACTTGGATGCTCTGGGAGGACTTGCCAGAGGGACAGGGAATGTTTCCAGACAGCTTTGTCCTCTCAGCCTTGTGCAGTGCTTCCAGTCCTCCCCAAACAAGTCCACAGAACCTCACAGCTGGGTGGTGGGTGAAAGGCAACTTGTCCCAGGCAGTTGTTTAGGGACAAGAAGCAGATCCCTGATGGCACAGCAATGGCTCCTGCAGCCTGTCCTGCTCCTGCATCCAGCACTGGACCCTCAGCCAAGCCCAGCACCCAAGGGACACCTGACTCCAGCCACAGAGCTGGGTCATCTCAGCTCTTTCCCATCCTCCCAAGTGCCCTGATGCCTGGGAACCCACCAGACACCACCAACTGTGTCCATCCAAATCTGACTGATGGCCACCTGAGGCCCAAAGCAGTGTGGCCAGTGCATGTCTCATCACTCTGTCACCTTCTTATGACAGATATTTAAGGTCCTGTTTGCAACATTTTTGGTGCTTGGGATATCATGGAATTGTAGAATGGTTTGGGTTGAAAGGGATCTTAAAGCTTATCTCATTCCAGCCCCCAGCCATGGGCAGGAACACCTTCCACTAGCCCAGGGTGCTCCAAGTCCTGTCCACTTCCAGGGATGGGGCAGCCACAGCTTCTCTGCCCAACCTGTGCCAGGGCCTGCCCACCCTCAAAGGGAAGAATTCCTTCCCAATATCCCACCTCTGCCCTCTGGCAGTGGGAAGCCATTCCCCCTTGTCCTGTCACTCCATCCCTTGTCCCCAGTCCCTCTCCAGCTCTCCTGGAGCCCCTTTAGGCACTGGAAGGGGCTCTCAGGTCTCCCTGGAGCCTTCCCTTCTCCAGGCTGGACTATCCCAGTTGTCTCAGCCTCTCTGGATTTCGATTGGCAGTGTTTAACAGACACCCCCTGCCCCAAGTCTGTCCCCTGTGGATGGGCAGGATCCCAAAGCTGTCTCAGGGCCCTGTCAGGGCAGGACATCCTCCAGCAACCCCCAGCATCTCCCAGCAGAGGCTGCAGAGGGAAGGCAGGAAAAGTGCCAGTGCTACCATGGGGCACTTCAGGACCACTGGTTTGAGGGTAGAAAGGGGTGTATTCACTTACAAGCATGTGCTTGCAATAATTGAACAGAGCTCTGGAAAGCAAAGAGAGGGCACACATGGACAGTTATCTTTGGCATTAGGACAACTGCCTTCCCCAGCCCAGCACCTCCAAGAACTTTCAAAGTTACTAAGGAACTTCTGCAAACACCTGGCAAACCCTGAAGGGTCCTTAGAGCTACGCTTTTCCTACTTCTGTCATTCCAGAGGACTACTCAAGTCCCAAAAAAACACCTGCCCATGCCCCTTCTCCAGCAATTATCCTTCTCTTCCTCCCACTTTGCTTTTGGGACAGCCACTTCCTTTTCCATGGAAAGGGCACTACTGGCAAAGCAGTTTTTTTCCATAAGACCTCAGAAAGTGGAGGTGCCTTAGCAAAATTCAAATAAATAACAGCTTCTTCCAAACCAATGCAGTCTGCCTTGCTAGGACACAAGAGCCATTTCCCTTTCCCCACAGTTCCCAGGCTGAAGAAGTGCTGGTTTCCAGCAGAGAGGTACATTTTTCACTTTGAATCCCGCTGGGCTAAGGATTGGTTTGCAATTCCCAAAAGGCTCCGTGGTCCAGGCAAAACAAAAGATCCTCCTTCACTTCATGAAACTGTTGAACCTGGGCTGAAAACCAGCCCTTTGAGGAGGGAAGGGATGGGGCAGGTTACACTTTCCCAAGGGCTGGGTCTCAGCGGGGCACAGAAAGTGCAAGTCTGTGTCTGTGTTATTTGGGTATCGTGACTGCACATCACAGCCTCCACACTGTGGCTGGAAAAGACACTGGAGATTTATAACACTATAAAATACAAGGATGAAATATTTTTCCATCCCACTGTGAGTGTTTCCTTGCCAGGCTCCAAAGCAGCAGTAATATTTCAACTCTTATACAGACAGATTTTAAAAATTATTCTTTTTTCCAAAGCTCCCTGAAGCCGAGAAAGCCACAAAGCTTGTCAGGAGGCACTAAAGATAGCACTTTATTTGTCATCATTCTTTAATCAAGTAATCCCAGCCACATTTTCAAACACAGGCAGGGAGCAGAGCTCATGAGAGGCACCACTTCTAAACAGATTAGACAAGTAAATCCCACTCAGGTCAGCACTGTGGAAACTCACCTTCCTGGCCAGTGTCTGAGCTGCCAGGTTCACACGTGGGCACCAGCATCAGTCCATTCATCCGAGGGAGGGTTCATCCCACAGCCACAGATCCAGCTCCCTGGCTACCAGGCTGCAGGAAGCAGAAAACCACATCCTTTCCCTTTCCTCCTGCTGGCAGAAACCTCTCCAAAGATCCCCATTGGGAGCTGAAGACCGTGCTGGTGCCATGGGTAGGGACAGGGCAGCGGGACAGCAGCTGTCCTCACTGTGTCCCAGTGCTATCAGTCAGCAGGAGCTGGGGAAGAGGAGCAAGGAAGAAAGCAGAAAAGCACATCTTGGATTAGACTGAGAGGATGCCATTTGCCTTGGTGAAGACCTGCACTGACAACCTGGTTGAGGTTGGGGTGACCAGACTGCCTTCAGCAAATCCTGGGAACCCCCACGGCTGAAAAGAGGGTGCCACAGTCCCAAGAATTCACAAGACAAAAAATTAAGCAATAAATGTTGGGTTCTCTTGTCTCTTTGCCGCTGAACTGTTTGGTGGTGGTGGATGCTGACGAAGAATTTGTGCTGCAAGAAGAGGCTAATGGCTCTCTCTGAACAAAGCCCCAGACTCCCTGTTGATGAACACACTGGACAAGCCCTGCCCAGAAAGCTCCCATGGAGAAGATGCATTTGAAGGCTTTGTGTTGTGTAACCACACAAGCTGGAGTATTTATTTACTTTTAATAGCACTTGCTGGGAGGAGGGAACTGCAGTCACACAGCTCTGGCAGCTGGGGCTCTTACACTTCAAATGTTGGGAACAACCTGAAAACAGAGGGGTTGGCTACGCTGCAACCCACCAACATTTACAAGACCTTCTCCCTCTACAGCAGTGACTGCAGGGGACAAACTGGACACCAGCAGCTACTTTGAACTTGTGGGCTGGGAACTGGCTGGGAAGGTCTGTGTGGAGGACAGGCAGTGGGAAAAGCTCCTAACCCAGTTAAACCTCACGGTCCTGCTCCTTCTCTGAGCACCGTTTCTTGTTCTTTTTCCCCAGATGACCTAGATGCAGATGACCTTCAGCTGGACCTTGAGGAATCAAAGCTTCACCCCACTATTCAGTGCACACCAAGCCCCGGTGAGCAGCCAGGGAAACCCTTTGAACAGAGCTGGGATCCTTTGAGCTTCTCTAAATCCCCAGGATCCCCCACGACCTTTCAGATCAGAAGCCTGGTTAGGCTTTGGCCAAAGTGGGGACAGGTGAGGAGCTTCCTTCTCCCAGTTGGATGTAGCTGCCCTCCTTGAGGAGGAGACAAGCTCAGGGTATGCCTGATCAGGAATCCCAGGTATCACCAGCCCCTCCATCCACCAACCTGCTGCACTCAGACTCTGGCTCTCCACAAGTCCCTGTTCCCTTGTATTATTTAGGCTTGTCTTTGTCTCAGCCAGCCCAGAATGTTGCATGCTCTTTGGAAAACAGCATCCACCACCAGTCCTCTTTTTACACCCCTATGACCTTCCCCTAGTCACTCCTCCTTCTCCCCATGTCCATCCACCACCATTCTTTTCCCTCACACCCTTCCATGTTCTGCTTGCCCAGACCCCTCCATCTCTTCCCTGCCACCCCAATTCCCTCCCCCCCTTCCTCCTGCTCAAACACTTCACCTCAACATTCCCATCCCCTCTGTGCAGAGGCCATTCATAGAGAAACAGACTCCTCTTAGCCAGGGTCTTGATTGTATGGGCAGATGTTGGCGATGCCAGAGGAGGGTGCAGCATCCTGCCAGATCTCACACAGCTCCACAGCACCAGCTCCCTCATTCCAGGGGGCACATGAGAAGGAGCAGGGAATGGCAGAAGGGCCCAAATGCCAGGCTGACACCAGGAGTGTTGGTGGGTCTGGAGTCATGGTCTTTTTTACATAAGTTTGCCATTTCTCACCTTTCACTTTGACCTCTCCCTGCACTTTGTTTCTGCCCTAGACAAGATCTGAGAGGATGCCAGAGGCACCCCAGGGTGGGGACAGGAGGGAGAGAGCCAAGAGGCAGCTGCAGAGGAGGGCAGACAATGTTGTATTCTCCTTGCCAGCCCTCAGCACTGGTGGGGCTGGTGGGGCCAGGAGAGGGCTGGGACGTGGCCACCCCTCCGAGCAGCACCAAGAGGTATCTGCTGGGTGTAACTTCGGGCTTTGTCTTCCAGGTCCCTTCAAGCCTTGCAATCACCTGTTTGAGAGCTGGATCATCCGCCTGGGAGTATGGGTCATCGTTCTGGTCTCGGTGCTCTGCAATGGCCTGGTCATTCTGGCTGTCTTTGCCTCGCCCAGCTACCTCTCTCCGGTGAAGTTCATCATCGGCTCCATAGCTGGGGCCAACATGCTGACCGGCATCTCCTGCAGCATGATGGCCCTCGTTGATGCCCTCACCTACGGCCACTTCGCCAGATACGGCGCCAGATGGGAGACGGGCGCGGGCTGCAGGGTGATGGGGTTCCTGTCCGTGTTTGCCTCCCAGACTGCCATCTTCCTGCTGACACTGGCTGCTGTGCAGTGCAGCATCTCAGCCTCCTGCGTGCGGGGCTACGGCAAATCACCCTCCCTAGGCAAGGTCAAGGCTGCCGCCTGCTGCTGCCTGTTGCTGTCCTCTGTGGCCGCCGTTCTGCCTCTCTTCTCCATCGGGGAATACGGAGCATCCCCTCTCTGCCTCCCGTACCCCATCCCAGATGGGAAACCTGCCACCCTGGGCTTCACCGTGGCCTTGGTGATGACAAACATGCTCTGCTTCCTGACTATCACCGGCACCTACATCCGACTCTACTGCAACCTGCTGAAGGGGGAGTTCAGCGCTGTCTGGGACTGTGCCATGGTTAAGCATGTGGCCTGGCTGATCTTCACCAACTGCCTCCTCTACTGCCCAGTGGCCTTCCTCACCTTCTCCTCCACCCTCAACCTCTTCCTCATCACCCCAGAGGTCATCAAATCCGTCCTCCTTGTGGTCCTGCCCCTGCCCGCCTGCCTCAACCCCTTGCTCTACCTGCTCTTCAACCCACACTTTAGAGATGACTTCCGCCTGCTGAGGCAGAAGGGGCAGGACAAGGGTGGCTTCCCCCCGTCCTGCGGGGCTGATGACATGGAGAAAAGCTCCTATGACTCCACACAGGCTCTGGTGAGCTTCTCTGACATCGACCACATGTTTGAGACACCTGACTCCCTGGGAGTGCGCCCCATCCTTGACAGCTACAGCTTCCCCTCCATGACGCTCATCCCCTGCCAGCAAAGAGCGGGCACCAGGGGGAAGGAGAGGGGCTTGTCTGAGCATTGTCCCTGCCTCAGTGACAGTGAGGTGCCGATCACTTCAGAGAGCCGAGCTCCATCCGGCAGCAGCCTGCGGATAACCTTCTTCCCCTCGCCGCCCACGCCACCCTACACGTCTCACTTATAAAGCTCCTCCGTGTGGAACAGCCCCACGGCACACGCCAAGGGCCAGCCCCAGCACCGGGGGGCCAGCAAGGTGACACAGGCTGCTCCCCATAAAGCACCAGTACAACCTGTCTACCCTCAACCCCATCATACCTGCCTGGGCATCAGGCACCACTCTGCCGGCTGCCCCTCGCTTGGAAGGGCTCTGACTGAGCTCCAGACACTCAGGGCTGGCCACAGGAGGAGATAACCCCTGTGTGAGTCATTCCTGCTAGGAACTGCCCAGGAGAGAGACCCAGCAGCCCAGCAAGTGGGTCAGGGAGATCCTCCTCCTTCTCCTCCTCCTCCTTCTCCTCCTCCTCCTCCTCCTCCTCCTCCTCGTCCCACGGCATCGCCAGCCAGGAGGAGCCTGCAGTGAAGCCAAGTGTGTCTTCTCGAGGCAGAGATGTCTTAGCAAAAGCCATTGCTCTGTGGCAACACATGGAAATGGCCAACTGTGATGACCTGGCCACCCACAGGGACCTCAGACCTTGTCCTCTGGGGTTCTCTGCAGGTCCCACACGTCCCTGGAAATGGCCTGGTGTCTGCCCCATGCCATCAGCTGGAAGAGCAGAAGGGGGTTAAAAGCAGCATATCCATGTGTGCACCTGAGGTTTGGACTGCTGCTGTGTTGGGGAGTCTCCACTCACTCACTGGGAGCCCCATGGGGTGGGCAGGACCCTCACTGCCAGCCGATACCAGGAGCTGGGTATGCTCAGCCCGTCTTTCAATCTGACCCACAGTGTCTCACAAGGGGTCTCGGAAACGCACGGCAGCCAAACCCAAACAGTTTCCCATAAAAACCCAAGTGCTGTGGCTGAGGTCACTCAGCAGCACCCAGCCAAGGCACCCAAGGGCACACCGGGCCCCCTCCATCCCCACTTCACACACCACAGCACACCTGGGGCACTCCTGTCTGTAGTCACCTGGCTCCTGGTGTGGTGAAAATGGGGTCTGGCTCCCTCACTGCCCCCAAATCTCACCCCTGGAAGAGGCTGCTGGTTCTAGATATGTGTCCCAGAGACAGTATAGCCATTTCAGGGGCTGCATTTGCCTTCTCCTGTTTTAAGGGCAGGCAGCTCCTGTAGAAGGAGGGAACAGAAATTAGCATTGTGGGATGATGGCATCAGGAGGACACAGGCCACTGGGAACAGCCTCAGATTCACTCCCTGCAGCTCAGGGATCTCCCAAATCCATCCTCTCCATCATGAACCCTCCAGTGCCACCCAGTGCAGCAGGGAGCCCTGTGGTCAGAGCTCAGGCCCTGGGCAAAGCTTTGGTTCTGCTGACGTTACTGCAGCTGTTTGTCATTCGTTCTCATGAGATAATAAATGAGCCCCGTTGCTGACCAGTGGCTGCTTTCTGTCCTCTTGCATGTGAGGAGCACCTTAGTGGTCCTCTTGGCAGCTGCCTCTCCCAGCCCAGCTGGGCTGCTGTGCCTTGGGTGTTGTCTGGGTGCATTGCCTGAGTGAGGGCTGGGAAATGGCATTGTGTCCACATGAGCTGGCACCATCCTCCCCATGCCTCTTCTGCAGAGGGAAGAGCCAAACCACCCACCTTTATGCCACAGAATTGCACCACCAGGGTCCCTCTCCAGATCGTGTGAACCAGAGCCATGTGCTGTACCCCGTGATCTGCTGCCTGGGGCTTCGAGTTCATGAGCAGGACAGAGTCTGCTGCTTAAAAGTTTAAGGACGTCGTATAACAGGGTCTCCCAGACTCCCCAGACAGAGCCTGGCTCTGCTTCCCTCCTCTCCACTTGAGCCATGTAGTCTCAAGTCAAGGAGAAAAACTTGAGAGATCAACAGGAAATCAGAGGAAATGGATCCAAGCATTAGGGAAGAGGGTGGGAACCCCAAATGCAGTGACAAAATCCAAAGCTCTGCTCTGGTCTTTAGGTGGGGACTGTGAGAATCATGGCTTGTTGTGAGACTAGAATCCTGATCCAGATTTCTAATATCCTACAGATGCTCCAAATCCATTCTCACTTTTCACTCATTAAACACACCGAGCCATTTTCTTCTACGTTCCTAGGGCTGCTCATGTGCACAGGACCAGGAAAGACTCATCCTAGATCCATTTCCAGATACAAGATGCTCCTTCAGAAGTAAGATCAACCTGTTGGAGCAAGTCCAGCTGATAATAGAGATGGAGCACCTTTTCTACAGAGCAAGGCTGACAGAACTAGACTGTTCAGACCAGAGAAGAGAAGGCTTCGGGGTGACCTAATTGAGGCCTTTCAGTGCCTGAAGGGAACCCACTAGAAACATGAAGAGAGACTATTTACAAGGGCCTGGACTGACAGGACAAGGGACAATGGTTTCAAATTGACAGAGAGTAGGTTTGATTAGATATTGGGGGAAAATTCTTCCCTGTGAGGGTGGGCAGGCCCTGGCACAGGCTGGGCAGAGAAGCTGTGGCTGCCCCATCCCTGGAAGTGTCCAGGGCCAGGCTGGAAGGGGCTTGGAGCAACCTGGGCTGGTGGAAGGTGTCCCTGCCCATGGCAGGGGGTTGGAATGAGGTGATCTCTAAGGTCCTTTCCAACCCAGGCCATTCTACAATTCTCTGATCCCCCCAGAATAACCCCAAATTCCCCAGCACAAATCCCAACTCCATAAGGAAATCTCCAATTAAAAGACAGCCTAAAATAAACCCCACTGTCAAAGACACAATGAGCATCATTACAAGCCACAGACTAATTGCAACACTCTCTTGCCTGAAACCCCCTGCACTGCTCTGCTGCTGGGAGAGCAGGCACTGAGGTACCCAAGCACAGAGGGCAGAAGCTGTCCCCAAAGAGGGGCACGTGAGCTCTCCAAGGGCACTGGGCTACTGGGAAAAAGCCCCACAACACCATGGCAGCAGGAGCTGGGCAGTACTGGGACAACAGGAGCAGGATGCAGCATGGTCAGTGCAGCAGAAATGGAGTCACCAGTCGCCCCAGCTGGGACAGAGGGTTCCCAAAGTGCCAGGTGCTCTGTGCACATCAGGCTGGAGGGACTGGTGTAGAGCCAACAGCTTCCTCTTGGGGTTGCACACATTGCAGCCCTCATCCCAAGTGTCCCTGTACAGTGTCAGCCTGGCTGGGCACAGCCCGCTGGGATGTTGCTGTGGGTGCCTCAGGTGGTGGCCACTGAGGGGCAGGCCAATGGCAAACAGCATTACCAACATCCTTCATGGCACTGAACGCAGAGGAACAGGTGAGTCTGAGCCCAAGGCTGGCAGGAGTCTGGCACAGCCACATTTCCAGGGCTCATGCTCATCACCTCTGGGGCTGGCTGAAGAGGAGGGATAGAGCCCAAACCAGGCACAGCCTGAGATAACGACTGGGTTGATGCAGCCATGGGCAATTTCCCCAGGAAGCTGTGGAGAAGCCCCCTGTGGGTCTGGGTAAAAGCCCTCTGGAGTGTGCAGGCTCCTGTTCTCAGTGTGACACTTCCCATGCCCTCTTCTCACAAAGTGATGGATGGCAGCCCTGCAGGTCCTGTCTGTGCCAGAGCTCAGCCCAGTCCAGCTAAGCTGAGCCCTGCAGCACCTCTCTTCACCTCCCAGGGCCACCACAGCAGGTGCTGCCTATAGGTGTGCTGACCATTAACCCAGCCCACCCATAATGCCCACTCCACCCTGTCTTCTGCCTCACTGGTGCCTCCAGGAACACACCTGGAGGGTGTCCCCTGTGAGCCAAGGACTCCTCTGGGGAAGCAGGGACTGAGAGAGCACCAGCCCACCCCAAAGGGCCCAAAGCCCCAAAAGCAGACATACCATAAAGCACAGAAGCTCTTCCTCACTGTTCAGTGTGGAACCTCTTCCCATCAAGGGTCCATCAGCTGCCTCCAGGGAAGCTCAGTCATCCCTGAAACCAGTGCCCATCTCCTGGCAACCCAGGAACTGCCGACCTCAAAGAGAACAAAGGGACTGGGAGCACTGGGCGATGCACCAGCTCTTCTCTGCTCTCAGAGCCAGCTCCCTTGGGGCACAGAGCCCTTCCTCTGCTGCACAGGCCAGTCCCCTGATTAAGTGGGCACAAGCTTGTTGGGGAGCAGAGTGAGACCTGTTCCACCACAGAGCCCCTTGGAAACCACTTAGAGCAAACACACCCCAAAGCCCCTCTGAGCTGTGTTCCTGGCATGGTTGCTAAGGGGAGCTCAAACACAGAGTGTGTTCTGTGCTCACAAAAGAGGTGCCTGAGAAACAGTGAAAGTTTATGGATGTGCAGAGGTGCAGGAAACAGAAACCAGCATCCTCCCATGGCCGCTGCAGGCCATAAATCCAGAGCACAAACTCTCTGGCAAATGCTCATTAAAGTGCCTTTCACCACATCTCTAACAGCATACACATGGTTTTCCACCCAACCAAACACTAAATTCAATAATTATTACAAAATAAAAATATAAAAGCAATCCTACACCACTCCCTCTCCCTTCTTGGCATCTGGTTTGACCCTTACTGATGCCAGGCTGCCCACCCTGGGGCAGTCAGTGGATGCCTTGGGGGTGACCCCACTGCTCCACAGGCAGCACATCCAACCTGGATTACCCAGTCCCACGGGCAAGCAGGAGCCAACTTAAGCTGTGTAACCCACTTCTGGTCACCAAAGGAGGGGTGAAACAACCTCAGCAGCCCCAGAGTGGAGGGAAGTTCTTGCTGCCCCATCCTCTGCCAGCAAGAACTCATGAGGCTGCTCTTCTGCCTCCCAGGCTGAGCTTTAGCTGCCTGGATATCTCCCTACCATATGATCCTTTTCAAGGCCACCAGATGTTACCATGAGCCTCCCAAAAGCAACCAGATGTTCTTGAGGCATTGTGAGCTTTTTCATTGGAGACAGGGCTCCCTTGGATTCCAACCTTTGGAAGGGGATGTGTGCCAATAAAGGAAAGAGAGAAGTTTATGAACGGGCCCCTCCCTGTAGCAGGATTGCTCCTGGTTGGAATTGGTCTGGCTGCCAAAGAGCCCCAGGCAGCAGTCAGTGAGCTGCACGTCATGGTGGGACAAGCTGGCCTGGTTCCCTGGGCTGCATCGACACAGACGTGACCAGTGGGTCAGGGAGGGGATTGCCCCCCTCTGCTCTGCTCTTGCGAGATCTCTCCAGCAGTGCTGCCTCCAGTTCTCAGGCCACCAGCACAAGGCACATGCGGACCCGTTGGAATGAGTCCAGAGGAGGCCACTAAGCTGGTCAGAGGGCTGGAGCACCTCTGCTATTGAGACGGGCTGGGAGAGCTGGGGGGGCTCACCTGGAGAAGAGAAGGCTCCAGGGAGACCTGAGAGCCCCTTCCAGTGCCTAAAGGGGCTCCAGGAGAGCTGGAGAGGGACTGGGGACAAGGGATGGAGAGAAAGGATAAGGGCAAATGGCTTCCCACTGCCAGAGGGCAGGGGTAGATGGGATATTGGGAAGGAATTCTTCCCTTTGAGGGTGGGCAGACCCTGGCACAGGTTGGGCAGAGAAGCTGTGGCTGCCCCACCCCTGGAAGTGTCCAAGGCCAGGTTGGACAGGGTTGGAGCAACCTGGGCTGGTGGAAGGTGTCCCTGCCCATGGCTGGAACAAGATGAGCTTTAAAGCCCCTTCTGACCCAAATGATTCAGATTCTATGATTTCAAGCAGAGCTGGGCTGGGAGTCCTGATGCAATAAGGCCAGAGTTTCTGAGCTGAGGAGGACACGCCACAACAACCCGAGGGAGCGAGAGGCACCGGAGTGGGGGGACACGTTGAGGAGGAGGAGGAGGATGAGCCCACACTGCCCTGTGGGCTGCATTTTGGCTGGGGAGGCACATTGGAGGCAGAAGCCTTGGGGGTGGCTGGGTGACAGGCAGAGCTGCTCTGGAAGGCATTGTCAGGGCTGGGCACCTTTGAGGTTTCCCCTGCACGTCAGCGAGGCACTGCCAGGACACCCTGAAGGGCAGACACGGCATGTTTGGGGAGGATGTTGGCCCTGAGGGAGCCGGAAGCATTGTCTAGCAGGACAATGTGGAGGCAGTTTGTAGGCACACTCAGATGTCCATTTTTCACTCGTCCAGCCCTCCTGGCTGTAGATGTGTGGCTCCTCTGAAACAAAGCCAGTGGAACAAGCACCCTACGGTGTTGTTTTTTCAATCTCATTGTTTTTTTCCTAAATGTTGTGATTTCCCAAAGGCTGGGCCATGATTGGGAATGCTTGGGATGGCAGCACTGCCACAGCCATGGCAGTGCAGATGGCAAGGAGCAAACTGTGCATGGGGTGGCAATAGCTGGTACCAACCTCCTTGGAGGCCAAAGGAACACACACATTTTGGGAAATGTAAGCCCATCTTTGAGACTGGGGTGGACAACACACCGGGTCTGGCCGGTGACCTTAGCTGCCACAGGGTTAAGTCCTTGTCCCTGCTCTCCAGTGACACAAAACCACATTCACATTTTCAGAAAGTCTCTTCCAAACACACCCCAAGATCTATTACTGTGCCAGACCTGAATGGGAGCCTCCAGACTCTCATTCCCACAAAGTTTGCTGGTTTTACCTCCTGGAAGCAAAACTGAGGAACTTCATCACAGTTTTTGGTCTTTGAATACTTTGTTAGTTGTAATTCCTGCTGGGATCTTGTCCCTGCCATTCAGACCCAAACTTTCTCCATATGGGCACTGTGCTCCCAGCCCTGAATCTCCACACACCTCTTCCTCCCATCACAGACCCCAGGAAGGGGGTGCTGGTTGGTGGAGTCCAGAGCAGGAGCATCAAGAGGACCAAACAGATTGGCTTTTGTCCTCCAAGACACTGTGATCTTTGATCTCCACTGCCCATGGTGGAGGTTTCCCTTGTACCTGCTGCATTCCATGGTCTCTCTCGGAGTTTTGGGGTGGAACAGTCAAAGGTGTGCAGACCAGCACAGAAAAAGGTGAGATCTGATGGATCAGAGAATCATGGAATGTGCTGAGTTGGAAGGGATCCACAAGGATTCTGACCCTCAGCCCTGCACAGGACCATCCCCAAGAGCCACACCATGTGCCTGAGAGCATCATCCATATGCTTCTTGAACCTGTTAGCCTTGGTGGGACCCCAAACAGAGTAGAGAGCCAGGGCAGAGCATGGAGCATCCACCTCTTGGCATCCTGTGCCAGGTGAAGGCCATGCTGCCTCCTGCAGCCAAGAGCTGCCTGTCCTCACTCAGAGCATGGTGACTGGGGACCCCAGCAATAAAGCCACAGATCCACCTGAAATCTGCCTTGCTTCCAGCTGGATGCTTCCCATACCCAGAGGAGGGAGAGAGGCACCACTTTGAAAGGTGATAGGCAGGAATATGGTGCAGAGGAGGCAGAACTACAAGAGGCTGAAGAGTTAACAGTTTGTTCTGATTCCTCTGACTATTATGCTCTCCTCCTGTTTTGGGAAGTACTCTGTCAGGAAGCAGAAGTACTCTGGGAAATATCCTGCTCAGAGATCTCTTAAATCCTGGATGAAAGTGATGTATGTGCAAAATCTCTCCAGCTGTGTTCCAAGGTACAAGGCAAACTTCGGATCTTGTGTCTTCTCTTCAGATGTATCAAGGATGTCATGGCACACACAACAATCAAGCTGATCCTTGGGAAAAAATCACAGGGAAAAAAATCACAGGGAAAAAAAATCACAGGGAAAAAAAGTCACGGGAAAAGCTGAGTGAAAAGCCAACCTAGAAAACAGAAAATAGAAAAAAGCTCCAGCTTCCTGAGTGCCTCAAAACTGGAGTAGCTTCCCACTCAAGCACTGGTCAGGCATCAACAGGGGGGTCTTTCAGCCACTGTCAGACACACACACATGCACAGAGTTGCTGCAGTCCTTCCACCCTCGGTGCTGGCAGAGCCCGTCCCTGTGGCTCGGAGCATCCCTGCCCTCGCGTGGTGCACGGGCACTGCTGCAGCTCTGCTGCCACTGAGCTGCAGCCCAGACCAGCTCAGAGGCTGGGGAAGAGGCTGTGCTCATTCAGCCTCCATTCCAAAGGCACCTGACAGGTCTGATCCAGCAAACACCCCAATCACACCCCACAGACACGGGGCATCCTGAAGGCGACTTTATCCTCAAGGCTTTTTAAAGTGCTTCTCAGATCACCCTTTGAGACAACTCTTACACTATTCCTAAAGACATCCCCCAAGTCCAGAGCCTTGAGAGTAGATTTTAAATTGACTCTAGGTTCTCACCTAAAGGACAGAACCAATAAGGATTTGAAAAACTATCCCAAGTGCCAGCCCAGGAATCATTCTGTGACTCCTCTGGAAGCTGGAAAAAAACCCAGAGCTACAGACCCAGCACACCAGAAACGACAGCCAAAGGCAGTCATGAAGATATACAGATCTAAGGCCCCAACAAAGCAATTTATCAAAAGCCTCAGTGATCCCATCTAAGGGACATTTAGAAAATGCCCTTAGGGCATCACTGATGAAACAATTGTGAAAATCATCAAGGCAGTTGTAAAGCTGCCCTAGAGTCAAACCGTATGGATTTACTGGGAACATCTTGGTGATTCTAAAATTGCCCCAAATAACACCACATAGAAGCCATTTTGGAAGTGATCTGCAATGTCAAAGCATAGCAATAAACACCCCATTAAAAGGACCATAAAAAAGAAAAACCAACCCAAAAATCCCACAAAGCATCCAGTATTAAAAATCTTTTGTGTGATTTTTGGAAGTATTCTCATGGGGGCCTTTTGAAGGGATTTGTACAATGATCTCTTCATTTTTTATGATTCTACTTACAATGGCTGCCCTGTGGGAATTTGGGATTACTCTTGATAGCTCCTTGGCAGTATTTTTTGGTCTCCTCGGTGTGTTTTCACAATAGCTCCATAATGGAGGTGGGGTATTTTTACAAGAGGCATTTCTTGGATTTTTTGGAGACAGTTTATATAATAGTTATGTAATGGTGTCTTGGGGGAGGATCAGAGATGTGATTTAAAGTGTCTGAGTGATGTTGGATTTGAAAGTGTTTTCCCTGTTAAGTCTCATTCATGGGACCCATTTGATGCCATGAAGAACAAAGAGGAGACTGATAATCACAGGGTTCCCCCTCTGGCTCCAGCTGCAGGAAAGGGTCCAACAGCCACACCACAGACAGCTGAAGGTGACACCACCCCGCAGGTCCTGGGTGGGACAAACTGAATCTGCCATGAATATTTCCATCCATGACTGCAACACTTCCAAAGGGATCACCTGGGCTGGTCCATTGGTGATCCAGGCCAATACTGACTCCCTTACAGACTGAAACAGCAGCAAAGGAGGGTGAGTGGGGTGGCCCTGGAAGAAACACAGCCATGATGGGTCAGGATGCAGCTGATGACAATTCAGTAAAGCAGCCAAGACTCTCCAGCTGATGCATCTTGGTGCTAAACTGACATTTCAGCCAGCCTTGCATGGCTACTCCTCCTAAAAGAAGTGTCCCTGATGTGAGCCCTGCCCAGAGTGGTTGTTCCTCTGGCCAGAGAAGGCAGAGTTCTGAGGTGGCAGTGTGGGGACACCAGCTCAGGCAGGGGATGTTCTGACTCCCTCCCTGGGCTGCAGGCAGTGACCATCACTTCCAACAGCATTCCTGCCCCAGACTGAGTCGTGTCATGTCTCCTTCCACTGTGGGATGGAACCACATTCCCACTGACAGGATGGCATATTCATTTTCCAAGCCCCTGCTCTACAAATATTTCCTTATTCTGAAGGAGCATTGCTGCTGTGAATGTGTTTGTACAGTATTTCTGAGCCTTATGATGCACCTTGCTCTTGTTTACACCATTAAAACGTTGATAGTTTTAATTTCTCTATTTTAATTCCTTTTTCTTATTTTAAACTACTATTTTAAAAGGGAAAACATACATGGAGAACATTAATGTGGAGAGCATCATGATATACCTGTCAACATTCAAGGACCTATTTAATAAACATACAGTACACTGTGCTCTGGTTTTCATCCTTTGAGATATAAAAATTAATTTCAATATGCAATTTTTACTGTGCCTACTTTAATTTTCCCCAGATGTCAAAGAACAGCCTGAAAAAAAAATCATAGAATGTCCTGAGCTGGAAGGGACCCACAAAGACCATCAACTCATGGTCCTGCACAGACACCCCAACAATCCCACCCTGTCCCTGAGAGTGTCATCCAAACCCTCCTGGAGCTCTGGCAGCCTTGGGGCTGTGCCCACCGCCCTGGGGAGCCTGGTCAGTGCCCACCA